>CM057339.1:546734177-547334177 GCA_030015575.1 Agapanthus africanus | reverse complement strand
AATAAGTGTCGTAGTGCTGGGTGCCAATGGCAAGATATAGCTGGGCATCAAGTCCCTGTACGAACCTCTTCACCATCTTCTCTTCGGTATCCACCAAATACGGAGCATATCAGGATAACTGCGTAAACTGGATGTCATACTCAGACACCGTCATCCCAGGTGTCTTGACTAAGGCCTCGAAGCTGCGAGCTCTGGCGTCACGAACGCTCTCTGGGAGGAAACGGGCTAGAAAGACCACTGTAAACTCGACCCAAGTCATTGGCGGCAGACCTGCAGCTCGACCTCTCAAGACTGACTCCCAGCATGTCCGCGCGAGACCCTCTAGTCGGAAACTCGCAAGCTCTACCCATCGATCATCTGAACATCTCAGCGAACGGCAGATCCTGGCTAAACTGTCAAGGAACGTCTGTGGGTCCTCCGCTGCCTCGGTGCCGGTGAATACTGGAGGTCTCAGCCTCATGAAATCCTGTAGCGAAACCGAAATGGCCACGGTGGTAGTAGTAGGAGCAGGTATCATGGTCGTCTGTGATGTAGTAGGTACGTCATCCGGCCTCGGTGTACGACTGGCTGCAACTAGGGATCCTACCATCTGACGTAGCTCCTGCATGCCTCCCATCATCTGTCGCAACTCCTCCATACCAGTCTCGAGCCTATCCATACGGCCTGGGGAAGGTGGATCGGTCTGTCCCTGCGGCGTAGGCATACCACCCTGCTCAGTCCTAGTCTCGGACGAGCCAGCTCGAATCTCGTCTCTGGCGGCAGCCCTCTGTGCCCTCGTAGCCTTCGGCGGCATAGTGGCTGTTACAGGAAAACGGATAGTAAGAATAGTGCAATAGGATCATAGGATACACGGAATTGAAGAAGGAATTTTCAAGCAAGTATATCCTAAAGTCACTTAGGCGGAGTACCGTATCGTAAGTATGCCGCGGACATACGCACGCTACGTTACCTTGCTTAAGTCACTTACTCCATCTACCAAGGGTCATCCTACACTCAAAAAGGTAAAACCTATCGCTCTGATACCAACTTTGTCACGACCCGCAGGGTACGGAACGCGACTGGCACTTAAGTTTACGAAACGTCTAAAGACGTCCGTAAAATAAGTAAGCCAAAGCCCAGAAAACAAAACCAATTAAGCAAAAGAGTGAAGAAAACCCAATCAATTGAAAGCGAGTTTATCAAATAAGTCATGTAAAACCCTTTTTAAAAACAATACCAATTTTTCCGAAAATTTCGGCAGAGTCTCCTTTGTAAATACTGGCCCCCAAAATGGGTACAACAAAATATATATGAATCCAACAAAATAGGGCATCCCCAAGCGGGAGCTAGCTCTTCGCCACAAGGCGGTCACAAATCCCACGCAATATAAAACGACAGCATGCAAAATAATCATAATGAAGCATAAGAAAAACAGCATGTCGACTCAAGTGAGCTCGACCCCAAAATACAGCATAAATGTCCACAAACCTCACAGTCTCATCTCTAAGTCAATATACAACAATACTGGTAGATACAGTAGATGGAGTGCACTAGATACAAAGAGTATACAAGGTGGTACAAAAATAGGAACATAACCCACCTAAGAGCAAAACCTCGAGTCCAGGCAAAGGAGGCAAAAGAACAAGTGCGCCCGCCGCTATTGAACTGACGGAGCGGACCTGCAAAAGACTGTGGCACAACGGGGGTGAGTTGCCAACTCGTGAGTAATAAATAACACCTACAAAGGCTATCGTATGCATGCACACAAGCATCCTAGCATCTAAAATACAGGTATGAATGGGTGCACTAGCAGGTGTGTATATAACATCAGTGTACGAATATGTATGCAACATGAATATCTGAGGTCTCAATAGGTATATATAAGAAACATTTATCTCTTTTTGTTTTGAAACTCTTTTAGAATGCCAGCATAATACTCAATGAATCGACGAGAACCGGTGTCCAGCAACGACACCCAAAAGCTGTCTCAAATCTCATAAATGTATCTCTGGCCTCAGCCGTCCGGCTGACCCATCTCAAATATCAATATCTCATCATCTAGCGGCCACGGTCGGTATCCTCTGGATATCCTCCGTCCCAAACAGTCACCGGTAGGTAATCCGTCCCCTGCCAGGCTCAACGTCAACACCACATTCCTCTTGCCCCCGGGGTACCTTACCGGGCCCACCATGTACCCGTGACGGTTACTCCACTCCTCGACACGGATTTCCAAAACCACAGCAAACTCATGGTGGACGACACTTACATCACTAGAAAACCGCAATTTACATATTTTAAAAATATAGTAAGTTTAGAAATTTTGCGGCTTTCCCCCGAAATCCAGAAATATCATAAAATCTCAAGAAATCCTCATAAGTGCATATGTCAATGATAATGAATGCATATGGTATCAATAATCAAGTTGCGATGTGTGATTAATAGATTAGGCATGAACAATTAATATGATGAAGTACATGCACATGAATAGCAATCCTACGGTTTCATTTTAAGGAATTAAAGGCAATAGCACAAGTTTAAGTATCAATTAGTAAAAGGTTTAAATTTAAAGGTTATCTAGTGTGGTGGCATGGCAATTACCAGGGTGTGTGTGTAAGCATGAATAGTGCTCGTGCTGCATATAAAAACCCTGGCAATGGTGCAGGTGTCCTATAAAATGGTTTCGCATAGGTATGTCAATATAATACATGGATGCAGCAAATAATCATATACGTATTTCACCCCTAATTGCTAACATCACTAAGAATCTTGTAAGTTACTAAAACTATCGGGCGGCTTGCGCCATCCAACGATAGTCCCCCGTAGATGTTACATCTACTCACCGGAATCCCTGGCTAGCTGTGTCCAATCACCGCTTTCCCCTTTCGCGCCGCGTCTGACGTCTCCGCGACCGAACCTGGAATTTACATCAATACCAAACATAAGGTTACGTATCAAGAACGACGCAAAACCCAAACGAAACTACTAATGTTCACTAGCTAGGTACAACGTGCACAGGGTCCGCGGAACACACGCGAAATTCGCAAAACTGCCAAAAATCGCCGATTTGGTCGCCCGGCAAAATTAAAACCCGACAACTCAAAACTCCGCACTCACGCATCCTAAACGTCATAGGAGATGCTAAAAACATCCCCAAGGTATCACAAATAATTCACCAATTAATTTTAATAAAAACCTAGTAAGCACAAAACTAGCAATTTTGGTGCAAAAATCGAAAATTAGCGATACGGTTATCACAATCCAACACAATATCCAACCACACAACTAGTTAGCGACAATCACATAAATTCAACTCATTTATCATGCTTCACAACCCATTTCCATACACAAACCCCTTTCTTGATTTTCATGAAACAACAATTACAAACCAATTTCACACATTAAAATTAATTAAATTAGCATAATTTGAAGACCACATAAACAAAGTAACTTCTTTGATTAGGTTGTGTAGGAACTAGATAGCAAAATAATTTAATTAACTAACATGGCTTCAAGAACCCTAGTTAAATTTTTCAACCATGAACTAGAAAAAACTAGATTAGGATTTTGCTAAGCTTTTAACACTAAAACCATTTAACTAAAGGAATTTAACCAAAAGAAATTAACTTGATGGAAATTATACCTCATGATCTATGGATCTAGCATGTGAATTTGCCTCCTCAAAAAGGTCTCCTTGCTCCAAGATTCTTGCAAGATTTGGCTAAGGAGAATGGATGAAGAATTGGCTTGAATTTGTGAGGTTTTATTTGGATTTTTGAAGCATTTTGCGGATTTTTTTGAGTTGGAAAAGAGATGGAATCAAAAGAGAGGGGGGGCTGCTGATCTGTTCCTGCAGGGAGGGGAAATGGGGAGGAATGGAGTGGGTGTTGTGGAATTTTCCAAGGTCAAAGCTCTCACATCTCACTAAAAACCCACATGCAAATTACTATATTTAAATCCTACTCCAACAATTCATTAACATGATTTAAAAGTCAAAAAGAGAGATATGGGGGCTGCTGCAGCAGTGGTGGGGCCGGCCTTGGGGAGTGGGGGTGAGTGGGAGTGAATACAAAAAGGTTCTATGCAAAAAAGACCCCATACAAGTTCATATTTGCAAGTTTTAGCTTAAAATTCAATAAATTCGTTTCCTATCATAAATATTAGTTAAAAATCAAAATAAAATACTAAAAATTTATGTTAGAACTAGATTTTAATTATCATAATTTTAAAGATTAAAATTAGCCCGGAAAAATTTGTATTTATCGCTAATTTAATGTATTTTCTTACCGGCTTAAAATAATATTAAAAAATTGAAAAATAGGGAAAAAATTTTAAATGACCAAAATTTCATAAGTAACTCATTAGCTACTAAAAACAAGCAATTAGCTATCCATTTTAGGTATAATTAGCCCTAAACTGCAAAATAACGAGAAAGACGGTTTTCGGAAAAATACCGAATTTTCACCGAATTTCAGGAAAACACCAAAATGACTTTTCAAGACGCTACACCGCGAGATGATGAGACATTGATATTGAGATGGGTCAGCCGGATGGCAGAGGCCAGAGATACTATGACATGGATATATGAGATTTGTGATAGTTTTGAGGTGTCGTTGCTGGACACAGGTTCCTGTTGATTCTATTGGTATTGTGCTGGTATTTCAAAAGAGATTCTTAAAGGAAAAACATGATTCTTATACTTACACATTCAGATCATGAGTTGATTCGCATTGCATTCATACCTGCTAGTATATTCATATTGCATACATACCTGCTATTATGTCCTGCCTTACCTGTATTTTAGATGTTAGGATGCTTGTGTGCATGCTTTCGATAGCCTGTGTAGATCTTATTTATTACTCATGAGTTGGCAACTCACCCCCGTTGTGCCACAGCCTTTTGCAGGTCCGCTCCGTCAGTACAGTAGCGGCGGGTGCACTTGCTTCTTTTGCCTCTTTTGCCTGGACTCGAGGTTTTGCTCTTAGGTGGGTTATATTATTAGTTTGAACCACATTATATATTCTTTGTATCTAGTGTACTCCATCTACGGTATCTACCAGTATTGTTGTATATTGACCTAGAGATGAGACTGTGAGATTTGTGGACTTTTATGCTGTATTTTAGGGTCGAGCTCACTTGAGTCGACATGTTGTTTTTCTCATGCTTCCTTATGATTATTTCGCATGTTGTTGCTTTATATTGCGTGGGATTTATGACCGCCTTGTGGCGAAGAGCTAGCTCCCGCTTGGGGATGCCTTATTTGTTGGATTCATATATATTCTTGTTGTACCCATTTTGGGGGCCAGTATTTAAAAAGGAGACTCTGCCGAAATTTTCGGAAAAATTGATATTGTTTTTAAAAAGGTTTTATATGACTTATTTGATAAACTCGTTTTCAATTGATTGGGTTTTCTTCACTCTTTTGCATATTTGGTTTTGGTTTTCTGGGCTTTGGCTTACTTATTTTACGGATGTCTTGAGACGTTTCGTAACTTAAGTGCCAGTCACGTTCCGTACCCTACAGGTCGTGACACGCCCATCATATGGGTCAAGATGCGTATACGCTAGTCTACTCTGGTGTATCGATGCCCTGTCTCGATACACCCTCGACTAGGAACAGTTATAGGATGTACTCGTCGACTACCGTGGCCCCACTAGTATGATCTCATCATAGTCGCAGTAGTCGAGTACATATCCTAAGGGCTTTATCAACATGTAACATAGAGACAATCAGAGTACATGTTAAGATAAAGTACAACCAGATAGCATACTATCATGTCGAGCAAGAAAGTCCTCCCTATATATGTCCAAGCATCCATTACAATATACATCGTATGTACAGTAATGGCCTCTAGGGCATACATATAACTAACAAATCTTATATTGTGTGTTATGCAATTCTAGGAACGGTTGCGGAAACATCGAACGCGACGCGCAAAGGCAAGGCGGTGGTTGGATCGGATTAGCGAGGCATTCAGGTGAGTAGATGTATTCATCTATGGGGGAATCTTCCGGATGGAGCGAGGTGCCCCCTAGTTAGGATTACTTTATTTCTTGCAACATATGCATTGTTAGTTAGCTAACCCCCCCTCATTCACATTGTATACCCTTATAGCTATTCGTCTGCTAGATTGCATGGATATCCATATACATATGTGTGATATCACTTCGTAAGACACGTACACCATTACCATTGGCTCCTGTTGCACGCGCACTATTCATGTGACACACACGCCTTTGGTAATTGCCATGCCACGAGCACTGTAGGACCTGCTTAGTTTAGTATCATCGCTTGCATTTACACGATATATGAAATCGCATAGCATGTATATACCTCGCATCATCATAATACTTACGTAGATTTCTAGCCACAAATCACATCGCATACCTTGATATCATAGATGTTTATCATATACAACATGTTGAGTATTATGATTTTTCTTGAGGATTTCAGTATTGCTGCGATTTCTGGATTTTGGGGAAAATCGCAAGAATTTAACAAAAGCTTATATTTATCATTTTAAAAACAAAGTTGCGGTTTTCTCATGATTTATGTATCGTCCACCATGAGTTTTCATGTTTTCTGTTGGATTTCGAGACCCGATTCGAGGAGTGGATGAACCGTCTCGGGTACATGGTGGGCCCGGTATGGTACCCCGGGGCAAGAAGATCGAGTTGTAGACGATGAGCCTGGCAGGGGAAGACTACCTACCGGTGATGTCTGACGCGGCGGATATCCGGAGGATACCGACCGTTGTCGTAAGATTTGATGATATGGGCCGATCCAGACTGACGAAGCCCGATGTATTGAGACATAGATACAGTGAGACATTGAGACAGATGTGTTTTCATATTTGGCGTCGATGCTTGACACGGGTTTCAGATGATTTCTTGATGGTATTTATCTATTATACAGATATTCTTTTTTCTAAAGTTAAGAATGCAGAACTCATAGCATTTAAAACACTTAAAGATTTAGTCTTGATATTGCACACATGTGCATGCATACTAGAGGTATTACATCACATCTGGACATATATGCGGTGACGCATTTGCGTGCATTCTTACAATAGCTTTACTAGATGTTATATTCTACTCACGAGCTGGCAACTCACCCCCGTTGTGCCACAGTGTCTTGCAGGTCGGACTCATCAGCTTTGTAGCGGCGGCTTATCTTATTATTGACTTGTTTTGCTCAGACTCGCGACATTGCTCGTAGGTGGGTTACGAGAGCACTTTTATCTCTTTTTGTACTATTTTTGTATCTAGTATTCTCCATCCACCACTTCTTATTTGTATATGCGACCTAGTGATGAGACTGAGAGATTTGTGTATATATGGTTTCTTTTGGGTCGAGCTCACTTGAGCCGACGTTGTGTTTTCTTCTATTTTGCATTTCTTTATGCTCTTTTGCTTGATATTACATATATATTGCGTGTGGTAGTGATCCGCCTTGGGCGAAGAGCTAGCTCCCGCTTGGGGATGCCATTTTGTGATTACCGGTTTATATATATTGTTGTACCCATTTTGGGGGATAGAATTTACAAAGGAGACTCTGCCGAATTTTTCGGAAATTTTTGATGTTTTTTTAGGGGGTTCAATGCAACTAAATTGATTTCAAGTCGTTTTATGAAAGGTTTCCTTCACTCTCTTTGGCTTTTTTTTGTTTAGATTTTCTGGGCTTTGGCTGACTTAGTTTACGTCACGCCTTTAGACGTCTCGTAATCTAAGTACCAGTCACGTTCCGTACTTTCGGGTCGTGACAATTAATATATATATATATATATATATATATATTATGAAGAAAATAATTAGTGAGCTAATAATATTAGTTAACATATGATTATATCAAATATAAATATATATCAAATTATTAAATCAACACTTAATTTAATAATCCGATTATATCACATATGACTGACTAATATTATTTATCTGTATATCACATTGTCAAATCAACGCTTGATTCGATAATCCGGTTATATCATATATAGCTTAACTGATAACAAATAACTGCCATATTAGAATACGGTATCACATACTCGTATTCAATCTGGCCCCCGGACATATCAACATATGTGCCCTACTCCGTTTCTCTTGAACCAAGAAACTTCTGTGTGGGACTCTAAAGACTCGTCAATACGCCAGCAGTAGGTGATGATCACATCAGTCACCCAAGAGCCGTCAGCGGTACTAGTTGGACGTAATGGCTACCCAGGTAGTGAGAAATTAGAAGATCAACAAGCAAGCTTGTCCGAACTCCTATAAAGCCTATAAGTAACACTTACCGTACAGTCCGGTCTTTTCGTCTGATATGTCGCATATCGAGTCTAGAGGTGGAATCGTCAAACCCCAGTAACTTGATAAGTCATGCCGATGTATGGCTTATAACGGTTCGAGAAACTACTGATAACTCTTACAAGTAAATCTCATCAGCAGCCCTGCCCAGGGACTTCCAGTTATAGCCAATCGAGCATAGCGCAACATCAACTTCCAATACCGGGAGAGACGAAATCTCTCCTATCGCTCACTGCCTCCATGTGACTCGGAACTGTACCCAAAATCCACCTATTTGCATGACTCCTTTGAGCTGTGGTAGGGAGGAAATCAAAGCACAGTGGAAGCTACACAAGACTCTATGACGATCTCGGGTCTATAGACTAACCTATACCAGTGTCACCAGAGAACTGCTATCTGACGATAAGTATAGTACCAACTAGAAGTTCTTGGAGAGTCATGTTCAGTGTATCCATTCTCTAATGAGCTCCTATGTAAAATATTGATGTCACACACCAATGGTTGTGGGATCAATCATCATCCCATACAGGGTCAAGAAACGTACACACTAGTCTACTCTGGAATATCGATGCCCTGTCTTAATATCCCCTCGACTAGGAACAATTAAAGGATGTTCTTGTGGACTATCCAGGCTTTACTAGTATGATCTGCATCATAGTCCTGGAAGTCAAGTCCACATCCTAAGGTCTTTATCAACATATATCTGAAAGACAATATAATAATACTAGTGAACATATTAAGATAAAGAGCAACCAGATAGCATACTATCATGTCGAGTAAGAAAGTCCTCTATATATATGTCCAAGCATCTACTATATCATATAATAATGGCCTTTAGGGCATACATATTCCAAACAGTAGAATCAAATTTTTCAAAAAGGTAGCTCTAGTTCTTTCTTCGCATAGCGGTATTCCATTATGAATATCCAGCACCTCATTTGATGAGGAAAGAGCCTAGATCCCTTCACTGGGAATGACCTCTTTAGCAAAACTAGCATATGCTACAACCCACTCGGTTTGTTTTGAAAACTACTCAATTTAAAAGCAGAGCTTAAACCACTCCTTTTCAAATCACTAGATTCTACAACGATATCATGTTCATTACGTTAAAGCTTTTGTTCAAAACCAGTCGTTGCCCTCCGTCATTTCAGATAAGTGCTATTTAGTATTCGTGTTGCGTTTGTTGACATTATCAAGGTGTAGTGTGCAGTAGCTAATTTGTGCTTATCTACCGCACATGATGCGATTGGATTAGGGTAGTCGTAAGGCCTTGTTGACCTTGTTAAGGGTCGTACGGGTAGGTTTAATTCAATTACGAAATGATGGGTTGAACTTGACTTGCGGTTTATGATTTGTTGACCGTGTTAAGGTCATAAACTGCATGGGGGTAAAAACAAATATCGGGAATTTCAAGTGTTGAAATTTACAATTAGATTGCATATCTTCTATGTTATAGTTGGATCCCGATACCCACTGCGAGTAAGTGTTACTCCTGGGAGATTTTTCCACTTTACAATTAGTTGATCAAGTAGGTGTCTAAAGAAGGTGCTAACGGGGTTATGCCCCTGTGGAAACGAGGTTATTTAATTAGTTCCATGCGAAAGCATGGGGAGACTCCCTCGGAGTACCAATACCTTCCTGAATTACCAATTGGTGAACTTGTAGGGCGTAATTAATCCCGGCTATTTAGGGTTTGAAGAAAGATTTGATAAAAACAGTAGGAGCCATCCTGATTAGATAAGATAATAACCAGTCTAATCTTGCAAGAGTGCACGCTAAAGTGTTTTCTTCTCTCTCTCTCCAGGTAGCGACCATGTTACGCCTTAATCAAGATAATAATATGAATGTATTGACCGAACCCGGTTATTATGCTAGGCTGGGGAACTTTGGTTCTGCTCTATCTTATTGTCACGACCCGAAATAGCACGTGGCTGGCACTTGAATCATATGAAGTCTATAGAACCCCATCTAATTCAAGTAAGCCAAAAAAATCCCAGAAATCTAAACCATTTTAAGAAAGGAGTGAAGAAAACTTATTTTTAAAGCAAGTGGTTTTAATAGCATAAGACGAAGTATGCATTTTTAAAACATCAAGTCTTTTCTAAAAATTTCGGCAGGGTTTCCTTTATAACTACTGGCCCCAAACGGGTACAACATGCATGGTATGAATAAAGGCATCCCCAAGCGGGAGCTAGCTCTTTGCCAATTGGCGGTCACAACCACGCAAGCAATATAATATACAACGCCGAAGGGCAAAGATCAAAACTCAAAAGGAAACTCAAAACATCAAAAAAACCACAATAATACAAGCGCGACTCTAAGGTCGAAATAATATACACTGGTCTTCTAAGATTATCAAATAATACAGTCTGGTTGACCGAGTTTACTAGATACAACTGAATATAAATGTATAATGGTGGTCACGATACAAGTGAGTCCACCTACCAAAGCAATCACCCGAAAAAAGGACAGTGTGCCAGCAAAACCGCAATGAACCTGTATGGCAAAACCTGCAAGAAACTGTGGCACAACGGGGATGAGTTGCCAACTCGTGAGTAGAAAACATCACAGATCAGAAATCGTATGCATGACTCAATCCTAGGTCAAAACGATCCGTAATATATATCCTCAATATGATAAAGTCTGAAGCATGATAAGGTGGTAAGGGTAAACATCTATACATAAGTGTAATACCAAGTGCTCGTGTCAGTGACTCAGGTAGCAACATATCACAAAAGCATATGCATGAAAGTATGAGGATATAAATCAACGTGTGTCCCTCGCGACACATCAAAATCATGGAACCTGAGTGTCCAGCATCGACACTCGAAACAACATGAAACCCGTGTCCAGCATCGACACGTAAATCCTCATATAGCTCAGGCGCCGCATCCTCAGATCGGCCCTCAGGCGCCGCATAATCTCGTCGGCACTCATATCCATCTCACTACTCCGGTCGGTATCTTCCGGATAACCGCCGAGTCCAAATACTGTCACCGGTGGGTGGTGCTCCCCTGCCAGGCTCACCGTCTAACAATACGAGTCTTCTTGCCCTGGGGTACCTCACCGGATCCACCATGTACCCACAGACGGTGCCTACCGCTCCTCGAATCAGGTTTCACATATCACATGTCTCAGAACCGAGAAAACGCATGGTGGACGCACTGAAATATCATATCAAGAGAAACCGGGTTTTTAAAACAATACATACTTTTTTTTTAAATAACCATAGTTCTCAAATCCAGAAATCTCATAAAAACGACATATCTCGATGCATATAATCATAATGCATGATGTATGCGACATATAACAGAAATGTAAGCATATCCGTATACCATGCAACATAGAACAGTAATATGCACATATCAAGGGTAAACCGTTTTTTTAAATGAATCCAGTTTTAAAATATCTCCTGCGGTTCCCAATTCCTCCAAAGCCAATTGCAGCATCGTATAAAGGTGCATATGTAACTATAGCAAGTAAATTGTGCAAGGAGTCATACCATGATGCAGCAATCTACTGTGTAGTGACATGGCAATTATCGATGATGAAGTATGTGAGCCGGCCAACCTGTGTAAGTGTAACATACGCATCATCGATAATAGTGCTGGTGTCCTGACAGCATGGTTTATAATCACTAAAGTACACATTAAATATGCAATGCAATGATAACAACATGAATGATTGGAATGTGAATAGTAAACACGACAATAACGAAAAATTAAATTCTATATACGAGTCATACAGTTTGATATTTGAAATAATACGAATCGTGGTGTTTAGAAATAAGGGCTACGGTGTTTTTAAGAAAAAGTACGTCCTTTGAAATATCCGTAGAATCCTTTGGCCTGTCTTTGAAATACTCACGATTCTTTAGTTTGAAATAGGTATGACTCGAGTCTAGTCTAACATCTACAAGTAAACTACAGGACTAAACTAACAGGCTAATCAAAAGGGTATGGAAAACCACTTAAGTCTGAGTCGATATATATAAATATAATAGTCGGTGATCCTGCCTCAACAGTTTTCACATACGATATAATATATAACATGACATCCTTGAGTCAAGGGTGCGGATCTATCATCAATATATAGCTCATACGGTAAATCCATCGTACGGCATCCCAAATCTGGGTACGGGTCAAATATCACATTCATCTCATATTCATCTGGTATCCTTATCATCATATCCTGTATTAGGGGTACTGATCTAAGTCTAGTACATACTGATACCATATACATATATACATGCGTGTGTATGAAAACACATCGCCTAAAGACCCGCTATAATCTCATGTCGTATCTCATAATACGAACCATATCACATCACCGATCTCGTGGCATCATGCCTAATCTCATCGACTCATATCCAAGTACCGTATACTATCCTCATCATCCATGTATGTTTATACGTATATATATATATATATACATAGTCCCATACCTATGTGTGTGTGTGTATATATATATATACATATTCCCATATACGTACAAATAAACAATGTAAGTGTGTGTGCGTGAGTGTAAACTTTATTCTACGGTTCGCGACTACAACTAACTATCGATACCATCAACCAATTATACTAACTTAATATATGATCTCCTAAGATCTTACTTGCTAACTATCCATGTTTCAAATAATACATTTCATATAAATATATATATATATAATATATCATAGGCTACACTACGAACTGCGGGGGTGCTATACGCCATCCACCCGACTTCCCCCGTAGATATATATCTACTCACCTTGATCTTCGCTTGCTGATGCCGATGTCGCCACGCGCTTGCTTGTCGTCTCGAAGTCCTCGTGGGGGTACCTACATATCATACATATATAGCATCGTAGACAGAAATCACGCACGAAAACCAACATAGCACACGAATCGTACATAGGTTAAAACCTATGTCTACGCATGCAAGGATAACCAAACAACCCCCGTCGTTGACGTTCAAACGCCACACGACGGAACACAATAACAAATACCAAATTCCAATTCATTAAAAGCCGCAAAACAATTTCAGAAACTATGTAAAACACTTCCAGATTTTCCTCAGGTGATAATTTGGACATTTTGCATACAGAGGAGGTCTAATTTACTGCAAATGGAGCCATGGACCAAACCTGGGACCATACTTCCCTGCTCTGGCCGAAAATTGCGTCCAGAAAGGATATAATTGCGGCCATGGGTTGGGGTATGGGGATAGGGTTTCAGTGATAGCTTCATAGGTGTTTTCATGACTCCCTGTGTTTGCTAAATAAATCCTAGTGTCCCCGGGTGTTAGCAGATATCAAATTACCATCACAATTTCCAGAAATTTCAAATGTCGGGGTTTCTAAATTCTGGGGTTTGGGGTTTACTCTATGATTCCAGTCCAATATACATTCCCTACAGGGGTTTAAGGTCACAACTAATCTTAACTACACTTTTGGATTCAATTCAAACCCTAACCCTAACTTGAAATTTTCAAAGTTTACAAAACCGCATTAAAACACTTCTAAACTTATATGGGTGATAAAGAAATTGAAATGAAATACTAATGGTGCAGAAATTACCTCATTTGGCAACTCAAGAAATTTCTTGAGTTGCCCCAAGTGTTCAAAATCCTTGCTTTCTTGGTCTAAAGTGTTTGTGTGGAGCTTGTGCACATTTTTAATGAAGTGGGGATGGACTTTTGATGAATTTTTGATGGTGAAGTGAGGTGTTTGAGGAGGTGGGAGACGAGGGCAACAGACATGGAGGAAAATGGAGAGGAGAAAGATAAAGAGAAAGGGAAAGGGAAGAGAATGGCCATGGTCAATTGACCCCCTCACCTGTCTCTCTCATGCCCATGCTTATTTGTTTAGTAATTTCCCTTTTTCTTTTCTTTTTCTTTTATATTTTCTTCTCTTTTCTTTTGAATTAAAACCATGCATGAAAATAAAGAGAAAGCCATGATAAAAAATGTAACAATGTGTATTATGACATGGTGCATGTCATGTGCACAATTCAAGCTTAATATGCGATTAGCGATATTTAATCGCGATTAGCATTAAAATGGAATATAATAAATCATGAAAACTTATAATTTGCTTAAATCATATAAAAAACCTCATTTCAGTAATTTCTATAATTTTCCAAATATTTTCCGATTTATCTGTATTTAATTATACCGCATATTAAAATATTCATAATATTTATTAATTAATTATAAAAATTCCCAAAAATAATATTTTATTTTTCTGAAATGTTACACTTATGACCGTCATAAGTCTGAGTAAGGAATAGGGGAATGCAAGGATTCCCATGCAACCCGAATGTAGAAAGAGTATTTTGATCCATCTTCTTCGGGTGTGGTAGTTATTGAGAACTGTTTCTCAGTCTGCTCTACGTCCTAGGTATTAGATATCGGATCAGGATCCCATATTTGTAATCAGTTATAAGGGTTAAGAAAAAGTAGAGAACTGAGAAAGGGTGATATGTCTCTCAGAGTAGGGAATGGAGCAATTGTTGCTGCCGAAACTATCGGCGAATATCACCTCGTATTACCAGATGGTAATACATTGATTTTGAACGACTGTTATTACGTACCGTCGATGATGTGCAGTATAATATCCGTTTCTTTATTAGATAAAGAAGGATATAACTTTGCATTAGAGAAAAATGTTATGAACATTTTTCCAAATCAAGTGTTGATTGGGTTTGGTACATTGTGTAATGGTATATACATTCTAAATCAAAATACATTTCTAAATATACAGAACACACACAAAAGAAAAGGTTCAGAAATGAATGAAGCCTTCTTGTGGTATTGTAGACTTGGTCATATCAATGCGACCAGACTAGCTAAGTTGCATAAAGATAGATATTTGAATCCATTCGAATTTACATCTTATGAAACTTGTCAGTCGTGTCTCAAAGACAAGATGACCAAAAATCAATTTACGAGACACGAAGAAAGAGCTACTGAACTCTTGTGACTAGCTAAGTTGCATAAAGATGGATATTTGAATCCGTTCGAATTTACATCTTATGAAACTTGTCAGTCATGTCTCAAAGACAATATGACCAAAACTCTATTTACGGGACACGAAAAAAGAGCTACTAAACTCTTGGGACTGATACAGAGTGATGTGGTCCTATGTCTTCACACGCCAGGAATAGTTCCTCGTACTTTATTACATTCACCGATGATCTCTCAAAATTTGGACATGTGTTCCTGTTGAAACACAAATCTAAAGCTTTTGAGAAATTCAAGGAATATAAGTGCGAAGTAGAGAACAAGACGGGTAAAAGTATTAAAATTCTTCGATCTGATCGAGGAGGAGAATACTTAAGCACGGAAATCTGAGATTATCTAAAAGAGAATGGGATTCTATCTCAGCTTACTCCTCCATATACACCATAGCACAATAGAGTATCGGAGCACCCTATTAGATATGGTGCGCTCTATGATGAGTGTTGCTGAGTTACATATTTCCTTTTGGGGTTATGCACTTAAGACAGCAGCATACCTATTGAATCGAGTTCCATCAAAATCAGTGCCTAAAACACCATATGAGAGATGGAGTGGAAAGAGACCATATCTTAAACGAGTTAAGATATGGGGTTGTCCGGCCTATGTTAAAAAACAGAATCCGGATAAACTCGAGGCACGATCAGTTCTTTGCACGTTTGTGGGATATCCAAAGAATTCACATGGATATATCTTCTACCATACTGAGGAACAAAAGGTATTTGTTTCTCAATATGCCACCTTTTTAGAAAAGAAATTTCTTGTAAAAGAAATTAATGGTAATGAGGTAGAGCTGGAAGATGTTCCAAAAACACAAACTACAACTGATGAACGTAGGCCAAAATGGCAGTACGACTGTCTCAAACCAACGCATTCTATCTATGCAATAGATAAATATCCTGCAGCTACCAATCACTATGCCTTGGAGTGAGGTCAAAATACATAGCTTTAATACTACCGTATATTTAACTGAAATGATTGAGGTCTACGGATGGTTTTGGCGAAACCGTGAACGTAGTGAACTTGATATAATCGATGGAACGAGATAGCTTTTAAAAGGAGTGGTTCAAGCTCCGCGTTTAAAAGTTTAGTTTTGAAAAGAACCGAGTAGTTTTCAAAGTGTTCTAATCGACTTTTACTTGGTTTATTTTCTTGCATTAGTTCTTTTAATGCGTCCCATCATTTAATCCTACCATTGCAGAAAACAACCAAAATATGACGTACGCTTATGCCATTCACATTCGCCACGGGGCCCCGTCATCACCCGTTAGGTTACTTAACTAACGACAGAGCGGGGGCTGGGCTAGCGCGGCTGTAAAACATAAGCAACGCATAAATAGTTATTATATATAAATATATAGCAATGATAGACATTACAGATCACAGATGAATACATTGGATATACTAGGAATCCGCAATCCGTTCGAGCCTGCAACGAAAAGCGGATTACACGGTCGCGGTGAATAGCCAATTGTTGGAGATAGTGCCCTCAGAGTCAATTATTGGATCACAGGCACGTGATTGCAATGATTGAGGGAGGACCTATCCCGGTAGGACAGTCTTACTCGAGATGATAGTATGCTATCTGGTTTATCTTTATCATCGTGTACTGCTTTAGGTGACCTGACATGTCGCTATTACACGTTGATAGAGCCCCTAGGATTCTTGCTTGACTACCAGCAGTATGATGGCGATCATATACGTGGGAGCTGGTAGTCTATAAGCACATCCTTAAAAGGTCCCTAGTCGTAGGAGTTTCGAGACAGGGCATCGATACTCCATTAGTAGACTAGTGTATACAGTCGAGACCCCGACGAGGGGCGGTGGCCGGTCTCACAAGCCACTGGTGTCAGTTGGTTCACCTAAGATGTATACAGGTGCTCATTGGGTTATGAGTACACCGAACAGGACTCGCCGGGAACCTGCTAGTTGGTCTTATACCAGATGTCAGATAGCAGTTCCCTGGTGACATGTGTACAGGTTAGTTCATCGACCTGAGAACGTCATTTGTCTCGTGTGAGTTCCCACTGTGCTTTGATTACTACCCTACCACGGCTCAAAGGAGTCGTGCAAACAGGTTTTAGTTGGGTACAGTCCCGAGCCACATGGAGGCAGTGAGCGGATCTGCAGGGGTTCGTCTCTCCCGGTATTGGGGGTGAGGTCGCGCTGTGTCTAGGAGAGCCATTACGCAAAGCCCTCGGCCGAGGCAGGAGATTTACTGGTAGGTATTCCAGTAGTATCTCAGGGCGTTCTGGGCTACACTCCGACACGACTTGTACCGCTTTTGGGGGTCTGACTTTCACTAACCCCCTAGGCCCGACATGCGATGCTCATAGACGAACGGACCGGACTGTACGGATATTGTCACTGACAGGCTCAGTAGGGTGTCAGGATGAGTTCGCTCATCGACGTCCCTTTTGGTCAATAGCTGGTGGCCCGTCACGTATTGGCTTATACCTCTGACGTGCTAGTGGTTAAATCCACAACCATAGTATTGACGAGTCTTTAGAGTCCACCACACTTTAAGTTACTCAAGTTTTCGGGCGAAACGCTGTAGAGGCCGTATGGAGATATGGCAGGGTCCGATCAGATACGTGCAGTATTGCACGGATCAGGATCGGACGGTTTGTACTAGTGGCCATATGGTTATATGGCAGGATTCGATCAGATACGTGCGGTATTGTACGAATCAGGATCGGACGGATATTACTAGCCGGCTTTGGTTTAAGCTGGATCCTAGTTTAGTACAGTGTAGATTTTGTCTCATTGCATTTGTATCCGGACGGAATACAGATGCGGGTATGTATACACAGTATGGGGGTTTTCCTGTAATTTATTACGGGACCAGTTTTCTGGAGTTGCCAGTTTGCATTCCGTTCCGGCCGGTTTTCCTTTGTTCTTTCCCGGCCGGACTTTTCCGATGGAGGGGGTAATTTGCAGTTTTGCAAATTACAATTGGGGAGGGGGTTTCTTGCTTATTGGTGGCATCATGATAGTTCTTCATGATGAGATGCTTTCTTAGTCTTTTCATTTGCTTTTTGAGAAATGATTGATTAGAGTTGATTAAGTGTTTTGGATGTGAGGTTTGCTTTTGATATGGTCACCATTCTCTTTCTCCTACACTCACCTCCCTTAATGAGTTGTTTCTTTGCCCTCCACCATATCCACATAAGGACATGGCCGGCCACTAGAGTTGAGGGATGAGAGAAATTTCCATTTTTGGTGTAGCACAAATTTCTTCATCTCATTCTTCTAGTTTTGGGAAAAATGAAAGCACCATTTTTCTTAGCCTTATTCCTCCATCAAGGCAACATAACCCCAAAGAGACAAGCATCATCTGCACTACATTCTACAGCACACCTTGGGCATGTCGACTTGCCGGCTTCATGCTCGAGTTGCCTCGGTATTGAGGTGGGAGCCCGTAAAAGATGCAGGCGACGTGGTGCCCTTCCGGCGAGGAGGCGACGACATGGAGACAGGACTTTCCGCGGGAGATCGGGACGATGAAGAGAAGACCGGAGGACTCGGATCATTTGGTATACTTCTCTTCCCATCTCTTGTTAGCTAGTATAAGTTAATGGTTAACGATCCGGGTTCTTTTGTCCGTGGTAGCGCCAGTTTCCGAGTAAGGAAAATTAGTTGATTCCGCATTTTGGCCTCGGTAAGACGGCCGGGACGCTGCCGTGGCGCAACATGGTATCAGAGCCACGCCATTAACCTTGTCTAGCTTGTTCTAGTGTATTTTGCTTTTCCGATCGAACAAAAATTCCAAAACCGCGTTTTCTTCACATCAGTTTTCTGTCGATTTTTTCCGAGCTCGAAAAATTTTTCAGGTCATTGTAGAATGATGTACAGAGAATCCTAAGAACACTGGAAAAATTTGGTAACCCAATTCTTCCGTACGACCGCGGAACCGCGGCCATAACCCCTCTTTGGCCGCGGTTCCGCCGCAGGAAGTTGGGATCACTTCTCCATATTTTTACAGTGGGCTTGTGGGCTGAAAATAAGGGTTTTTGTATATTTTGTTTGGGCCCAGATTTTCTGCAAGTGCTACAGTAATGCTTTGGGGTCCACTTGGTATATTTTGTTCGATCGGATAATTTAAACTTGCTAGTTCATAGTATTTACATTATATCTGCGACCGTGAATATCACTTGATCGGTAAATCCTGTCTAACTGCTATAGCCCGGTTAGACGGATTTGCGAACGTGATTTTCACGTTGATGTTTTGTGTTTATGCTGTGATGTTGCGGATCGGTCGTGCGGATAGCCTGGATGCAATGTTAGTACAGTTTTGTTTTATATGTACATTTGATATTGCGGGTCGAGCGTCCGACATGTGGACTGCCGTCACTGCCTGTTTGTATTATTCTTTTGGGGCACGACCTGGTTGCGGTCGATGTACCCGTTGTATGTATATTTTACTTTCTGTACTAGGATTACCCCGCGGAGGGGTGCACGGATAGCCGGGTTCTAGAGGGCAACGGGCCCGCATCTCATGGCATTGAGACGGAAGGGGCTTCACTCTAGGATTGGCGGGCTATTCGCCGCACTCGTAGGGGGTACAGGTTGACCCAGGAGGGGTGCCCAAGTTACCGGATTCCATGAAGTGCTGGGTGGTCCATTCACGGAGCTGAAGGGGGCTGTCGCGCTTCAGGTTTTGGCGGGTGACTTGCCGCGCTCGTAGGGGCCTAGGATTTCATTGCACAGGCTATCCACACGACCAGGGGAACGTCGGGTTTCAGCAGCGGCTCTGTGAAACCCGGGGCTTCCAGATATCTGTATTGTTCTGTGATGCTGTACATTTCTGTGATGTTGCATTCTTATCACACCTTGAGCGAATATAATATATTGGTATATATATTAGTAGATGTTGTATATGTTTTGCATCCGCGCTAGTCCAGTCCCCGCTCTGTCGTTAGTTAAGTAACCTAACGGGTGATGACGGGACCCAGTGGCGAATGCGGATGGCATATACGTACATCAGTATATTTTCGTTCTTTGTGGTGTGATCAATTGGTGGAACTGCGTTGATTCGGATCAATGCAAGATAAACAAACCTATTCTGATGTTGTTGGAACACTTTTTCAAAAAGCTGTTATTGCAAAGACGTTCACTTTTGTTTTGCATCGTGGTATTCATTTGGAATATCCTGCTCCTCAGTCGACGAGGCAAGGGCCGTGATCCCTTCACCGGGAGTGACCCCTTGGACAGAAGTTTGCATCAGGGCAGTAACTTCACTATAGCCGATCACTTTTGCTTTGCATCGTGGTATTCAGTTAGAATATCCTGCACCTCATTCTACGGGGAAAGAGCCGAGATCCCTTCACCGGGAGTGACCTCTTTAGTAAAGGTTTTCGTCACTATATTTTCTAAAAAGTTATCCAGTTCCTTCAACGATATCAAGTTCATTACGTTAAAGGTTTTTCGCCAAAAACCAGTCGTAGCCCTCCGTCATTTCAGATTAGTATTACTTAGTATTCGTGCTGCGTTTGTCGTGCATTGCCATGGCGTAGTGTTCGGTAGCTATGTAATGTTTTTCTGTCACATGGATAAGTGGATTGGTTAGGACAGTCGTACGGTCTTGTTGGCATTGTCAAAGACTCGTACGGGTGGGTTTAACGCAATCAAGATAATGACGGGTAGAACTTGACTAGGACTCTTTGATTTGTTGGCATTGTCAAGGTCACTTGGGTCCTAGGGGTAAAAATCACATCGGGAGTTTCAAAAGAACTGAAACTTGCCAGGCTTGCGCATACCATCTGGAGTGTGGTGACTTGAGTGGATTCCGTCAAGTTATCATGCGATGATAGTTGGATCCCGATTCTCACTGATGAGTTAGTTTACTCCTCGGGTGACCGCGACTAATTCTTCTTTCAGGTTTGGAGGAGAATTTGAGGTACAGTGGGAGGTTTCCTGATTAGATAAATTGGTAACCATTCTGATCTAGGTTAGAGTGCACGCTGAGTGTTTCTTTTCTCTCTCTCTGGCAGCGACCTTTGACCCGACCCTAAGACTATGACTCAGTAACCAAGTTGACCGAACCTTCTTAACACTGGCTTTTGGATTGTCAGAGTTGCAGACCTCATTGCCACTCCTACTTTTACCCTTTTCTCCAGGACACCCCGTATTACTACGAACGTCCACTTCCATTGGACAAAACCATCGTATGGTTATATACGAACTCGAAGGACTTCGAAGATGGTTTCTGGTTCTGGAGAAAACGAATAGGATTATTCAGTTGTCTTTTCCTTTTACCTTCTCTCAAGTTGTGAGTACTCCTTGGTTTAGGAGATAGTACACCTATTACGCAAATTGGATAGTCTTCTTCCAAACCTTAGGCTGGTGCCGACCGGTAGGGAATGAAGAAAACCAATTAGCCTAAACGGTGTGCAGAAGGTATTAAGATTAAGACAAATAAAGGGATTAGTAAGAGGGCAAAGTAAACTGCGACTGCTATTCACGACCGAACCAAGTATTTCTTCGCCAATCCTAAATCACCTTTGTATTTCTCCAGGACACTCCGTATCACTACGAAGATCCACAGTTTATTTGGATACTCCATCGTATGGTTATATACGAACTCGAAAGGAACTTGTTCCAGTTCGGGGATGGATTCTGGTTCAGGAGAAATAGGAATAAGATTTATTCGGTTATCTTTTATCTTCACCTTCTCTCGCTTTGCGAGTGCTCCTAGGATTAGGACAGTACACCTTTTATGCTTATTGGATAGTCTTCTTCCAAACTATAGGCTGGTGCCGAACGGTAGGGAAGGAAGAAAACCATTTGGCCTAAGGGGTGTGCAGAAGGTAATGACTAAAGACATATAAAGGGATTTGGAGAGGTGGCAAAGAATTATACGGTTATAGTTGTGAATCTGGATAATGGAAGAGGCTTTACTAAGAATACCAGAATACCCCACCGAAACATTTCAATGTTTCAGTTTCACTGTGTAATGTTAAAAGAAAACTGATTTCCCGATTAGATACTTACTCCAGGGTATGTATTTACCAGGTATGATTCTCACATCTGTATGGTTTTACAGATGCTGAGTGGGAGTAAGTTATTGGGAATAGGGTGATCATCCTCATTATATCGGGATTCGTTGTAATCGGTGATATTTGAGGAGATCATCTGGGCTGTTTGCCGGTCGGCAAATATTTGGTTTTGAATATCCGCTGTTGTGCACCAATTTCAAATTGATATATCTGTACGTCTATTTTCATAGAGTGAGATATACCTTTTGATATTATGTCGATGACATTTACCTATATCAGTGGATGGTTAGGTAAGGAGCATTAAACAGCGGTGTAATTCTTCTCAACCATAAGTACAGTTTTCAACCTACGACGCACAGTGAAAGAGTTGTTAGACTCAGCGGACTTATACAGAGTATTGTATGTTGTCCAGTGTCTATTAGGACAGAGGGGTTGGTCCTCATACTATATTCTGTTTACTTTTAACTTCTCTAGTTCTTAGACATGTGTTTCGTAGGAACACAGGGTCTAAGTTTTTGAGGAGTTATAGGTATTTGAATAGAGTAGAGAACCAGGTGTAGCAAGTATCGGGATTCTTCAAAGTGATCGAAGATGTAGATACTTGTGTATGGTGTTCAGTTGATAGTAATGATTAAGAGAACTAGCTTCTCTTTCAGGTTACTCATAATTGGAAACATTCCTAAGTTGAGTAACGCTGATCGGCCTCCTTCCATTTAGTTGACATGCACTGGAGACAGCTGCATGATTTGAATCTGGTTCAATTAAATCAGTGCCTCTGGTTCTATATTGGATATAGAACAGTTCATATCTTAACGATGTTAAGGTACGGGAAGTTGTCCGGCTTATGATTAAAACCAGACACTGGACAACTCAAGGCACGTTTCTGTAATGGCTGTTTGCGGGTTGACCCAGGCTATGACGAGGGTTGATTTTCTACCATCTGGCAGATCAATAGAAATATTGTTCTAGACTCGCCACAGTTTTATTAAAAATGGATTTTTTCAGAAAACAGTAGTGCGAGTATGGTAGAACTGGAAGTGATTCCAGAACCGCAAACGATTACCGAAGATTTGATAAGGAACCTAAAGATTCAATCTGATTTGATATTCCATTGGCCACTCCGCAGATAAGGTGGGTAACTTCAGGCACCCGAGAGGTACTCCGGTAGCCTCAAGGACGCTGACAGGGAAGTTCTTGTTTACCCACACTTGCCATTGTTGTTGTTCCAGGCTGCGAGACCCGGTAGGAGGATGAGTATAGCGTCGTTCTAAACTAGCTTTAGAAGTGCACATCTATATGACTCTGCCAGAGGATTGTCGTAGTCAGTGGGAGCAGCGAAAGCATTGGTGGACATCTGGCTTATGTCTATTTATAGACTAAAGCACATGTAGCGGAGATAGATCATCTATTTCTGATGTGACAGTCATAAGTTTGACTTCATCAGAATAGGGGATGGATCTGTTGAGAAGGTAGTAGGGTGTGATGTCATGGTATTTGGATGACATACACAGAGTAGGAAGTGATATTCCTATACTACGATCGGTTATACTTTGGTTGTCACACAGTTGTTTCTCCACACAGGACTTGGATATTATATCAGACATTCTTGTTACTAGATCTATGGTTTTAGATCTAGATTTGGGTTGTTTCCCAATCTGGGTACCTTGACAGCATTCTATGAGTATTTAGAATGGACGACTCCTGACACGGTAGTGCACCTGCAGTTGATGGAGTCACCCTCTCTAAAGGTGTCTTATAGACTAAAGGGGAGAGGGATACTCATGATTGGAAGATCACTTGCTTAGGCAATTGAGTCAATCATGAGATGTCAAGTACCACACCAGATGTTGTTCTTGCAGTAGATGCAATAAGTTGATATTGATCCAATCCTGGAGAAACAGTCGGAAGCAGTTTTAGAACATAAGTTGATGTTCTAGGGATATGATAACGACAGCCTCTTTTAGGAGACGGTTATCATTCCAGGCTTCCAAGGTGACCTGGATGGCAGAGTGGCTGTCAGAGTTATAGTTTTTCCTTCTGACAAGGGGCAGTATTTTGGACAGGTGGTCCAAGGCAATACTGAGGGAGGCATGGCGCAGGATACTGATTAAGTTCAGTTGATGATACAGTCTAAGAAGTTTGGATTTGGAGTTCATTTATGAGCTAGGTCCCATCAGACATCCAGACATATTCTAAGACAGGTTTTGCTCATTTCGGGAGATGGCTTTCTCCGCGAACATGAGATATAGAGAGACATAGAAAGAAACATCCCAGCGGATCCACTCACTGAGGCTATTCCTCGAATGCCATAGTTTCGCAAACGGGTTTTGTGAGACTGACTAGTAGAGGAGTTGGGTGTTCGGTATCACACGGGCTGTGAGTATGCGACATCGCAATAATTAGCCTTGAGTACAAGTGGGAGATTGTTGGAGATAGTGCCCTCAGAGTCAATTATTGGATCACAGGCACGTGATTGCAATGATTGAGGGAGGACCTATCCCGGTAGGACAGTCTTACTCGAGATGATACTATGCTATCTGGTTTATCATTATCATCGTGTACTGCTTTAGGTGACCTGGCATGTCGCTATTACACGTTGACAGAGCCCCTAGGATTCTTGCTTGACTACCAGCAGTATGATGGCGATCATATACGTGGGAGCTGGTAGTCTATAAGCACATCCTTAAAAGGTCCCTAGTCGTAGGAGTTTCGAGACAGGGCATCGATACTCCATTAGTAGACTAGTGTATACAGTCGAGACCCCGACGAGGGGCGGTGGCCGGTCTCACAAGCCACTGGTGTCAGTTGGTTCACCTAAGATGTATACAGGTGCTCATTGGGTTATGAGTACACCGGACAGGACTCGCCGGGAACCTGCTAGTTGGTCTTATACCAGATGTCAGATAGCAGATCCCTGGTGACATGTGTACAGGTTAGTTCATCGACCTGAGATCGTCATTTGTCTCGTGTGAGTTCCCACTGTGCTTTGATTACTACCCTACCACGGCTCAAAGGACTCGTGCAAACAGGTTTTAGTTGGGTACAGTCCCGAGCCACATGGAGGCAGTGAGCGGATCTGTAGGGGTTCGTCTCTCCCGGTATTGGGGGTGAGGTCGCGCTGTGTCTAGGAGAGCCATTACGCAAAGCCCTCGGCCGAGGCAGGAGATTTACTGGTAGGTATTCCAGTAGTATCTCAGGGCATTCTGGGCTACACTCCGACACGACTTGTACCGCTTTTGGGGGTCTGACTTTCACCAACCCCCTAGGCCCGACATGCGATGCTCATAGATGAACGGATCGGACTGTACGGATATTTTCACTGACAGACTCAGTAGGGTGTCAGGATGAGTTCGCTCAACGACGTCCCTTTTGGTCAATAGCTGGTGGCCCGTCACGTATTGGCTTATACCTCTGACGTGCTAGTGGTTAAATCCACAACCATAGTATTGACGAGTCTTTAGAGTCCACCACACTTTAAGTTACTCAAGCTTTCGGGCGAAACGCTGTAGAGGCCGTATTGAGATATGGCAGGGTCCGATCAGATACATGCGGTATTGCACGGATCAGGATCGGACGGTTTGTACTAGTGGCCATATGGTTATATGGCAGGATTCGATCAGATACGTGCGGTATTGTACGAATCAGGATCGGACGGATATTACTAGCCGGCTTTGGTTTAAGCCGGATCCTAGTTTAGTACAGTGTAGATTTTGTCTCATTGCATTTGTATCCGGACGGAATATCGATGCGGGTGTGTATGCACAGTATGGGGGTTTTCCTGTAATTTATTACGGGACCAGTTTTCTGGAGTTACCAGTTTGCATTCCGTTCCGGCCAGTTTTCCTTTGTTCTTTCCCGGCCGGACTTTTCCGATGGAGGGGGTAATTTGCAGTTTTGCAAATTACATTTGGGGAGGGGGTTTCTTGCTTATTGGTGGCATCATGATAGTTCTTCATGATGAGATGCTTTCTTAGTCTTTTCATTTGCTTTTTGAGAAAGGATTGATTAGAGTTGATTAAGTGTTTTGGATGTGAGGTTTGCTTTTGATATGGTCACCATTCTCTTTCTCCTACATTCACCTCCCTTAATGAGTTGTTTCTTTGCCCTCCACCATTTCCACATAAGGACATGGCCGGCCACTAGAGTAGAGGGAAGAGAGAAATTTCCATTTTTGGTGTAGCACAAATTTCTTCATCTCATTCTTCTAGTTTTGGGAAAAATGAAAGCACCATTTTTCTTAGCCTTATTCCTCCATCAAGGCAACATAACCCCAAAGAGACAAGCATCATCTACACTACATTCTACAGCACACCTTGGGCATGTCGACTTGCCGGCTTCATGCTCGAGTTGCCTCGGTATTGAGGTGGGAGCCCATAAAAGATGCAGGCGACGTGGTGCCCTTCCGGCGAGGAGGCGACGACATGGAGACAGGACTTTCCGCGGGAGATCGGGACGATGAAGAGAAGACCGGAGGACTCGGATCATTTGGTATACTTCTCTTCCCATCTCTTGTTAGCTAATATAGGTTAATGGTTAACGATCCGGGTTCTTTTGTCCGCGGTAGCGCCAGTTTCCGAGTAAGGAAAATTAGTTGATTCCGGATTTTGGCCTCGGTAAGACGGCCGGGGCGCTGCCGTGGCGCAACACCAATACCCCACCCAAGACCCCTACGGGTGCGGCAAACTACCCGCCAAGTACCCGAAGCGAAGCAACCTCCCTCACCACCGTGAGTAGGCCACTCGGCACTTCGAGATACCCGGTAGTTTGTGCACCCCTCCATGGGTCTATCCTAGGAGAAAAAACAGTAAAAAGAATTATACAATGACGGCTACAACCCCGACCCGGTTGTGCGGCCAAACAAATATTAATATTACATCAATTTACATATTACAATGAATGAAAGAAAAGCAACACTCATCTCACATCCACCCCGGCTATTCACCCGCGAAAATCCAACCCATTCATATACACATACCAATATCAAACACAGATCACAGATATGTATAACTCCGACTAATCGACATATAGCGATTAGCCGACGTTCAATACATACAAACATCACAGATATAACCTTTTAGTCAAAGTGTATTGAAGTTCGAAAAAAATACGGATTTATAGGCCCCCAAAAACAATTTTCTATTCTGGAAAATCTGGGCACATATAAACTATCTTAAAAATCCTAAAACCAAGTCATAAAAAAACTGCACCAAACTCGACTCAGTGAAGAGTCAAAACGGCGGCGGTTCCGCGGCAATAGCTTGCTATTGCCGCTGAACCGCGGCGGTTTAGACGACTCACTGGACCGGGTTTGCTGTGTTTCTTTAGAAAACCCTGAGATAATTTTTGGAGTATAACAAATTTTGTTTTGACCGGAAAAATTTTTTAGAGAAACTTAGGGTTTCGAAAACTTGGTTTTTCGATTTTTTCGTTTCGAACTTCGACACACTTCACTACCTATCTAGTTTATGTTTAGTTAGGCTCTGATACCACTGTAAGTCCACGTTGCCCACCCCGGTACTTGCAGGGAGGAGGAAAACGGAATAAAAATCGGATTTTTATGAGCTTAGGCAACATGGACTAGACTTTAAAGGATCTTTGCTAAACAAAAACTTGCTAAAGGTAACTAGTAACTAGCTAAGTGCTAGAAAGGTTATACCTTGGGCTTTAAGTCCTTCTCTCCTTGCTCCTTGGAGTGGTGGAAGGAGGTCACCTTGGTCGTCTTCTCACGTCGAAGAAAGATCCACCCGAAAGCCTCAACCTTTGGCTTTAACTCCAAGCTAGAAGTAACTAGGGTTTAAGAAGTGCTAGTCCTTCAACCATAGAAGAGTGTAGAGATGATCAAGAGAGGGTTTTTCTCAAGCTCAAGTGTTTCTCAACACATGAGAGGGGAGAGCTTGAGGGAGAGGAAGAACAAGAGAGAGAAATGAAATGATAGAATGAGAATAATTGTGAACCATTCTCACTAATATGTGTATATTATTTGAATTAAATAATTAGCTAGATAATTGTCATGGTTAATCATGATATGACCATTATGATTTCAATTTGCAAGGATCAAGAAGCATCTTCCAAAAGAAATGATGATGGTCAAAGTGTCAACCAAGGTCAACAAGTCAAAGAGGTCAAATGGTCAACAACCATAACCATGCACAATTATTAAACTAATTATCAATTAACCATAATACACACAAAAGCATTAGGGTTAACAAAATGACAATAACCATTAACCCTAATCAAGGTCCTCTCCCTCTGTCTCAAGCAACTGTGCATACGCACCCGCATTCGTGATCCAAGGAACACGAATACAATGAGAAAAACCAATCCCAAATCATATACTAGGATCCAGCTTAAACCAAAGCCCGCTAGTATAAACTGTCCGGACAGCAAACGTGCGCAAGTGCGCAGATGTGAACGAACCCTGTCGCAAAACCATGCGACCTCTACTCATTTTGCCTAAGGGCGAATAGCTCTCTGTGTGGGACTCTAAAGACTCGAAACTACGGTGGCAGTGGGTTTAACCACAGACCGCAAGCGGCACTAGCAGTACGTAACGGTCCCCAGGTAGATGTCGATAAGAAGACTGACGAGGTGAACCCCATCTGAACTCCTACTGAGCCTGTATGTGACAATCTCCGTACAGTCCGGTCTGTTCGTCTGATACATCGCATGGCAGGCCTAGGGGGGAGGTGAACGTCAGTCCCCTAATAGCGGTACAAGTCGTGTCGGAGTGTAGCCCAGAACACCCTGAGATAACACTGGAAACCTACCAGTATATCTCGCTTGCCCTGGCCAGGGACTACTTGTGTAATGGCTCTCCTGGACACAGCGCGATGTCAACCCTCAATACCAGGAGAGACGAATCCTGTCTAACCGTCACTGCCTCCAAGTGCTTCGGGACTGCACCCAAAAACTACCTGTTTGCACGACTCCTTTGAGCCGTGGTAGGGTAGTAATCAAAGTGCAGTGGGAACACACTCGAGGCGAAGTGACAGTGTCAAGTCGACGGACTAAGATGTACTCATGTCACCTGGGAACTGATAACTGACGAAAGGTATAATACCAACCCACAGTTCCCGACGAGTCCTGTCCAGTGTACTCGTAACCTAACGAGCACCCGCATACTATCCCAAGTACGACGTACTAACGGCTGTGGGACAGACCGTCTCCCACACTGGGATGAGAAGCGCATACGCTAGTCTACTCCGGAGTATCGATGCCCTGTTTCGATAGTCCAACGACCAGGGACCTGTATAAGGATGTGCTTATAGATTACCCAGCTCCCACGAGTGCGAGCGCCATCACAACGCTGGTAATCAAGCAATGATCCTAAGGGCTCTACTAATATGTATATCAGCAATATGCTAAAAGAAACACATGCACATATTAAAGCAGAGACAAACCAAGTAGCATACTACCATTTCGAGCAAGATTGTATATACAACTATGAATATCCCAAGCTTCCATTAAGTAATATACAAACTAGTATGATACAGTAATGGCCTCTAGGGCATATACACTAACAATCTCCCACTTGCACTAAGGCCATGTACTGGCGTATCAAAGACCTATCATCTCGATCAGCCGCTCGAACTGAGTCTGGGGCAATGCCTTGGTGAATGGATCTGCTGTGTTATCCTCTGATGCAACTCTCCGGACCTCGATCTCCTGGCGATCCACGATCTCCCTGATCAGGTGATACCGCCTTAAGATGTGTCTGAATTTCTGATGGGACCTGGGTTCCTTCGCAAAAGCTATTGCCCCGTTGTTGTCGCAATACAGAGGTATTGGGTCAACAATGGACGGAACCACCTGAAGTTCTCTCAAGAACTTCCTCATCCAGACAGCTTCTTTTGCGGCATCAGATGCAGCGATGTATTCCGCTTCCATAGTCGAGTCAGCAACGGTTTCCTGTTTGGAGCTCTTCCAACACACCGCCCCTCCATTGAGGGTGAAGACAAAACCCGACATGGACTTCAAATCATCCTTGTCACTCTGGAAGCTGGAGTCAGCAAAGGCCTCAATCTGCAGGTCTTTTACGCCATACACCAAGAACATCTCCTTGGTCCTTCTCAGGTACTTGAGAATGTTCTTTACTGCTATCCAATGTTTCTCCCCAGGGTTTGACTGATACCTGCTTACCACACTCAGTGCATAAGCCACATCCGGTCTGGTACACAACATCGCATACATTATAGAGCCTACCGCAGAAGCGTAGGGTATAATAGACATGCGATCCCTCTCCAAATCAGTCTTGGGAGACATCTCTTTGGAGAGGGTGATCCCGTGACAAGCCGGTAGATTACCGTGCTTGGAATCTTCCATACTGAATCTCTTCAGTATGGTGTCGATGTACCTGGACTGCGAAAGCCCTAATATCCTCTTGGATCTGTCACGGTAGATCCGGATACCCAGAATGTATGAGGCATCACCCAGGTCTTTCATGGAGAACCTGTGTGACAAGAACCCCTTGACAGATTGTAGCATAGGAATGTCATTTCCTATTAAGAGAATGTCAACCACGTATAAAACGAGGAATACTACAGTTCTCGCTACAAATCTACAATAGATGCATGGTTCATCTGGATTTTTGATAAAGCCAAATTCCTTAACCGTCTCATCAAAACAGATGTTCCAACTCCGCGATGCCTGCTTTAGTCCATAAATGGACTTGAGCAACTTGCACACCTTTCCGCTGCTCCCACTCTGAATGAAACCCTCTGGCTGATCCATATAGACACACTCCTCTAAATGTCCATTTAGAAAAGCTGTCTTTACGTCCATCTGCCGAATCTGATAATCGTGGAAGGCAACAATGGCAAGAAGGATCCGAATGGATTTCAGCATAGCTACTGGAGAAAAAGTTTTGTCATAGTCCAAACCAGGTCGCTGACGAAAACCCTTTGCAACCAGTCTAGCTTTATAGGTCTCAACCTGTCCATCTACACCAATCTTCCTTTTGAAGATCCACTTGCTTCCTACGGGTTTTACCCCATCTGGAGCAAGGTCCAACGTCCATACTTTGTTGGTGTACATGGACTCCATCTCGGTCCGCATTGCATCCAGCCATTTTACCGAGTCGACGCTCTGAATGGCCTGCTGGAAGCTAGTAGGCTCATCACAATCTATGATGCAATCCTCTCTATCCCCGTCAATGAGAAAACCGTAGTATCTCTCGGGCGGATGAGACTGCCTACTACTCCTGCGGAGTGGCGTGGGAATGTCCTGATCTTTCGAACCCTCTGGTTCCACTAAGCTTTCAGTAATAGCTTGTGGTTCTGGAATTTCTTCCAGTTCTATTGCGCTCCCACTTATTTCTTTTTCAAAGAACTGATGTTCCAGAAAATGGGCATTTCGAGAAACAAGGACTTTTTGTTCCTCTGCGTAATAGAAAAGATACCCCCTGGAGTTCTTTGGGTATCCCACAAACTTGCACAGTACTGAGCGTGCCACGAGCTTGTCCGTATGCTGCTTTTTGACATAAGCTGGACATCCCCAAATCTTCAGGTATTGAAGATAGGGTTTCTTCCCACTCCATAACTCATATGGTGTGGTAGGCACAGTCTTAGTGGGAACTCGGTTCAAAAGGTATGCAGCTGATTCTAGTGCATATCCCCAGAACGATCGCGGCAACTCGGCGTTACTCATCATGGACCGTACCATATCCAATAGGGTTCGGTTCCGTCTCTCCGATACACCATTATGTTGCGGAGTGTATGGAGGAGTAAGCTGAGAGAGAATTCCATTCTCTTTTAAGTAACCCAGGAACTCGGCACTCAAGTATTCACCACCTCGATCAGATCTTAGTGCCTTGATACTTTTGCCTGTTTGTTTTTCTACTTTATTCTTATATTCCTGGAACTTATCAAAATTTTCGGATTTATGCTTCATTAAGAAGACATGTCCGAACCTTGAGAAATCATCCGTAAAAGTAATGAAGTAAGAATAACCGCTTCACGCATGTGTAGACATTGGACCGCACACGTCGCTGTGTACGAGTCCCTAGAGCTCACTCGCTCTTACCCCGTGTCCAGTGAACGGAGTCTTTGTCATCTTTCCTTTGAGACAGGATTGACAAGTTGCATACGATTGATATTCGAACGGATCCAAATATCCTTCTGCATGTAACTTAGTCAACCTACTCTCATTGATGTGACCCAGTCTACAATGCCATAAGAAAGTTTTATTAATTTCTGGAGACTTTCTTTTGTGTGTATTCTGGACATTGAAAATCTGTGGTTGGTTTAATACGTATATACCGTTGTTCAATGTACCTGACCCAATCAAAGCTTGATTAAGGTGAATGTTCACTACATTACATACAAATGCAAATTCATAACCTTCTTTAGATAATAAAGATACAGAAATGATATAACAGGTTGCATTTGGTACATAATAACAACTACGTAAAACCAAAAAATGTCCATCCGACAATCCCAGGTGATAGTCCCCCACGGCCTCAGCATCCATGCTAGCACCGTTCGCAACTCTGAGGGTCATGTCACCTGCCTTCAAAACTCTACGCTTTCTCAACGCCTGCAAAGAATTACAGATATGAGATCCTGATCCGGTATCCAATACCCAGGAAGTAGAGTTTATTGATAGACAGTTTTCAATAACATACACACCTGAAGCTGAAGCTGCAACTCGCTTCAAATCCTGTGTTCTGGCTTTCCAAGCCTTGCAATCCTGTTTCCAGTGACCACTTTTATGACAATAGAAGCATTCTTCCTTCCCCACCAGCTTTCCCGCTATCTTTGTTGCTTTTCCTTTTCCCTTCGTATCCACTTTACCGACACCGCCTCTTGGTTTGGCGGGGGCTTTCTTCTTCTTACCCTTGGCTTTCGCCCTGGATCTAGAAGAGGAAGATCCTCCTACAAACAAAGTGGATGTCTCCCTACCTTTCTGTAGGGTGCCCTCAGCACTCCTCAACATGTTCAGAAGCTCGGAAAGTTCAACCTCCTTTCCTTGCATGTTGAAGTTAAGAATAAACTGGGCGTAAGTGGAAGGAAGGGACTGGAGAATCAAATCAGTATATAGTTCATTCTCCAACGTGGTCCCAAGGTCCGCGAGCTCCTCAATGTAGCCAATCATCTTAAGAACGTGTTCCGCTACCGATGATCCGACGGCCAACCTTGCCGAAAACAACTTCTTCGACACTTCGTATCTTGCGATACAAGACTGCTCTCCATACTGTTCTTTTGTATGAAGAAATATGGACTCTAGGTCCATATTCTCGTGCCTCCTCTGATGTTCATTGTCCATCGAGGCTAGTACGAGGCATCTGGCCTTCGCCCAATCTATTTCCCAGGTCTTGTAGATTTCCCTATCTACGACACTGGTTTTGGGACCTGGGACAGGGGGATCTTTGGTGGTAATGACATACCCCAACTTGTCGTAAGTGATTTCCATCTTGACATTCCTGAGCCAATTTTTGTAGTTTGGCCCTGTCAATATATTTTTATCTAGTAATAACTTAAGTCTGGTCATCTTGAATGGTCGCTGCAATTAGGAGAGAGAAAAGAAACACTTTAGCATGATGCTCTTGCATGTTTAGAGTGGTTTTTAGTTTGTCTAAACTGGATGGCTCCCACTGTCTCTCGAATCCATTCTCAAACAGTAAAGAAAGGATTAGTCAGGATCACTCTCACCGTACAATACTTGCTTAACCGTTCAGCCAGGCCAGTGTCGGTACTTCGAGGGAGGTTTTCCAATGCTTTCGCGAAGTTCCTTAATTAAGTAACCTCTTTTCCCTGTGGGCGTAGCCCCGCTAACACCTTTCTAGACACCTACTAAGTTTATAGCATTGATCGTTAAGTGAGAGTTTTCCCGAGGAGTAGCATATACTCACAGTAGGATCGGGATCCAAATATCATCGCGTGATAAAACCGAAGGAATCCTACCAGAATTATCACACTCCAAATGGTATGCAGCGCTAGCAAGTTTCAGTACTTATGAAACTCCCGATGTGGATTTTTGCCCCATGCTCTTATGACCTTGGCGTGAGGTCAAAATGTCATAAGTCACATGTCAAGTTCTTCCCATCATTATCCCGGTTAATTTGAACCCACCCGTACCTACCCTTGACGTAGGCCAAAATGGCAGTACGACTGTCTCAAACCAACGCATTCTATCTATGCAACAGATAAATATCCGGCAGCTACCAATCACTATGCCTTGGCGTGAGGTCAAAATACATAGCTTGAATACTACCGTATATTTAACTGAAATGATGGAGGGCTACGGATGGTTTTGGCGAAACCGTGAACGTAGTGAACTTGATATAATCGATGGAACGAGATAGCTTTTAAAAGGAGTGGTTCAAGCTCCGTGTTTAAAAGTTTAGTTTTGAAAAGAACCGAGTAGTTTTCAAAGTGTTCCAATCGACTTTTACTTGGTTTATTTTCTTACATTAGTTCTTTTAATGCGTCCCATCTTTTAATCCTACCATTGCAGAAAACAACCAAAATATGACGTACGCTTATGCCATTCGCATTCGCCACGGGGCCCCGTCATCACCCGTTAGATTACTTAACTAACGACAGAGCGGGGGCTGGGCTAGCGCGGCTGTAAAACATAAGCATGGCCTAAATAGTTATTATATATAAATATATAGCATTGATAGACATTACAGATCACAGATGAATACATTGGATATACTAGGAATCCGCAATCCGTTCGAGCCTGCAATGAAAAGCGGATTACACAGTCGCGGTGAATAGCCAATACCCCACCCAAGACCCCTACGGGTGCGGCAAACTACCCGCCAAGTACCCGAAGCGAAGCAACCTCCCTCACCACCATGAGTAGGCCACTCGGCACTTCGAGATACCCGGTAGTTTGTGCACCCCTCCATGGGTCTATCCTAGGAGAAAAAACAGTAAAAAGAATTATACAATGACGGCTACAACCCCGACCCGGTTGTGCGGCCAAACAAATAATAATATTACATCAATTTACATATTACAATGAATGAAAGGAAAGCAACACTCATCTCACATCCACCCCGGCAATTCACCCGCGATAATCCAAGCCATTCATATACACATACCAATATCAAACACAGATCACAGATATGTATAACCCCGACTAATCGACATATAGTGATTAGCCGACGTTCAATACATACAAACATCACAGATATAACCTTTTAGTCAAAGTGTATTGAAGTTCGAAAAAAATACGGATTTATAGGCCCCCAAAAACTAATTTCTATTCTGGAAAATCTGGGCACATATAAACTATCTTAAAAATCCTAAAACCAAGTCATAAGAAAACTGCACCAAACTCGACTCAGTGAAGAGTCAAAACGGCGGCGGTTCCGCGGCAATAGCTTGCTATTGCCTCTGAACCGCGGCGGTTTAGACGACTCACTGGACCGGGTTTGCTGTGTTTCTTTAGAAAACCCTGAGATAATTTTTGGAGTATAACAAATTTTGTTTTGACCAAAAAAATTTTTTACAGAAACTTAGGGTTTCGAAAACTTGGTTTTTCGATTTTTTCGTTTCGAAATTCGACACACTTCACTACCTAGCTAGTTTATGTTTAGTTAGGCTCTGATACCACTGTAAGTCCACGTTGCCCACCCCGGTACTTGCGGGGAGGCGGAAAACGGAATAAAAATCGGATTTTTATGATCTTAGGCAACATGGACTAGACTTTAAAGGATCTTTGCTAAACAAAAACATGCTAAAGCTAACAAGTAACTAGCTAAGTGCTAGAAAGGTTATACCTTGGGCTTTAAGTCCTTCTCGCCTTGATCCTTGGAGTGGTGGAAGGAGGTCACCTTGGTCGTCTTCTCACGTCGAAGAAAGATCCACCCGAAAGCCTCAACCTTTGGCTTCAACTCCAAGCTAGAAGTAACTAGGGTTCAAGAAGTGCTAGTCCTTCAACCCTAGATGAGAGTAGAGATGATCAAGAGAGGGTTTTTCTCAAGCTTAAGTGTTTCTCAACACATGAGAGGGGAGAGCTTGAGGGAGAGGAAGAACAAGAGAGAGAAATGAAATGATAGAATGAGAATAATTGTGAACCATTCTCACTAATATGTGTATATTATTTTAATTAAATAATTAGCTAGATAATTGTCATGGTTAATCATGATATGACCATTATCATTTCAATTTGCAAGGATCAAAAAGCATCTTCCAAAAGAAATGATGATAGTCAAAGTGTCAACAGGTCAAAGAGGTCAAATGGTCAACAACCATAACCATGCACAATTATTAAACTAATTATCAATTAACCATAATACACACATAAGCATTAGGGTTAACAAAATGACAATAGCCATTAACCCTAATCAAGGTCCTCTCCCTCTGTCTCAAGCAACTGTACATACGCACCCGCATTCGTGATCCGAGGAACACGAATACAATGAGAAAAACCAATCCCAAATCATATACTAGGATCCGGCTTAAACCAAAGCCCGCTAGTATAAACTGTCCGGACAGCAAACGTGCACAAGTGCGCGGATGTGAACGAACCCTGTCGCAAAACCATGCGACCTCTACTCATTTTGCCTAAGGGCGAATAGCTCTCTGTGTGGGACTCTAAAGACTCGACACTAAGCTGGAAGTAGGTTTAACCACAGACCGCAAGCGGTACTAGCTGTACGTAACGGTCCCCAGGTAGATGTCGATAAGAAGACTGACGAGGTGAACCCCATATGAACTCCTACTGAGCCTGTCTGTGACAATCTCCGTACAGTCCGGTCTGTTCCTCTGATACATCGCATGGCGGGCCTAAGGGGGCGGTGAATGTCAGTCCCCTAATAGCGGTACAAGTCGTGTCGGAGTGTAGCCCAGAACACCCTTAGATAACACTGGAAACCTACCAGTATATCTCGCTTGCCCTGGCCAGGGACTACTCGTGTAATGGCTCTCCTGGACACAGCGCGATGTCAACCCCCAATACCGGGAGAGACGAATCCTGTCTAACCGTCACTGCCTCCAAGTGCTTCGGGACTGCACCCAAAAACTACCTGTTTGCATGACTCCTTTGAGCCGTGGTAGGGTAGTAATCAAAGTGCAGTGGGAACACACTCGAGGCGAAGTGACAGTGTCAAGTCAACGGACTAAGCTGTACTCATGTCACCTGGGAACTGATAACTGACGAAAGGTATAATACCAACCAACAGTTCCCGACGAGTCCTGTCCAGTGTACTTGTAACCTAACGAGCACCCGCATACTATCCCAAGTACGACGTACTAAAAGCTGTGGGACAGACCGTCTCCCACACTGGGATGAGAAGCGCATACGCCAGTCTACTCCGTAGTATCGATGCCATGTCTCGATAGTCCAACGACCAGGGACCTGTATAAGGATGTGCTTATAGATTACCCAGCTCCCACGAGTGCGAGCGCCATCACAACGCTGGTAATCAAGCAAAGATCGTAAGGGCTCTACTAATATGTATATCAGCAATATGATAAAAGAAACACATGCACATATTAAAGCAGAGACAAACCAAGTAGCATACTACCATTTCGAGCAAGATTGTATATACAACTGTGAATATCCCAAGCTTCCATTAAGTAATATACAAACTAGTATGATACAGTAATGGCCTCTAGGGCATATACACTAACAATCTCCCACTTGCACTAAGGCCATGTACTGGCGTATCGAAGACCTATCATCTCGATCATCCGCTCGAACTGAGTCTGGGGCAAGGCCTTGGTGAATGGATCTGCTGTGTTATCCTCTGATGCAACTCTCCGGACCTCGATCTCCTGGCGATCCACGATCTCCCTGATCAGGTGATACCTCCTTAAGATGTGTCTAGATTTCTGATGGGACCTGGGTTCCATCGCTAAAGCTATAGCCCCGTTGTTGTCGCAATACAGAGGTATTGGGTCAACAATGGACGGAAACACCTGAAGTTCTCTCAAGAACTTCCTCATCCAGACAGCTTCTTTTGCGGCATCAGATGCAGCGATGTATTCCGCTTCCATAGTCGAGTCAGCAACGGTTTCCTGTTTGGAGCTCTTCCAACACACCGCCCCTCCATTGAGGGTGAAGACAAAACCCGACATGGACTTGGAATCATCCTTGTCACTCTGGAAGCTGGAGTCAGCAAAGGCCTCAATCTGCAGGTCTTTTCCGCCATACACCAAGAACATCTCCTTGGTCCTTCTCAGGTACTTGAGAATGTTCTTTACTGCTATCCAATGTTTCTCCCCAGGGTTTGACTGATACCTGCTTACCACACTCAGTGCATAAGCCACATCCGGTCTGGTACACAACATCGCATACATTATAGAGCCTATCGCAGAAGCGTAGGGTATAATAGACATGCGATCCCTCTCCAAATCAGTCATGGGAGACATCTCTTTGGAGAGGGTGATCCCGTGACAAGCCGGTAGATTACCGCGCTTGGAATCTTCCATACTGAATCTCTTCAGTATGGTGTCGATGTACCTGGACTGCGAAAGCCCTAATATCCTCTTGGATCTGTCACGGTAGATCCGGATACCCAGAATGTATGAGGCATCACCCAGGTCTTTCATGGAGAACCTGTGTGACAAGAACCCCTTGACAGATTGTATCATAGGAATGTCATTTCCTATTAAGAGAATGTCATCCACGTATAAAACGAGGAATACTACAGTTCTTTCTACAAATCTACAATAGATGCATGGTTCATCTGGATTTTTGATAAAGCCAAATTCCTTGACCGTCTCATCAAAACAGATGTTCCAACTCCGCGATGCCTGCTTTAGTCCATAAATGGACTTGAGCAACTTGCACACCTTTCCGCTGCTCCCACTCTGAATGAAACCCTCTGGCTGATCCATATAGACACACTCCTCTAAATGTCCATTTAGAAAAGCTGTCTTTACGTCCATCTGCCAAATCTAATAATCGTGGAAGGCAGCAATGGCAAGAAGGATCCGAATGGATTTCAGCATAGCTACTGGAGAAAAAGTTTCGTCATAGTCCAAACCAGGTCGCTGACGAAAACCCTTTGCAACCAGTCTAGCTTTATAGGTCTCAACCTGTCCATCTACACCAATCTTCCTTTTGAAGATCCACTTGCATCCTACGGGTTTTACCCCATCTGGAGCAATGTCCAACGTCCATACTTTGTTGCTGTACATGGACTCCATCTCGGTCCGTATTGCATCCAGCCATTTTACCGAGAAGATGCTCTGAATGGCCTGCTAGAAGCTAGTAGGCTCATCACAATCTATGATGCAATCCTCTCTATCCCCGTCAATGAGAAAACCGTAGTATCTCTCGGGCGGATGAGACTGTCTACTACTCCTGCGGAGTGGCGTGGGAATGTCCTGATCTTTCGAACCCTCTGGTTCCACTAAGCTTTCAGTAATAGCTTGTAGTTCTGGAATTTCTTCCTGTTCTATTGCGCTCCCACTTATTTCTTTTTCTAAGAACTGATGTTCCAGAAAATGGGCATTTCGAGAAACAAGGACTTTTTGTTCCTCTGCGTAATAGAAAAGATACCCCCTGGAGTTCTTTGGATATTCCACAAACTTGCACAGTACTGAGCGTGCCTCGAGCTTGTCCGTATACTGCTTTTTGACATAAGCTGGACATCCCCAAATCTTCAGGTATTGAAGATAGGGTTTCTTCCCACTCCATAACTCATATGGTGTGGTAGGCACAGTCTTAGTGGGAACTCGGTTCAAAAGGTATGCAGCTGATTCTAGTGCATATCCCCAGAACGATCGCGGCAACTCGGCGTTACTCATCATGGACCGTACCATATCCAATATGGTTCGGTTTCGTCTCTCTGATACACCATTATGTTGCGGAGTGTTTGGAGGAGTAAGCTGAGAGAGAATTCCATTCTCTTTTAAGTAACCCAGGAACTCGGCACTCAAGTATTCACCACTTCGATCAGATCTTAGTGCCTTGATACATTTGCCTGTTTGTTTTTCTACTCTATTCTTATATTCCTGGAACTTATCAAAAGCTTCGGATTTATGCTTCATTAAGAAGACATGTCCGAACCTTGAGAAATCATCCGTAAAAGTAATGAAGTAAGAATAACCGCTTCGCGTATGTGTAGACATTGGACCGCACACGTCGCTGTGTACGAGTCCCAAGAGCTCGCTCGCTCTTACCCCATGTCCAGTGAACGGAGTCTTTGTCATCTTTCCTTTGAGACAGGATTGACAAGTTGCATACGATTGATATTCGAACGGATCCAAATATCCTTCTGCATGTAACTTAGTCAACCTTCTCTCATTGATGTGACCCAGTCTACAATGCCATAAGAAAGTTTTATTAATTTTTGGAGACTTTCTTTTGTGTGTATTCTGGACATTGAAAATCTGTGGTTGGTTTAATACGTATATACCGTTGTTCAATGTACCTGACCCAATCAAAGCTTGATTAAGGTGAATGTTCACTACATTATTTACAAATGCAAATTCATAACCTTCTTTAGATAATAAAGATACAGAAATGATATTACAGGTTGCATTTGGTAAATAATAACAACTACGTAAAACCAAAAAATGTCCATCCGATAATCCCAGGTGATAGTCCCCCACGGCCTCAGCATCCATGCTAGCACCGTTCGCAACTCTGAGGGTCATGTCTCCTGCCTTCAAAACTCTACGCTTTCTCAACGCCTGCAAAGAATTACAGATATGAGATCCTGATCCGGTATCCAATACCCAGGAAGTAGAGTTTATTGATAGACAGTTTTCAATAACATACACACCTGAAGCTGAAGCTGCAACTCGCTTCAAATCCTGTGTTCTGGCTTACCAAGCCTTGCAATCCTGTTTCCAGTTACCACTTTTGTGACAATAGAAGCATTCTTCCTTCCCCACCAGCTTTCCCGGTATCTTTGTTGCTTTTCCTTTTCCCTTCGTATCCACTTTACCGATACCGCCTCTTGGTTTTGCGGGGGCTTTCTTCTTCTTACCCTTGGCTTTCGCCCAGGATCTAGAAGAGGAAGATCCTCCTACAAACAAAGTGGATGTCTCCCTACCTTTCTGTAGGGTGCCCTCAGCACTCCTCAACATGTTCAGAAGCTCGGAAAGTTCAACCTCCTTTCCTTGCATGTTGAAGTTAAGAATCAACTGGGCGTAAGTGGAAGAAAGGGACTGGAGAATCAAATCAGTATAGAGTTCATTCTCCAACATGGTCCCAAGGTCCGCGAGCTCCTCAATGTAGCCAATCATCTTAAGCACGTGTTCCGCTACCGATGATCCGACGTACAACCTTGCCGAAAACAACTTCTTCGACACTTCGTATCTTGCGATACGAGACTGCTCTCCATACAGTTCTTTTGTATGAAGAAATATGGACTCTAGGTCCATATTCTCGTGCCTCCTCTGATGTTCATTGTCCATCGAGGCTAGTACGAGGCATCTGGCCTTCGCGCAATCTATTTCCCAGGTCTTGTAGATTTCCCTGTCTACGACACTGGTTTTTGGACCTGGGACAGGGGGAGCTTTGGTGGTAAGGACATACCCCAACTTGTCGTAAGTGATTGCCATCTTGACATTCCTGAGCCAATCTTTGTAGTTTGGCCCTGTCAATATATTTTTATCTAGTAATAACTTAAGTCCGGTCATCTTGAATGGTCGCTGCAATTAGGAGAGAGAAAAGAAACACTTTAGCATGATGCTCTTGCAAGTTTAGATTGGTTTTTAGTTTGTCTAAACTGGATGGCTCCCACTGTCTCTCGAATCCATTCTCAACCGTAAAGAAAGGATTAGTCATGATCACTCTCACCGTACAATACTTGCTTAACCGTTCAGCCAGGCCAGTGTCGGTACTTCGAGGGAGGTTTTCCAACGCTTTCGCGAAGTTCCTTAATTAAGTAACCTCTTTTCCCTGTGGGCGTAGCCCCGCTAACACCTTTCTAGACACCTACTAAGTTTATAGCATTGATCGTTAAGTGAGAGTTTTCCCGAGGAGTAGCATATACTCACAGTAGGATCGGGATCCAAATATCATCGCGTGATAAAACCGAAGGAATCCTACCAGAATTATCACACTCCAAATGGTATGCAGCGCTAGCAAGTTTCAGTACTTATGAAACTCCCGATGTGGATTTTTACCCCATGCTCTTATGACCTTGGCGTGAGGTCAAAATGTCATAAGTCACATGTCAAGTTCTTCCCATCATTATCCCGGTTAATTTGAACCCACCCGTACCTACCCTTGACGTAGGCCAAAATGGCAGTACGACTGTCTCAAACCAACGCATTCTATCTATGCAACAGATAAATATCCGGCAGTTACCAATCACTATGCCTTGGCGTGAGGTCAAAATACATATCTTGAATACTACCGTATATTTAACTGAAATGATGGAGGGCTACGGATGGTTTTGGCGAAACCGTGAACGTAGTGAACTTGATATAATCGATGGAACGAGATAGCTTTTAAAAGGAGTGGTTCAAGCTCCGCGTTTAAAAGTTTAGTTTTGAAAAGAACCGAGTAGTTTTCAAAGTGTTCCAATCGACTTTTACTTGGTTTATTTTCTTGCATTAGTTCTTTTAATACGTCCCATCATTTAATCCTACCATTGCAGAAAACAACCAAAATATGACGTACGCTTATGCCATTCGCATTCGCCACGGGGCCCCGGCATCACCCGTTAGGTTACTTAACTAACGACAGAGCGGGGGATGGGCTAGCGCGGCTGTAAAACATAAGCAACGCCTAAATAGTTATTATATATAAATATATAGCAATGATAGACATTACAGATCACAGATGAATACATTGGATATACTAGGAATCCGCAATCCGTTCGAGCCTGCAACGAAAAGCGGATTACACGGTCGCGGTGAATAGCCAATACCCCACCCAAGACCCCTACGGGTGCGGCAAACTACCCGCCAAGTACCCGAAGCGAAGCAACCTCCCTCACCACCGTGTGTAGGCCACTCGGCACTTCGAGATACCCGGTAGTTTGTGCACCCCTCCATGGGTCTATCGTAGGAGCAAAAACAGTAAAAGGAATTATACAATGACGGCTACAACCCCGACCCGGTTGTGCGGCCAAACAAATAATAATATTACATCAATTTACATATTACAATGAATGAAAGAAAAGCAACACTCATCTCACATCCACACCGGCTATTCACCAGCGACAATCCAACCCATTCATATACACATACCAATATCAAACACAGATCATAGATATGTATAACCCCAACTAATCGACATATAGCGATTAGCCGACGTTCAATACAAACAAACATCACAGATATAACCTTTTAGTCAAAGTGTATTGAAGTTCAAAAAAAATACGGATTATAGGCCCCCAAAAACAAATTTCTATTCTGGAAAATCTGGGCACATATAAACTATCTTAAAAATCCTAAAACCAAGTCATAAGAAAACTGCACCAAACTTGACTCAGTGAAGAGTCAAAACGGCGGCGGTTCCGCGGCAATAGCTTGCTATTGCCGCTGAACCGCGGCGGTTTAGACGACTCACTGGACCGGGTTTGCTGTGTTTCTTTAGAAAACCCTGAGATAATTTTTTGAGTATAATAAATTTTGTTTTGACCAGAAAATTTTTTTACAGAAACTTAGGGTTTCGAAAACTTGGTTTTTCGAATTTTTCGTTTCGAACTTCGACACACTTCACTACCTGGCTAATTTATGTTTAGTTAGGCTCTGATACCACTGTAAGTCCACGTTGCCCACCCCGGTATTTGCGGGGAGGCGGAAAACGGAATAAAAATCGGATTTTTATGATCTTAGGAAACACGGACTAGACTTTATAGGATCTTTGCTAAACAAAAACTTGCTAAAGCTAACTAGTAACTAGCTAAGTGCTAGAAAGGTTATACCTTAGGCTTTAAGTCCTTCTCTTCTTGCTCCTTAGAGTGGTGGATGGAGGTCACCTTGGTCGTCTTCTCACGTCGAAGAAAGATCCACCCGAAAGCCTCAACCTTTGGCTTCAACTCCAAGCTAGAAGTAACTAGGGTTCAAGAAGTGCTAGTCTTTCAACCCTAGATGAGAGTAGAGATGATCAAGAGAGGGTTTTTCTCAAGCTCAAGTGTTTCTCAACACATGAGAGGGGAGAGCTTGAGGGAGAGGAAGAACAAGAGAGAGAAATGAAATGATAGAATGAGAATAATTGTGAACCATTCTCACTAATATGTGTATATTATTTTAATTAAATAATTATCTAGATAATTGTCATGGTTAATCATGATATGACCATTATCATTTCAATTTGCAAGGATCAAAAAGTATCTTCCAAAAGAAATGATGATGGTCAAAGTGTCAACCTAGGTCAACAAGTCAAAGAGGTCAAATGGTCAACAACCATAACCATGCACAATTATTAAACTAATTATCAATTAACCATAATACACACATAAGCATTAGGGTTAACAAAATGACAATAGCCATTAACCCTAATCAAGGTCCTCTCCCTCTGTCTCAAGCAACTGTGCATACGCACCCGCATTCGTGATCCGAGGAACACGAATACAATGAGAAAAACCAATCCCAAATCATATACTAGGATCCGGCTTAAACCAAAGCCCGCTAGTATAAACTGTCCGGACAGCAAACGTGCACAAGTGCGCAGATGTGAACGAACCCTGTCGCAAAACCATGCGACCTCTACTCATTTTGCCTAAGGGCGAATAGCTCTCTGTGTGGGACTCTAAAGACTCGACACTACGCTGTTACTGGGTTTAACCAAAGACCGCATGCGGCACTAGCTGTACGTAACGGTCCCCAGGTAGATGTCGATAAGAAGACTGACGAGGTGAACCCCATCTGAACTCCTTCTGAGCCAGTATGTGACAATCTCCGTACAGTCCGGTCTGTTCGTCAGATACATCGCATGGCGGGCCTAGGGGGGCGGTGAAAGTCAGTCCCCTAATAGCGGTACAAGTCGTGTCGGAGTGTAGCCCAGAACACCCTGAGATAACACTGGAAACCTACCAGTATATCTCGCTTGCCCTGGCCAGGGACTACTCGTGTAATGGCTCTCCTGGACACAGCGCGATGTCAACCCCCAAAACCGGGAGAGACAAATCCTGTCTAACCGTCACTGCCTCTAAGTGCTTCAGGACTGCACCCAAAAACTACCTGTTTGCACGACTCCTTTGAGCCGTGGTAGGGTAGTAATCAAAGTGCAGTGGGAACACACTCGAGGCGAAGTGACAGTGTCAAGTCAATGGACTAAGCTGTACTCATGTCACCTGGGAACTGATAACTGACGAAAGGTATAATACCAACCAACAGTTCCCGACGAGTCCTGTCCAGTGTACTCGTAACCTAACGAGCACCCGCATACTATCCCAAGTACGACGTACTAACGGCTGTGGGACAGACCGTCTCCCACACTGGGATGAGAAGCGCATACGCTAGTCTACTCTGGAGTATCGATGCCCTGTCTCGATAGTCCAACGACCAGGGACCTGTATAAGGATGTGCTTATAAATTACCCAGCTCCCACGAGTGCGAGTGCCATCACAATTCTGGTAATCAAGCAAAGATCCTAAGGGCTCTACTAATATGTATATCAGCAATATGCTAAAAGAAACACATGCACATATTAAAACAGAGACAAACCAAGTAGCATACTACCATTTCGAGCAAGATTGTATATACAACTGTGAATATCCCAAGCTTCCATTAAGTAATATACAAACTAGTATGATACAGTAATGGACTCTAGGGCATATACACTAACAGGGGAGAAGCACTGGACAGCTGTGACGAACATTCTTAAGTACTTGAGAAAGACTAAAGAAATGTTCTTGGTGTATGGTAACGGAGAACTCTAGGTGGAGTCCTTTACCGATTCGAGCTTCTAGAGTGATAAGGACGACAGCAAGTCTGTCTCGGGTTTTGTCTTCACCCTAAATGGATGGACGGTATGTTTGAAGAGTTTCATGCAAGATACCATAGCAGAATCGATGATGGAGGCTTAATACATCGCTGCCAACGATGCTGCGAAAAAGGCTGTCTGGATGAAGAAGTCCATTACTGAACTTGGTGTGGTTCCATCCATTGAGGATCCAATACCATTGTATTGTGATAACAATGGAGCTATGTCTTTGGCCAAGAAACCCCGGTCCCATCAGCGATCCAGACATATTCTGAGGCAGTATCACCTGATCCGGGAAATAATTGATCGCCGGGAGATCGGGGTCAGGAGAGTTAATACGAAGGACAACACAGCGGATCCATTCACGAAGGCCCTCCCCCAGACACAGTTTAAGAGTTTTTTTGGGATGTTGGGTATGAGATACTACAACAACCGACCTTAGTGCAAGTGGGAGATTGTTAGGAATATTTATGCCCTGGAGGCCATTATTGTATGATATAGTGGATTATTGGACATATATATAGACGACCTTCTTACTCGACACGATAGTATGCTATCTGGTTGGTCTTTATCTTAATATGTACACTTGTATTATTATACTGTCTCTCTAATACATGTTGATAAAGCCCTCAGGATGTAGGCTTGACTACCAGGACTATGATGCAGATCATACTGGTGGGGCTTGTGTATTCCACAAGCACATCCTTTAACAGTTCTTAGTTGAGAGAGTATCGAGACCGGGTATCGATATTACAGAGTAGACTAGTATGTACATTTCTTGAACCTGTATGGGACGATGGTTGATCCACAACCATTGGTATATTACATCAAAGATTGTACACATGTGCTCATTAGAGAATGGGTACACCGAACAGGACTCGCCGAGAACTCTTAGATGGTACCATACCTATCGTTAGATAGCAGTTCTCTGGTGACACTTCTACAGGTTGGTCTGTAGACTCGAGATCGTCATAGAGTCTTGTATGGTTCCCACTGTGATTTGATTTCCACCTTACCACAGCTCAAAGTAGTCGTGCAAACAGGTGGATTTTAGGTACAGTCCCGAGTCACATGGAGACAATGAGAGATAGGAAGGGTTTCGTCTCTCCCGGTATTGGGAGTTGATGTTGTGCTATGCTCGATTGGCTATAACAGCAAGTCCCTAGCCAGGGCTGATGAGATTTACTAGTAAGTGTTATCAGTAGTATCTTGAAAGGTTATAGGCCATATATCTGTTGGAGATAGTGCCCTCAGAGTCAATTATTGGATCACAGGCATGTGATTGCAATGATTGAGGGATGACCTATGTCGGTAGGACAGTCTTACTCAAGATGATAGTATGCTATCTGGTTTATCTTTATCATCGTGTACAGCTTTAGGTGACCTTAGAGGTCACTATTACACGTTGATAGAGACCTTAGGATTCTTGCTTGAAGGTCAGTAGTATGATGGCGATCATATACGTGGGAGCTGGGGTCTATAAGCACATCCTTAAAAGGTCCCTAGTCGTGGGAGTTTTCGAGACAGGGCATCGATACTCCAGAGTAGACTAGTGTATACAGTCGAGACCCCGACGAGGGGCGGTGGCCGGTCTCACAAGCCACTGGTGTCAGTTGGTTCACCTAAGATGTATACAGGTGCTCATTGGGTTATGAGTACACCGGACAGGACTCGCCGGGAACATGCTAGTTGGTTTTATACCTGACGTCAGATAGCAGTTCCCTGGTGACATGTGTACAGGTTAGTTCATCGACCTGAGATCGTCATTTGTCTCGTGTGAGTTCCCACTGTACTTTGATTACTACCCTACCACGGCTCAAAGGAGTCGCGCAAACAGGTTTTAGTTGGGTACAGTCCCGAGCCACATGGAGGCAGTGAGAGGATCTGCAGGGGTTCGTCTCTCCCGGTATTGGGGGTGAGGTCGCGCTGTGTCTAGGAGAGCCATTACACGAAGTCCTTGGCCAAGGCAGGAGATTTACTGGTAGGTATTCCAGTATTATCTCAGGGTGTTCTGGGCTACACTCCGACACGACTTGTACCGCTTTTGGGGGTCTGACTTTTACCAACCCCCTAGGCCCGCCATGCGATGCTCATAGACGAACGGACCGGACTGTACGGATATTATCACCGATAAGCTTAGTAGGGTGTCAGGATGAGTTCGCTCATCGACGACCCTTTTGGTCAATACCTGGTAGCCCGTTACGTATGGCTAATACCTCTGACGTGCTAGTGGTTAAATCCACAGCCAAAGTATTGACGAGTCTTTAGAGTCCCCCACAGACAGTTTCTCAAGTTTCGGGCGAAACGCTGTAGAGGACGTATGGATATATGGCAGGGTTCGATCATATACGTGCGGTATTGCACGGATCATGATCGGACGGATAATACTAGCGGGCTTTGGTTTAAGCCGGATCCTAGTATTGTACAGTGTAGATTTTGTCTCATTGCATTTATATTCGGTCGGAATACAAATGCGGGTATGTATATACAGTCGCGGGGTTTTCCTGTAATTTATTACCAGATCACTTTTTGAAGTTGCCAGTTTGTATTTCGTTTCGGCAATTTTCCTTTATATCTTTCTTTGGCTGAAAAATGGTGTGGAGGGGGTTATTTGTAAATGTGCAAATTAGCATTGTGGAGGGTGGTTTTTGTAAGTAGTTGGTTCATGATGGTTCTACCATCCCTTGACTTTATTTTGTTCATGATTGCTTACTTTATATGATGGGATTAGGATGAGACTTTTTGGTGTGATCATGACTCCTCATCATCACCCATTCTTTTCTCTTTTGCTCACCCCCCTTGACCTTTTTCCCTCCATGATTATCATTGGCCGGCCACACTATTAGGAGGGAGAGGGGATTCATTTTGATAGTGGGAAAAATGGTGTTCTCATTTTTTGGCTTGAAAAAGTTCTCTAGTTCATCTCCAAAAGCATTTTCCTTCACCTCCACTTCCAAATGGCAACTTCAATAACCCCATGAGACAAAAACATTCTACACTTAGCCTATAGCATTCTTAGACACGTCGGCTCGCCAACTTCGTGCCCGAGTTGCCTCGGTCCAGAGGTGGGAGCCCGTAAAAGAACCCGGCGATGTGGTGCCCTTTCCGACGAGGAGATGAAGACCGGAGATTCCGCAAGGAGATCGGGATGGAGGCCGAAGACCGAAGGACACGGATCGCTCGGTATAAATTTCTACCCATTCTCTAGTTTGCTAGCAGTAGGTTAATGGTCCGATCCGGGTTTATAGTCCGCGGTAGCGCCGGTTTCCAAGTTGAGAAAAGTTTTTGTTTCCGCATCTTGGCCTCAGAAAGACGGCCGGGGCGCTGCCATGCACTTACAATGGTATCAGAGCCACGCCATTAACCTAGTCTAGCTTACTCTAACGTGTTTACAAGTTCGATCGAACGAATTTCCAAAAACCATATTTTCTATGCATCAGTTTCTGTCGAATTTTTCCAGTCGTCAAAAAATTATTTGGTACATTGGAAAATTACGTGCAGGGTTTTTTGAGAATTCTGGAAAAATTTAGTTCGCTGATTTTACTGTAGCGCGGCGGATCCGCGGCCAAAACCACGTTTTCGCGGCGGATCAGCGTCCGTACTGTAGCAACAGTGCACCAAATTTCTTCAGTAGGTCTCTGTGTTGGAATTGGGGGTTTTGGTATATTCTGTTTGGGCCCAGATTTATTTTGAGTGCTACAGTTGTGCTTGGGGCCCACTTCGGAAAATTTAGTCGATCGAAAATTTTAAACATGTTAGTTCACAGTATTTACATTATATCTGCGACCGTGAATGTCACTTGATCGGTAAATCCTGTCTAACTGTTATAGCCCTTTTAGACGGATTTGCGAACGTGACATTCACGTTGATGTTCTGTGTTGTGCTGTGATGTTGCGGATTTGTCGTGGTGGATAGCCTGGATGCAATGTTAGTATAGTTTGGTTGTATATGTACATTTGATATTGCGGGGCGAGCGTCCGACATGTAGACTGTCGTCACTGCCTGTTTGTATATTATTCTTTTGGGGCACGACCGGGCTGAGGTCGATGTACCCGTTGTATATTTTACTTTCTGTACTAGGATTACCCTGCGATGGGGTGCACGGATAGCCGAGTTCTAGAGGGCAACGGGACCGCATCTCATGGCGTTGAGACGGAGGGCGCTTCACTCTAGAATTGGTGGGCTATTCGCCGCACTCGTAGGGGGTACAGGTTGACCCAGGGAGGGGTGCCCAAGTTATCGGATTCCGTGAAGTGCTGGGTGGTCCATTCACGTTGCTGAAGGGGGCTGCCTCGCTTCAGGTTTTGGCGGGTAACTTGCCGCACCCGTAAGGATTCAAGATTTCATTGCACAGGCTATCCATACGACCAGGGGAACGTCGGGTTTCAGTAGCGCTCTATGAAACCCGGGGATCCCAGATATCTGTATTGTTCTGTGATGCTTATTACATTTCTGTGATGTTGCATTTTTATCACGCCTTGAGCGAATGTTATATATTGATATATATACTAGTAGATGTTGTATATGTTTTGCATCCGCGCTAGTCCAGTCCCCGCTCTGTCGTTAGTTAAGTAACCTAACGGGTGATGACGGGACCCAGTGGCGAATGCGGATGGCATATACGTACATCGTATTTTCGTTCTTTATTGGTGTGATCAATTGATGGGACTGCATTGATTCGGTTCAATGCAAGCTAAACAAACCTATTCTGATGTTGTTGGAACATTTTTCAAAAAGCAGTTATTGCAAGGACGTTCTCTTTTGTTTTGCACAGTGGTATTCGGTTATGAATATCCAGCACCTAAGTCGGCGAGGCAAGGGCCGAGATCCCTTCACCGGGAGTGACCCCTTGGACAGAAGTTTGCGTCAGGGTAATAACTTCACTATAGTCGATTACTTTTGCTTTGCATCGTGGTATTCAGTTGGAATATCCTGCACCTCATTCTACGGGGAAAGAGCCGAGATCCCTTCATCGGGAGTGACCTCTTTAGAAAAGGTTTTCGCCATTATATTTTTATAAAAGCTATCCAGTTCCTTCAACGATATCAAGTTCATTACGTTAAAGGTTTTTCGCCAAAAACCATTCGTAGCCCTCCGTCATTTCAGAAAGATAGCACTTAGTATTCATGCTATGTATGTTGGCCTTCGTCAAGACATAGTGTATGGTAGCTATTTGTTACTTTTCTGCAGCATAGATAGATGCGTTGGTTTGGGACAGTCGTACTACTATTTTGGCCTTCGTCAAGGGTATGTACGGGTGGGTTCAAATTAACCTGGATAATGACGGGTAGAACTTGACATGTGACTAATGATATGTTGGCCTTCGTCAAGGTCATAAGAGCATGGGGTAAAAATCACATCGGGAGTTTCTAAAGAAACTGAAACTTGCCAGATATGCGCATACCTTCTGGAGTGTGATAACGTGAGTGGATTACATTACGTTATCATGCGATGATAGTTGGATCCTGATTCCCACTGATGAGTTGGTTTACTCCTCGGGTGATCCCGACTAATTCTTCTTTCAGGTTTGGAAGAGAATTTGAGGTTACAGTGGGAGGTTTCCTGATTAGATAAATTGGTAACCATTCTGATATAGGTTAGAGTGCACGCTGAGTGTTTCTTTTCTCTCTCTCTTTGGCAGCGACCATGGCCCGACCCTTGACTATGACTCAGTTGAAAGGTTCTTAGGCACCCTATAGTGGTCTCACAAGGCATCGAACATGCCAATATAAAAATTTATGGGTGCCGAGAGACCCTAATACGGATCGTAGACTAGATGTTTAGGCGAAAAGATAAACTAGTTAACTACTTAACTAAAAGTTAGATGCTACAACCTTTGTAGATCCGGATTTCCACTTGCTTAGCTCCACGCGGGTGTCCTCTCGCTGTCCATCTAGAATCCTAAACTCGATCGTCGGCTTCATCGGGAAAACGAGCGGGCAATGTCGTCGGCTTCGTGCCGAAGATGATCTACGTCGAGGTTGCGCAAGTTCAAGCTCCAACTTCACCAAGTTGTGAAACTTGTGAAGAAAACACCCAAAACAACTTGGAAAGAGGTAGAGGGTGAAGAAATAGGAGGTGGGTTCACTTTAGAATTGGATTTCTCACTTTGGATCTCAAGTTGCCATTGAGGGCATCAAGGTTTCTTTCTTGAAGAAGAAGGTCAAGAAGAAGCTAGTTTTATGATAAGTTATTTTAAAATGAAAAGAAAAATACATACTTATCATAATCTAACAAGGGTTAAGTGTAGAGAATAAACCATGGTAAGTGGATGGGTTAGGGTTAAGCATGAAGACAAAATGGTCTCTTTGGTCAAAGCTTCATGAAGCTTCAACAAGCTTCATGACAAAAATAAACCACTTTATTTTCATTTATCCATTGAAATAAATAAAGAAATGAATAAATAAATGATAAGGCAAAACCCTAATTATCATTTAACCATGGCTTAATTCTTCACACTTAACCAAATGATCAAGTATCATCAAACATGATACATGTATGTGCACGAAAATATTTCACATATACAACTTGCACATCAAGTGAGAAAATCCATATAAAGTGAACCAATACTAGCTAATGCAAAGTAATATATCAAATATATAATTATACATTAAATCATTAAATCAACATTTGATTCAATGATCCGGTCATGTCGCACATAACCGACTAGTATCCAATGTATCGATTTATCGAATCAATGATTCGATAACTAGGTCATATCGAATATAACCAATCGATACATCCATCGCGAGAATGAAATACGGTATCACATACTCGCATTATTCTCGGTCCCGTACATATCTCATATGCGCTACTATTTCGTTTCGCTTGAACCAGGAAACCTCTGTGTAGGACTCTAAAGACTCGTCAATACGCCGGTAGCAGATGATGATCATATCAAGCACCCACAAACCGCAAGCGGTCTGCTAAACATAACGGCCACCCGGGTATTGAGCGATCAGAAGATCGACGAGCTAGCCCGCTCACACTCCTGTGAATCCAACCAGTAACACTTACCGTACAGTCCGGTCTGTTCGTCTGATACGTCGCATATCAAGTCTAGGGGTGGTAAACATCAGACCCCAATAACCGATAAGTCGTGCCGATGTGAGGCTCATAACGGGTCGAGAAACTACTGGTAACACTTACCAGCAAATCTCTGATCAGCCCTGGCCAGGGACTTCCCTGTTACGGCCAATCGAGCACAGCGCAACATCAACCCCCAATACCGGGAGAGACGAAACCCCTCCTATCGCTCATTGCCTCCATGTGACTCGGGACTGTACCTAAAGACCACCGTTTTACACGCCCTCATGGACGTGGTAAGGTGGAGATCAAAGCACAGTGGGAATCACACAAGACTCTATGACGATCTCGGGTCTACAAACTAACCTGCACAAGTTTCACCTGAGAACTGCCATCTGACGTGAGGTATAATACCATCTGGGAGTTCTCGGCGAGTCCGTCCAGTGTACCCAGTCTCCACTGAGCACCCGTATACCATCTCTGATGTCAAACACCAATGGATATGGGATCATCCATCGCCCATCCCATGGGTCGAGAAGCGTATACGCTAGTCTACTCTGGTATATCGATGCCCCGTCTCGATACACCCACGACTAGGGACCTTGAAGGATGTACTTATGGACTACCATGTCCCCACTAGTATGATCTGCATCATAGTCCAGGTAGTCAAGTACACATCCTAAGGGCTTTACCAACATGTAACCATAAGACAGTTTAAAGAGACTAGTGTACATGTTAAGATAAAGAGTAACCAGATAGCATACTATCATATCGAGCAAGAAAGTCATCTATATATATGTCCAAGAATCCAATATAATATACATCATCTGTACAATACTGGCCTCTAGGGCATACATACAACTAACAATCTCCCACTTGCACTAGGGCCAGCTGCTGTAGTATCGCATACCGAGCATCCCGAAGAGTCTCTCAAACTGTATCTGGGGAATGGCCTTCGTGAGTGGATCCGCCGTGTTGTTCTTCGTGTCAACCCTCCTGACCTCGATCTCACGGCGATCAACTATCTCCCGGATCAGGTGATACCGCCTCAGAATATGCCTGGATCGTTGATGGGACCTGGGTTCCTTGGCCAAAGCCACCGCTCCATTGTTATCGCAATACAAAGGTATTGGATGCTCAATGGATGGAACCACTCCAAGTTCAGTAATGAACTTCTTGATCCAGACAGCCTCTTTAGCAGCATCGTTGGCAGCAATGTATTCAGCCTCTATCGTCGAGTCTGCCACGGTTTCCTGCTTGGAACTCTTCCAGCTAACCGCCCCTCCGTAAAGTGTAAAGACAAAGCCCGACTGCGACTTAGAGTCGTCCTTATCACTCTGGAAGCTCGAATCGGTAAAGGACTCCACTTGGAGCTCTCCGTTACCATACACCAAGAACATATCTCTAGTCCTTCGCAAGTACTTGAGAATGCTCTTCACAGCTGTCCAGTGACTCTCTCCAGGATCAGCTTGATACCTGCTCACTATACTTAGTGAGTATGCTACATCGGGTCTGGTACATAGCATCGCATACATGATAGAGCCTACTGCCGAAGCATAGGGTATCCCTTGCATGGGAGCTCTCTCCAAATCAGTCTTGGGAGACATCTCTTTGGAGAGAGTGACTCCAGAGATCGTGGGTAAGTTCCCACGCTTGGACTCTTCCATATTAAACCTCTTTAGTATGGTGTCAATGTACCTGGATTGGGACAATCCCAAAATCCGTTTGGATCTATCTCTGTAGATCCTAATTCCCAATATGCAGGAGGCATCACCAAGATCTTTCATTGAGAATCTTTGTGATAAGAAGAGCTTTACCGATTGCAGCATAGGAATATCATTTCCTATCAAGAGTATGTCGTCCACGTACAATACGAGGAAGACAACCTTACTCTCTGCTACCTTCTTGTAGATACAAGGTTCATCTGGGTTTTTGACGAAATCAAACTCTTTGATAACGACGTCAAAGCAGATGTTCCAACTCTGCGATGCTTGCTTTAATCCATAAATGGATTTAAGCAGCTTGCACACCTTCCCGCTGCTCCCACTGTCTACGAAGCCCTCTGGCTGAGTACGCACTCTTCTAAATCACCGTTTAGAAAGGCGGTCTTAACATCCATTTGCCAGATTTCGTAATCATGATATGCAGCGATGGCAAGCATGATCCGGATGGATTTAAGCATAGCCACTGGAGAAAAGGTTTCGTCATAGTCCACACCTGGTCTTTGACGAAAACCCTTTGCTACAAGTCTAGCTTTGAAAGTCTCCACTTTCCCATCTACACCAAGTTTCTTCTTGAAGATCCACTTGCTCCCAATGGGTTTTACCCCTTCAGGAGCAACGTCCAAAGTCCATACTTTGTTGGTGTACATGGATTCCATCTCGGACCGCATAGCATCCAGCCATTTCACTGAGTCCCCACTCGTGATGACCTGCTCGAAACTAGTCGGGTCATCATCTTCCATGATGCAATCCTCGCTTCCACCATCCATGAGAAAACCGTAGTATCTCTCAGGTTGGCGAGGAACCCTACTAGATCGGCGGAGAGGCTGAGGTTCGTCGGGAGATACTGAATCCTCTGGTTCCACTAAATCTTCAGTTTGAGTTTGTGTAGCCGGAATTTCTTCCAGTTCTACCTTATCGCCACTAATTTCTTTTGCAAGAAATTCCTTTTCCAAAAAGGTGGCATGTCGAGAAACAAACACTTTTTGTTCCTCTGTATGGTAGAAAAGATATCCATGTGAATGTTTGGGATATCCCACAAACTTACATAGAACTGACCGTGCCTCGAGTTTGTCCGGATTTTGCCTTTTGACATAGGCCGGGCAACCCCATATCTTAACTCGTTTAAGACATGGTCTCTTCCCACTCCATATCTCATATGGTGTGGTGGGTACAGATTTAGATGGAACTTGATTCAATAGGTATGCTGCTGTCTCCAGCGCATAACCCCAGAAGGAAATAGGCAACTCAGTTGTGCTCATCATAGAGCGCACCATATCTAATAGGGTGCGGTTCCTCCGTTCTGATACACCGTTGTGCTGTGGTGTATATGGAGGAGTCAGCTGAGAGAGAATCCCATTCTCTTTTAGGAAGTCCAGGAATTCATTGCTTAAGTATTCTCCTCCTCGATCAGATCGAAGGATTTTAATACTTTTTCTGGTTTGGTTCTCAACTTCTTGTTTATATTCCCTAAATTTCTCAAAAGCTTCTGATTTATGTTTCATCAGGAACACATACCCGAACCTAGAGAGATCGTCAGTGAATGTAATGAAGTATGAAGAACCATCCCTGGCATGTGTAGACATAGGACCGCATACATCACTATGTATAAGTCCTAAGAGTTCGGTAACTCTTTCTCCGTGTCCCGTAAACGGAGTTTTGGTCATCTTGCCTTTGAGACATGACTGGCAAGTGTCATAAGATGAAAATTCAAACGGATTTAAATATCCATCTTTATGCAACTTAGCTAGTCGTGTCGCATTGATGTGACCCAGTCTACAATGCCACAAGAAGGATTCGTTGAGTTCAGAACTCTTCCTCTTGTGTGTGTTTGTTATGCTCAGAACTGTTGATTGATTTAGAACATAAATGCCATTGCACAACGTGCCTGATCCAACCAACTTTTGGTTACGGAAAATGTTCATAACATTATCCTGTAATACAAAATTATATCCCTCTTTACTTAATAAAGAAACCGATATAATGTTGCATATCAGGTTCGGCATGTAATAGCATTCGTTCAGAACCAATGTATTACCAGTTGGCAATACAAGGTGATAATCCCCGACAGTCTTAGCTGCAACAATTGCACCATTTCCAACTCTAATGTCTTTATCACCTTCTCCAAGTTCTCTACCTTTCCTAAGCCCATGTAACTGATTACATATATGGGATCCTGACCCGGTATCTAATACCCAGGACGTAGAGCAAATGGAGAAACGGTTCTCTATAACGAACACACCTGAAGAAAATGCATCAAAATGTACTTTCTTCAATCGGGTGGCATGGGAATCCTGGTGTTCCCCTATTTCCTGTTCATTCCTATAACTCTTATAAGAAAGAACGGAACCAACGTTCCACAGCACAGTATAACATGCGGGTTCGGTCAATACATCCATATTATTATCTTGATTAAGGCATGAAATGGTCGCTACCTGGAGAGAGAGAGAAGAAAACACTTTAGCGTATGCTCGTGCAAGATCAGATTGGTTATTATCTTATCTAATCAGGATGGCTCCCACTGCTTTTTATCAAATCTTCCTCCAAACCCTAAAAGGAAAGACTAGCCGTGATTGATTACACCGTACAACTTCGTCGATCTTTCAGCCAGGCCAGTGCCGGTACTTTGAGGGAGGTCCCCCGTGCTTTCGCACGAACCTAATTAATGTAAACCACATTTTCCCAGAGGCGTAACCTCGTTAACACCTTTCTAGACACCTACTTGATCGGCTAATTGTAATGTGTAAAACACTCCCAGGAGTAACTCTTACTCGCAGTGGGTATCGGGATCCAACTATCTCATAGAAGGTATGCAATCTCATTGCAAATTTCAACACTTGAAATTCCCGATAATCTTTTTCCCCTAGCGTCCTATGACCTTGACAAAGGCCAACAAATTATAGCATGCTAGTCAAGTTCAACCCGTCATTTCTTGATTGAATCAAACCCACCCGCAGGCCCTTGACAAAGGCCAACAAGGTCGTACGACTACCCTGAAACAATCTGCATCATATGCATAAGCAGATAATCACTATTCAGCTACCGCACACTACGCCTTAACAAAGGCCAACAAATGCAGCACGAATACCAAACAGTTCTTATCTGAAATGACGGAGGGCTACGACAAGTTTTTCTGAAAACCTATTGCGTAATGAACTTGATATCGTTTTAGAATCAAAATGAAGTTTTAAAATGGAGTGATTTTGAGGCTTTTCTAGTTTTGCTAAAGGAGTCACTCCCGGTGAAGGGATCTCGGTCCTTTCCTCGTCGAATGAGGTGCGGGATATATCATATATATCACTGTGCAAAGCAGAAACTATAAAAGCAATCAAAAACAAACCGAGTGTGTAGCATCTGCCAGTTATTGCTAAAGGAGTCATTCCCGGTGAAGGGATCTCGGTCCTTTCCTCATCGAATAAGGTGCAGGGTATATCATATATACCGCTATGCAAAGCAAGAACTGTAGCTACCTGTTTTATTTAAAATTTGATTCCACAACATCTTAGGTTTCTTATCTTTCATTAATCACATTAATGAAGTCCCATCATTTAAATACCTAAACATCACAGATAGATATGACGTACACTTATGCCATCCGCATTCGCCTCGATGTCCCCTCGTGCACCGTTAGGTTAGGTAACTAACGATAGAGCAGGGCAGGGCTACCACGGGTGTAAAACATAAGTAACGTCTATATAATATATCATATATACTATATACTATATCCATCACAGAATCACATCACAGATATCGCAGCAGAAGAAACATATGAAATATTGGATATACTAGGACATCCGTGTTTTCAATACGAGCCAGTATAAAACACGGATTCCACGGTCGTGATGAATAGCCAATCCCACACCCCTAGACCCCTACGAGAGCGGCAAGCAACCCTGCTAATTCTAGGGTTAGGAGACCCAGACTCGACTCCTCGAGTTGGTCTCCCACTGGACCCCAGAACCCGGTTACTTGTGCTCCCCTCCTTGGGTCTATCCTAATGCGGAAAAGTAAATAATATACAAAGGGTGACAACTTCCGCTACCTCGAAGTGCCCCAAATAAAAGAATATTACATACAAGTTTTTACATGAATGAAAATGAAAAACACTCATCTCACATAAAAACCCCCGGCTATTCAAACACGACGATCCAATATAACATATCCAGCAACACATAACATCACATGTCATCAACGTAAGTAAATATGCGCATCCCAATTGTCGTTGACATATAGCAACGAAACCGGCGATATCACATATTACACTTACGGTCACAGAAAAGAAAGTGTAAAACTACAACAGTTGGAATTCGCAACCTCTTTAGACATCGCATGCCTAATCAAATGAAATACTTAGACATCACATGCCTAACATATATAAATCCCGCATTTTAGTCTCATTATCAAAAACTCTTTTCAATATCATGTGGGACTAAACTGCTAGATTTATAACATTCATTCAGTTATCTCATAACTGTTTGTGAATTCCAATTATTGTATCACATTCCAGATAAACAGAAAATGTTAAACTTTCCGATCGAACAGTAGAATACCCAAATTTTCCCGATACAGTCCAACACATGAAATAAGTCTAACAACATTCAGTTCGTGCCTCAGTACCAACGGTCCAGCCGTAGAAGGGTCAAGCCAACGCCTCACATGTGGCACGCCGTACTGCCCCAAACCCGAAGGTTCAAAGGGCAGTTCAAGACGGTCATATAATCGAGTTAAGGTTTGTTGTCTTCTAGAGGGTCCATCGCGTTACTTGCACTACTTAGAACGTCGTTAAACTACGGAAAAATCCAACACTTGGAAATTTCCCGACAGGGGAAAAATTGGGTATTTATATTCGGTCGAACTTTTTAACATATTCTAAAAATTATACGGAAAAACACAAAGACGAAATTTGATAATCCGATCGAAATATCGAAGCTCTAAAACACCCCAGAAACTTAAACTCTGGAATAATTATTAAAAACACCCAGAGAACTCAGCACTGTTAAATAAGAATTACTGTGCAAAAAGATAGGGATGACGTCATCAAGCCGCCGCGGAACCGCCGCCTAAGCTGGCTTAGGCCGCGGTTCCGCCGCGCATTTCACTGTTCATGGACTAAAAATTGCACCGTAATTCTTAGAATTCCCTGCTGAATTTTTTAAGCCTTTTTAATATTGAAAAATCCCAGATTTTAGAAAATGTACAGAGAGCATTTTGTGAGTTAGAGTTTCGGTTCGTTCGGACTTCAAACTCCGTCTCGACTTCGCCTCAGGCTCTAGCTAGGCTCTGATACCAGTGAAAGGTTCCTAGGCACCCTATAGAGGTCTCACAAGGCATCGAACATGCCAATATAAAAATTTATGGGTGCCGAGAGACCCTAATACGGATCGTAGACTAGATGTTTAGGCGAAAAGATAAACTAGTTAAATACTTAACTAAAAGTTAGATGCTACAACCTTTGTAGATCCGGATTTCCACTTGCTTAGCTCCACGTGGGTGTCCTCTCGCTGTCCATCTCGAATCCTAAACTCGATCGTCGGCTTCATCGGGAAAACGAGCGGGCAATGTCGTCGGCTTCGTGCCGAAGATGATCTACGTCGAGGTTGCGCAAGTTCAAGCTCCAACTTCACCAAGTTGTGAAACTTGTGAAGAAAACACCCAAAACAACTTGGAAAGAGGTAGAGGGTGAAGAAATAGGAGGTGGGTTCACTTTAGAATTGGATTTCTCACTTTGGATCTCAAGTTGCCATTGATGGCATCAAGGTTTCTTTCTTGAAGAAGAAGGTCAAGAAGAAGCTAGTTTTATGATAAGTTATTTTAAAATGAAAAGAAAAATACATACTTATCATAATCAAACAAGGGTTAAGTGTAGAGAATAAACCATGGTAAGTGGATGGGATAGGGTTAAGCATGAAGACAAAATGGTCTCTTTGGTCAAAGCTTCATGAAGCTTCAACAAGCTTCATGACAAAAATAAACCACTTTATTTTCATTTATCCATTGAAATAAATAAAGAAATGAATAAATAAATGATAAGGCAAAACCCTAATTATCATTTAACCATGGCTTAATTCTTCACACTTAACCAAATGATCAAGTATCATCAAACATGATACATGTATGTGCACGAAAATATATCACATATACAACTTGCACATCAAGTGATAAAATCAATATAAAGTGAACCAATACTAGCTAATGCAAAGTAATATATCAAATATATAATTATACATTAAATCATTAAATCAACATTTGATTCAATGATCCGGTCATGTCGCACATAACCGACTAGTATCCAATGTATCGATTTATCGAATCAATGATTCGATAACTAGGTCATATCGAATATAACCAATCGATACATCCATCGCGAGAATGAAATACGGTATCACATACTCGAATTATTCTCGGTCCCGCACATATCTCATATGCGCTCCTATTTCGTTTCGCTTGAACCAGGAAACCTCTGTGTAGGACTCTAAAGACTCGTCAATACGCCAGTAGCAGATGATGATCATATCAAGCACCCACAACCCGCAAGCGGTCTGCTAAACGTAACGGCCACCCGGGTATTGAGCGATCAGAAGATCGACGAGCTAGCCCGCTCACACTCCTGTGAATCCAACCAGTAACACTTACCGTACAGTCCGGTCTGTTCGTCTGATACGTCGCATATCAAGTCTAGGGGTGGTAAACGTCAGACCCCAATAACCGATAAGTCGTGCCGATGTGAGGATCATAACGGGTCGAGAAACTACTGGTAACACTTACCAGCAAATCTCTGATCAGCCCTGGCCAGGGACTTCCCTGTTACGGCCAATCGAGCACAGCGCAACATCAACCCCCTATACCGGGAGAGACGAAACCCCTCCTATCGCTCATTGCCTCCATGTGACTCGGGACTGTACCCAAAGACCACCGTTTTGCACGCCCTCATGGACGTGGTAAGGTGGAGATCAAAGCACAGTGGGAATCACACAAGACTCTATGACGATCTCGGGTCTACAGACTAACCTCTCAAGTGTCACCTGAGAACTGCCATCTGACGTGAGGTATAATACCATCTGGGAGTTCTCGGCGAGTCCGTCCAGTGTACCCAGTCTCCACTGAGCACCCGTATACCATCTCTGATGTCAAACACCAATGGATATGGGATCATCCATCGCCCATCCCTTGGGTCGAGAAGCGTATACGCTAGTCTACTCTGGTATATCGATGCCCCGTCTCGATACACCCACGACTAAGGACCTTGAAGGATGTGCTTATGGACTACCATGTCCCCACTAGTATGATCCGCATCATAGTCCAGGTAGTCAAGTACACATCCTAAGGGCTTTACCAACATGTAACCATAAGACAGTTTAAAGAGACTAGTGTACATGTTAAGATAAAGAGTAACCAGATAGCATACTATCATATCGAGCAAGAAAGTCATCTCTATATATGTCCAAGCATCCAATATAATATACATCATCTGTACAATACTGGCCTCTAGGGCATACATACAACTAACATCAGTGACTAAGTTGACCGAACCTTCTTAAAACACAGGCTTTTGGATTGTCAGAATTGCAAACCTCATTGCCACTCCTACTTTTACCCTTTTTCTCCAGGACACCCCGTATTACTACGAACGTCCACTTCCATTGGATAAAACCATAGTATGGTTATATAAGAACTCGAAGGAATTTATTCGAGGATTGTTTCCGGTTCTGGAGAAAACGTATAGGACTATTCAGTTGTCTCTTCCTTTTACCTTTTCTCAGGTTGCGAGTGTTCCTTGGATTAGGACGGTACACCTATTACGCTTATTAGATAGTCTTCTTCCAAACCATAGGATGGTGCCGAACGGTAGGGAATGAAGAAAACCATTTATCCTAAAAGGTGTACAGACGGTATTAAGTAAAGACAAATAAAGGGATTAGTAAGAGGGCAGAGTAAACTGCGACTGCTATTCACGAGCAAACCAAGTATTTCTTCGCTAATCCTACATCACCTTTGTATTTCTCCAGAACACTCCGTATCACTACGAAGATCCACATGCTAGTTGTAGGACTGCGGTAGCGCCCCGGCCGTCTATCCGAGGCCAAAATGCGGAAACGAAAATTTTTCTTGACTTTAAAACCGGCACTACCGCATCCTAAAACCCCGGATCGAAACCATTAACCTACAACTAGCTATCAAGAGAAGGGACAGAATGCTATACCGTTCGATCCGTGTCCTTCGGTCTTTGGCCACCATCCCAAGCTCCCCGCGGAAACTCCGGTCTTCATCTCCTCGTCGGAAAGGGCACCACATCGAGAAGTCTTTTTACGGGCTCCCGCTTCGTCCGAAGCAACTCGGGCGTGAAGTGTGCTAGCCGACGCGTCCAAGGTGTTGTAGAGAATGTTGTGATCACTTTGTCTCTTGCATCCATTAATTTGGATGGAGGTTGAAGGGTTTGCCATTGGAGGAGATGATGAGCTAGAGGAAGAAGAAGAAGAAAAGGCTTTCTTTTTCTTTTCTTTTATTTTGTTGTTATGAGAGTGAGAGTAAGAGATTATCAAAATACAAGACCAATAATACCAACCATGGCAGCCCCTCTCTCTCTCCATCTCATTTCAACACATAAAACAATTCATTAATGTGACACATTTGCTAAAAAAGAGACCATGACTCATGATATAAGTCTATGTCACATTAATGCATTGTCATGATGATTTCTAGCTCATTATTTCCATAAGCAAACATTAATCCAAATGTTTGCCACAACAAAAAGATCCGGCAACACCTAAAGTAAACTTGTGACGGATCACGAGGATACCCCTCACCTGTATATACATACCTGCATCCGCATTCCGACTGAATGCGAATGCGATGAGACTAAAGTAATCCAACAAATCTAATACTAGGATCCAGCTTAAACCAAAGCCCACTAGTATGATCCGTCATATCATGATCTGTGCAATACCGCACGTATATGATCGAACCCTGCCATATATCATACGGCCTCTACAACGTTTCGCCCGAAACTTGAGAAACTGTCTGTGGGGGACTCTAAAGACTCGTCAATACTTTGGCTGTGGATTTAACCACTAGCACGTCAGAGGTATTAGCCGTACGTAACGGGCTACCAGGTATTGACCAAAAGGGACGTCGATGAGCGAACTCATCCTGACACACTACTGAGCCTGTCAGTGACAATATCCATACAATCCGGTCCGTTCGTCTATGAGTATCGCATGGCGGGCCAAGGGGGTTGGTAAAAGTCAGACCCCCATAAGCGGTACAAGTCGTGTCGGAGTGTAGCCCAGAACACCCTGAGATAATACTGGAATACCTACCAGTAAATCTCCCACCCCGGCCGAGGGCTTTGTGTAATGGCTCTCCTAGACACAGCGCGACCTCATCCCCAATACCGGGAGAGACAAAACCCCTGCAGATCCGCTCACTGCCTCCATTGGCTCGGGACTGTACCCAACTAAAACCTGTTTGCACGACTCATTTGAGCCGTGGTAGGGTAGTAATCAAAGTATAGTGGGAACTCACACGAGACAAATGACGATCTTAGGTCGATGAGCTAACCTGTACACATGTCACCAGGGAACTGCTACCTGACGTCCCAACTAGCATGTTCCCGGCGAGTCCTGTCCGGTGTACTCATAGCCCAACGAGCACCTGTATACATCTTAGGTGAACCAACTGACACCAGTGGCTTGTGAGACCGTCCACCGCCCCTCGTCGGGGTCTCGACTGTATACACTAGTCTACTCTGGAGTATCGATGCCCTGCCTCGAAAACTCCCACGACTACGGACCTTTTAAGGATGTGCTTATAGACCCCAGCTCCCACGTATATGATCACCATCATACTGCCGGCTGTCAAGCAAGAATCCTAAGGGCTCTATCAACGCGCAATAGTGACCTGTAAGGTCACCTAAAGCAGTACACGATGATAAAGATAAACCAGATAGCATACTATTATCTTGAGTAAGACTGTCCTACCGGTATAGGTCCTCCCTCAATCATTGCAATCACGTGCCTGTGATCCAATAATTCACTCTGAGGGCACTATCTCCAACAATCTCCCACTTGCACTCAAGGCTAATTATTGCGATGTCGCATACTCACAGCCCGTGTGATACCGAACACCCAACTCCTCTACTAGTCTGTCTCACAAAGCTCGTTTGCGAAACTATTGCGTTCGAGGAATAGCCTCAGTGAGTGGATCCGCTGTGATGTTTCTTTCTATGTCTTTCTTTATCTCAAGTTCGCGGAGAAACCCATCTCCCGAAATGAGCAATACCTGTCTTATAATATGTCTGGATGTCTGATGGGACCTAGTTCATAAATGAACTCCAAATCCAAACTTCTTAGACTGTATCGTCAACTGAACTTAATCAGTATCCTGAGCCATGCCGCCCTCAGTATCCGCCTGGACCACCTGTCCAAAATACTGCCCCACGTCAGAGGAAAAACTATAACTCTGACAGTCATTCTGTCATCCAAGTCACCTTAGAAGCCTGGAATGATAACTGTCTCCCGAATGAGGCTGTCGTTATCATATCCCTAGAACATCCACTTATGTTCTAAAACTGCTTCCGAATGTTTCTCCAGGATTGGATCAATATCAACTTATTGCACCTACTGCAAAAGCAACATTTGGTGTGGTACTTGACATCTCATGATTGACTCAATTGCCTAAGCAAGTGATCTGCCAATCATGCACATCCCTCTCCCCTTTAGTCTGTAAGACACCTTTAGAGAGGGTGACTCCATCACCTGTAGGTATACTACCGTGCCAGGAGTCGTCCATTCTAAAACACCTTTAGAATGCTGTCTAAGTACCCAGATTGGGAAACTACCCAAATCTAGATCTAAAACCATAGATCTAGTAACCAGAATGTCTGATATAATATCCAAGTCCTTTGTGGAGAAACCACTGTATGACAACCAAAGTATAACCGATCGTAGTATAGGAATTTTACTTCCTACTCTGTGTATGTCATCCAAATACCAGGACATCACACCCTACTACCTTCTTAACAGATCCATCCCCTATTCTGATGAAGTCAAACCTATGACTGTCACATCAGAAATAGATGATCTATCTCCGCTATATCTGCTTTAGTCTATAAATAGACATAAGCCACTTGTCTACCAATGCTACCGCTGCTCCCACTGACCACGATAACCCTCTGGCAGAGTCATATATACGTACACTTCTAAAGCAAGTTTAGAACTACGCTATACTCATCCTCCTGCCGGGTCTCACAGTCTGGAACAACAGCAATGGCAAGTCTGGGTAAAACAAGAACCTCCCTGTCACCGTCTTTGAGCATACCGAAGTACCTCTCGAGCGCCTGAGGTTACCCACCATATCTGCGGAGTGGCTAATAGAATGTCAAATCAGAATGAATCTTTAGGTTCTTATCAAATTTTCAGTAATCATCTGCGGTTCTGGAATCACTTCCAGTTCTACCATACTCCCACTACTGTTTTCTGAAAAAATCCATTTTTGTTAAAACTGTGGCGAGTCAAGAACAATATCACTATTGATCCTCCTGATGGTAGAAAGTCAACCCTCGTCATAGCCTGGGTCAACCCACAAACAGCCATTATAGAAGCGTGCTTTGAGTTATCCGGAGTCTGGTTTTAAGCATAAGCCGGACAACTCCCCGTATCTTAACATCGTTAAGATATGAACTGTTTTGTATCCAATATAGAAACAGAGGCACTGATTTAATTGAACCGGATTCAAATCATGCAGCTATCTCCAGTGCATGTCAACTAAATGGAGAGAGGCCGATCAGCGTTACTCAACTTAGGAGTGCTTCCAATTATGAGTAACCTGAAAGAGAAACAAGTTCTCTTAATCATTACTATCAACTGAATACCATACACAAGTATCTACATCTTCGATCACCTTGAAGAATCCTGATACTTGCAACACTTGGTTCTCTACTTTACTCTTATACCTATAACTTCTCAAAACTTGGACCTTGTATTTCTACGAAACACATGTCTAAGAACCAGAGAAGTCACAAGTAAACAGAATATAGTACGAGGACCAACCCCTATGTCCTAATGGACACTGGACAATATACAATACTCTGTATAAGTCCCCTGAGTCTAATAACTCATTCCCTGTGTGTCGTAGGTTGAAAACTATACTTATGGTTAAGAAGAATTACACCGCTGTTTAATGCTCCTTACCTAACCATCCACTGATATAGGTAAATGTGATCGACATAATTTCAAAAAGTTATATCTCACTCTATAAAAATAGACGTACAGATATATTAATTTGAAATTGGTGCATAACAACGGATATTCAAAACCAAATATTTGCCGTCCGGCAAACAACCAAGGTGATTTCCTCAAATATCACCAATTAAAACGAATCCCGATATAATGAGGACAATCACTTAATTCCCAATAACTTACTCCCACTCATCATCTGTAAAACCATACAGATGTGATAATCATACCTGGTAAATACATACCCTGGAGCAAGGGCTAATTGGGAAATCGGCTTTCTTTTAACTGTACACAGTGAAACTGAAACATTGAAATGCTTCGATGGGGTATCCGGGTATTCCTAGTAATGCCTCGTCCATTATCCAGATTCACAACTGTAACCGTATATTTCTCTGCCATCTCTCCAAATCCCTTCATATTTCTTTAGTCATTACCTTCTGTACACCCCTTTAGGCCAAATGGTTTTCTTCCTTCCCTACCTTTCGGCACCAGCCTATGGTTTGGAAGAAGACTATACAATAAGCATAATGGGTGTACTGTCCTAATCCTAGGAGCACTCGCAATGCGAGAGAAGGTAAAGATAAAAGACAACTGAATAAACCTTATTCCTATTTCTCCTGAACCAGAATCCATCCCCGAACTGGAACAAGTTCCTTTCGAGTTCGTATATAACCATACGATGGAGTATCCAAATAACTGTGGATCTTTGTAATGATACGGAGTGTCCTGGAGAAATACAAAGGTGAATTGGGAGTGGTAATGAAATACTTGGTTTGGTCGTGAATAGCAGTCGCGGTTTACTTTGCCCTCTTACTAATCCCTTGATATGTCTTTACTTAATACCTTCTGTACACCATCGTTATGCTAATTGGTTTTCTTTATTTCCTACCGTTCGGCACCAGCCTGAGGTTTGGAAGAAGACTATCCAATTTGCGTAATAGGTGTACTATCTCCTAAACCAAGGAGTACTCGCAACCTGAGAGAAGGTAAAAGGAAAAGACAACTGAATAGTCTTATTCGTTTTCTTCAGAACCAGAAACCATCCTCGAATAAATTCCTTCGAGTTCGTATATAACCATACGATGGTTTTGTCCAATAGAAGTGGACGTTCGAAGTAATACGGGGTGTCCTGGAGAAAAGGGTAAAAGTAGGAGTGGCAATGAGGTATGCAACTCAAACAATCCAAAAGCCAGTGTTTAAGAAGGTTCGGTTAATTTTGGTCACTGAGTCATAGTCAAAGGTCGGGTCATGGTCGCTGCCAATGAGAGAGAGAAAAGAAACACTCAGCGTGCACTCTAACCTAGATCAGAATGGTTGTCACTTTATCTAATCAGGAAACCTCCCACTGTACCGTCAAATTCTCCTCCAAACCTGAAAGAAGAATTAGTCGGGATCACCCGAGGAGTAAACCAACTCATCAGTGGGAATCGGGATCCAACTATCATCGCATGATAACGTGACGGAATCCACTCACGTTATCACACTCCAGAAGGTATGCGCATGCCTGGCAAGTTTCAGTTTCTTTAGAAACTCCCGATGTGTGTTTTTACCCCTAGGACCCAAGTGACCTTGACACAGTCAACAAATCAGAGAGTCCTAGTCAAGTTCAACCCATCATTATCCTGGATTGCATTAAACCCACCCGTACAAGCCCTTGACACAGTCAACAAGGCCGCACGACTGTCCTAACCAATCCCATTAATATGCCACAAATGAACACTACTTAGCTACCGTACACTACGCCTTGACACAGTCAACAAACACAGCATAAATACTAAGTAATACTTGTAAGAAATGACGGAGGGCTACGTCTAGTTTTTGGCGAAAAACTTTTAACGTAATGAACTTGATATCGTTGAAGGAACTGCATAGCCTTTTTATAAAAATATTGTGATGAAAACTTTTGCTTAAGAGGTCACTCCCGGTGAAGGGATCTCGGCTCTTTCCCCGTAGAATGAGGTGCAGGATATTCCAACTGAATACCACGATGCAAAGCAAAAAGTAATCGGCTATAGTGAAGTTATTACCCTGACGCAAACTTCTGTCCAAGGGGTCACTCCCGGTGAAGGGATCTCGGCCCTTTCCTCGTCGACTGAGGTGCTGGATATTCATAACCGAATACCGCTGTGCAAAACAAAAGAGAACGCCCTTGCAATAACAGCTTTTTTGAAAAATGTTCCAACAACATCAGAATAGGTTTGTTTAGCTTGCATTGATCCGAATCAACGCAGTCCCATCAATTGATCACACCAAGAAAGAACGAAAATACGATGTACGTATATGCCATCCGCATTCGCCACTGGGTCCCGTCATCACCCGTTAGGTTACTTAACTAACGACAGAGCGGGGACTGGACTAGCGCGGATGTAAAACATATACAACATCTACTAGTATATATATCAATATATAATATTCGCTCAAGGCGTGATAAAATGCAACATCACAGAAATGTAATAACCATCACAAAACAATATAGATATCTGGAAGCCCCGGGTTTCACAGAGCCGCTGCAGAAACCCGACGTTCCCCTGGTCGTATGGATAGCCTGTGCAATGAAATCCTAGACCCCTACGGGCGCGGCAAGTTACCCGCCAAAACCTGAAGCGAGGAAGCCCCCTTCAATGACGTGAATGGACCACCCAGCACTTCACGGAATCCGGTAAGTTGGGCACCCCTCCTTGGGTCAACCTGTACCCCCTACGAGTGCGGCGAATAGCCCGCCAATTCTAGAGTGAAGCCCCCTCCGTCTCAATGCCATGAGATGCGGGCCCGTTGCCTTCTAGAACCCGGCTATCCGTGTACCCCTCCGCGGGGCAATCCTAGTACAGAAAGTAAAATATACATACAACGGGTACATCGACCTCAGCCCGGTCGTGCCCCAAAAGAATAATATACAAACAGGCAGTAACGGCAGTCCACATGTCGGACGCTCGCCCCGCAATATCAAATGTACATAATAAACCAAACTGTACTACCATTGCATCCAGGCTATACCACACGACCAATCCGCAACATCACAGCACAACACAGAACATCAACGTGAATGTCACGTTCGCAAATCCGTCTAAAAGGGCTATAGAAGATACACTGGATTTACCGATCGAATGGCATTCACGGTCGCAGATATAATGTAAATACTGTGAACTAACATGCTTAAAATTTTTGATCGATCAAATTTACCGAAGCGGGCCCCAAGCACAACTGTAGCACTCAAAAACATCTGGGCCCAAAAAGAATATACCAGAAACCTTATTTCCATGTCAGTAAACCACTATAGAAATTTAGTACGGTTTGGCCACAAAACGGCGGCGGTTCCGCGGGCAAAACGTGGTTTTGGCCGCTGAACCGCCGCGCTACAGTAACATCAGCGTACCAAATTTTCACAGAATTCATTAAAAACCCAGCACGTAATTTTCCAATGTACCAAATAATTTTTAGAGCAAGGAAAAATTCGACAGAAAGTACGACATGGAAATGTGGTTTTTTGAAAATCCGATCGATCGAACTTGTAAACACGCTAGAGCAAGCTAGAATAGGTTAATGGCGTGGCTCTGATACCATGTAGGACTGCGGTAGCGCCCCGGCCGTCTATCCGAGGCCAAAATGCGGAAACGAAAATTTTTCTTGACTTTAAAACCGGCACTACCGCATCCTAAAACCCCGGATCGTAACCATTAACCTACAACCAGCTATCAAGAGAAGGGACAGAATGCTATAACGATCGATCCGTGTCCTTCGGTCTTTGGCCACCATCCCAAGCTCCCCGCGGCAACTCCGGTCTTCATCTCCTCGTCGGAAAGGGCACCACATCGAGAAGTCTTTTTGCGGGCTCACGCTTCGTCCGAAGCAACTCGGGCACGAAGTGTGCTAGCCGACGCGTCCAAGGTGTTGTAGAGAATGTTGTGATCACTTTGTCTCTTGCATCCATTAATTTGGATGGAGGTTGAAGGTGTTGCCATTGGAGGAGATGATGAGCTAGAGGAAGAAGAAAAAGAAAAGGCTTTCTTTTTCTTTTCTTTTCTTTTGTTGTTATGAGAGTGAGAGTAAGAGATTATCAAAATACAAGACCAATAATACCAACCATGGCAGCCCCTCTCTCTCTCCATCTCATTTCAACACATAAAACAATTCATTAATGTGACACATTTGCTAAAAAAGAGACCATGACTCATGATATAAGTCTATGTCACATTAATGCATTGTCATGATGATTTCTAGCTCATTATTTCCATAAGCAAACATTAATCCAAATGTTTGCCACAACAAAAAGATCCGGCAATACCTAAAGTAAACTCGTGACGGATCACGAGGATACCCCTCACCTGTATATACATACCTGCATCTGCATTCCGACTGAATGCGAATGCGATGAGACTAAAGTAATCCAACAAATCTAATACTAGGATCCAGCTTAAACCAAAGCCCACTAGTATGATCCGTCCGATCATGATCCGTGCAATACCGCACGTATATGATCAAACCCTGCCATATATCATACGACCTCTACAACGTTTCGCCCGAAACTTGAGAAACTGTTTGTGGGGGACTCTAAAGACTCGTCAATACTTTGGCTGTGGATTTAACCACTAGCACGTCAGAGGTATTAGCTGTAAGTAACGGGCTACAAAGTATTGACCAAAAGGGACGTCGATGAGCGAACTCATCCTGACACCCTACTGAGCCTGTCAGTGACAATATCCGTACAGTCCGGTCCGTTCGTCTATGAGTATCGCATGGCGGGCCTAGGGGGTTGGTAAAAGTCAGACCCCCATAAGCGGTACAAGTCGTGTCGGAGTGTAGCCCAGAACACCCTGAGATACTACTGGAATACCTAACAGTAAATCTCCCGCCTCGGCCGAGGGCTTTGTGTAATGGCTCTCCTAGACACAGCGCAACCTCACCCCCAATACTGGGAGAGACGAAACCCCTGCAGATCCGCTCACTGCCTCCATGTGGCTCGGGACTGTACCCAACTAAAACCTGTTTGCACGACTCATTTGAGCCGTGGTAGGGTAGTAATCAAAGTACAGTGGGAACTCACACGAGACAAATGACGATCTCAGGTCGATGAACTAACCTGTATACATTTCACCAGGGAACTGCTATCTGACGTCTGGTATAATCCCAACTAGTATGTTCCCGGCGAGTCCTGTCCGGTGTACTCATAACCCAACGAGCACCTGGTTACATCTTAGGTGAACCAACTGACACCAGTGACTTGTGAGACCGGCCACCGCCCCTCGTCGGGGTCTCGACTGTATACACTAGTCTACTCTGGAGTATCGATGCCCTGTCTCGAAAACTCCCACGACTAGGGACCTTTTAAGGATGTGCTTATAGACCCCAGCTCCCACGTATATGATCTCCATCATACTGCTGGCTGTCAAGCAAGAATCCTAAGGGTTCTATCAACGCGCAATAGTGACCTATAAGGTCACCTAAAGCCGTACACGATGATATGTAGGGTTCCTAGGCACACTTGTGAAGGTTCATAACGCATCAAACATGCACGAATAAAATTTTAGATGTGCCGAACAACCCAAAGACAGGATCTTTGCTAGATTATTAGGGTTAAGCATGCAAGATAACAACTTTTTATCTAAGTGTGAGGGATTACAACCTTTGTAGTCCGCTCCTTCGCTTCACAAGCTCCGAGTAGAAGTCCCTTCGCCGCGATCCTCGATCTCCCGGACTCAAGAGAGGCTCCACGACTCGAACGATCCATACTAGCTTGAAGTGTTCCAAATCTCCGATGATCTACGTCGAAGTTTCAATAACTCAAGCTTTCTCACTCTAAAAAGATGAACACACTAATCTCATTGGCTAGATGAGATGAGGATGAAGGAGTAGTATTTATGCTTTCCTTTTAATTCACTTTCTCACAATTTATCATCACAAATGGAATTTCTAGTGAGCTCCAAATCAAGAGAGAAGAAGAAGATAATGGAAAAGATAATGATAATTCCTTTTGTGATGAATAGAAAAGAAAACCATATGATTGATATATCAACCATGGTCAAGGATGAGTGGCTAAGAGTTTGTAGAGAATAAACTAGAGTTAGGGTTTGGTTAGGTTAAGTTATGAGTCATGCAAAAATATCAACCATAATATCTTAAGCATGACAAAAACAAAGCTTCTAGAAGGTGCAAGAAGAAGCTAACCCTAATCAAACCCTAATCCCTTTTAATCATCCTTAAACATGTTTAATAATAAATCATATCATGTCACAATAATATATATCACATATATATTATATATTTGCAACAAAAGAAAATAATACAATTAACATATATTGCATATATATCAATGTATCATCCAGTGAGAAAATGAAATAGTAAAGCGAGCCAATATTAGATAATATAATACAATATATCATATATATTATTATACATTAAATCATCGAATCAACACTTGATCCGACGAGCCGGCTATATCGAATATTACCGACTAATATATCATGTACCGATTCATCGAATCAACACTTGATCCGATGACCCGGTTCATATCTAAATATCGCGAGAATATAATACGGTATCTCATATCGCATTATTCTCGGTCCTGCACATAACACATATGTGCCTCTACTCCGTTTCGCTTGAGCCAAGAAACCTCTGTGTAGGACTCTAAAGAATCGCCAATACGCCGGTAGCAAGTGATGATCATATCAAACACCCACAAGCTGTAAGCGGTCAGCTAAACGTAACAGCCACCCAGGTATTGAGCGATCAGAAGATCAACAAGCTAGCCTGTGTGTTCTCCTTTGAATCCAATCAGTAACACTCCCGTACAGTCCGGTCTGTTCGTATGATATGTCGCATATCAAGTCTAGGGGTGGTAAACGTCAGACCCCAGTAACCGATAAGTCGTGTCGATGTGTGGCTCATAACGGGTCGAGAAACTACTAGTAACACTTACCAGCAAATCTCTATATCAGCCCTGGCCAGGGACTTCCAGTTATAGCCAATCGAACACAGCACAACATCAACTCCCTATACCGGGAGAGACGAATCCCCTCCTATCGCTCATTGCCTCCATGTGATTCGGGACTGTACCCAAAAGCCACCGTTTTGCACGACCTCTTGGACGTGGTAAGGTGGAAATCAAAGCACAGTGGGAATCACACAAGACTCTATGACGATCTCTGGTCTACAGACTACCCTGTACCAGTGTCACCGGAGAACTGCCATCTGACGTGTGGTATATCACCATCTGGGAGTTCTCGGCGAGTCCGTCCAGTGTACCCGGTCTCCACTGAGCACCCGTACACCATCTCTGATGTCAAACACCGATGGATATGGGATCATCCATCGCCCATCATATGGGTCAAGATGCGTATACGCTAGTCTACTCTGGTGTATCGATGCCCTGTCTCGATATACCCTCGACTAGGAACAGTTATAAGATGTACTCATCGACTACTATGGCCCCACTAGTATGATCTCATCATAATCCCAGTAGTCGAGTACAGATCCTAAGGGCTTTATCAACATGTGAGAGAAAAACAGTAAACCAATACAAGTCAACATGTTAAGATAAAGTGAAACCAAATAGCATACTATCATGACGAGCAAGAAAGTCCTCTCTGTATATATCTAAGCATCCATCATAATATACATCATATGTACAACAATGGCCTCTAGGGCATATACATAACTAACAATCTCCCACTTGCACTAAGGCCAGCTGTTGTAGTATCTCATACCTAGCATCCCGAATAATCTCTCAAACTGTATCTGGGGAATAACCTTCGTGAATGGATCCGCAGTGTTGTCCTTCGTATCTACTCTCCTGACCTCGATCTCCCGGCGATCAACTATCTCCCTGATCAGGTGATACCGCCTCAGAATATGTCTGGACTTTTGATGGGACCTGGGTTCCTTGGCTAACGCAACAGCTCCATTGTTATCGCAATACAGAGGTATTGGATGCTCAATGGAGGGAACTGAAAGGTTCCTTGGCACCCTATAGAGGTCTCACAAGGCATCGAACATGCCAATATAAAAATTTATGGGTGCCGAGAGACCCTAATACGGATCGTAGACTAGATGTTTAGGCGAAAAGATAAACTAGTTAACTACTTAACTAAAAGTTAGATGCTACAACCTTTGTAGATCCGGATTTCCACTTGCTTAGCTCCACGTGGGTATCCTCTCGCTGTCCATCTCGAATCCTAAACTCGATCGTCGGCTTCATCGGGAAAACGAGCGGGCAATGTCTTCGGCTTCGTGCCGAAGATGATCTACGTCGAGGTTGCGCAAGTTCAAGCTCCAACTTCACCAAGTTGTGAAACTTGTGAAGAAAACACCCAAAACAACTTGGCAAGAGGTAGAGGGTGAAGAAATAGGAGGTGGGTTCACTTTAGAATTGGATTTCTCACTTTGGATCTCAAGTTGCCATTGATGGCATCAAGGTTTCTTTCTTGAAGAAGAAGGTCAAGAAGAAGCTAGTTTTATGATAAGTTCTTTTCAAATGAAAAGAAAAATACATACTTATCATAATCTAACAAGGGTTAAGTGTAGAGAATCAACCATGGTAAGTGGATGGGTTAGGGTTAAGCATGAAGACAAAATGGTCTCTTTGGTCAAAGCTTCATGAAGCTTCAACAAGCTTCATGACAAAAATAAACCACTTTATTTTCATTTATCCATTGAAATAAATAAAGAAATGAATAAATAAATGATAAGGCAAAACCCTAATTATCATTTAACCATGGCTTAATTTTTCACACTTAACCAAATGATCAAGTATCATCAAACATGATACATGTATGTGCACGAAAATATATCACATATACAACTTGCACATCAAGTGAGAAAATCCATATAAAGTGAACCAATACTAGCTAATGCAAAGTAATATATCAAATATATAATTATACATTAAATCATTAAATCAACATTTGATTTAATGATCCGGTCATGTCGCACATAACCGACTAGTATCCTATGTATCGATTTATCGAATCAATGATTCGATAACTAGGTCATATCGAATATAACCAATCGATACATCCATCGCGAGAATGAAATACGGTATCACATACTAGCATTATTCTCGGTCCCGCACATATCTCATATGCGCTCCTATTTCGTTTCGCTTGAACCAGGAAACCTCTGTGTAGGACTTTAAAGACTCGTCAATACGTCGGTAGCAGATGATGATCATATCAATCACCCACAAGCCGCAAGCGGTCTGCTAAACGTAACGGCCACCCGGGTATTGAGCGATCAGAAGATCGAAGAGCTAGCCCGCTCACACTCCTGTGAATCCAACCAGTAACACTTACCGTACAGTCCGGTCTGTTCGTCTGATACGTCGCATATCATGTCTAGGGGTGGTAAACGTCAGACCCTAATAACCGATAAGTCGGGCCGATGTGAGGCTCATAACGGGTCGAGAAACTACTGGTAACACTTACCAGGAAATCTCTGATCATCCCTGGCCAGGGACTTCCCTGTTACGGCCAATCGAGCACAACGCAACACCAACCCCCAATACCGGGAGAGACGAAACCCCTCCTATCGCTCATTGCCTCCATGTGACTCGGGACTGTACGCAAAGACCACCGTTTTGCACGCCCTCATGGACGTGGTAAGGTGGAGATCAAAGCACAGTGGGAATCACACAAGACTCTATGACGATCTCGGGTCTACAGACTAACCTGTACAAGTGTCACCTGAGAACTACCATCTGACGTAAGGTATAATACCATCTGGGAGTTCTCGGCGAGTCCGTCCAGTGTACCCAGTCTCAACTGAACACCCGTATACCATCTCTCCAATGGATATGGGATCATCCATCGCCCATCTCATGGGTCGAGAAGCGTATACGCTAGTCTACACTGGTATATCGATGCCCTGTCTCGATACACCTACGACTAGGGACCTTGACGGATGTACTTATGGACTACCATGTCCCTACTAGTATGATCTGCATCATAGTCCAGGCAGTCATGTACACATCCTAAGGGCTTTACCAACATGTAACCATAAGACAGTTTAAAGAGACTAGTGTACATGTTAAGGTAAAGAGTAACCAGATAGCATACTATCATATCGAGCAAGAAAGTCATCTCTATATATGTCCAAGCATCCAATATAATATACAACATCTGTACAATACTGGCTTCTAGGGCATACATACAACTAACAATCTCCCACTTGCACTAGGGCCAGCTACTGTAGTATCGCATACCGAGCATCCCGAAGAGTCTCTTAAACTGTGTCTGGGGAATGGCCTACGTGAGTGGATCCGCCGTGTTGTTCTTCGTGTGAACCCTCCTGACCTCGATCTCCCGGCGATCAACTATCTCCCGGATCAGGTGATACCGCCTCAGAATATGCCTGGATCGCTGATGGGACCTGGGTTCCTTGGCCAAAGCCACCGCTCCATTGTTATCGCAATACAAAGGTATTGGACGCTCAATGGATGGAACCACTCCAAGTTCAGTAATGAACTTCTTGATCCAGACAGCCTCTTTGGCAGCATCGTTGGCAGCGATGTATTCAGCCTCCATCGTCGAGTCTGCCACGGTTTCCTGCTTGGAACTCTTCCAGCTAACCGCCCCTCCGTAAAGGGTAAAGACAAAGCCCGACTGCGACTTAGAGTCGTCCTTATCACTCTGGAAGCTCGAATCGGTAAAGGACTCCACTTGGAGCTCTCCGTTACCATACACCAAGAACATATCCCTAGTCCTTCGCAAGTACTTGAGAATACTCTTCACAGCTGTCCAGTGACCCTCTCCAGGATCAGCTTGATACCTGCTCACTATACTTAGTGAGTATGCTACATCGGGTCTGGTATATAGTATCGCATACATGATAGAGCCTACTGCCGAAGCATAGGGTATCCCTTGCATGCGAGCTCTCTCCAAATCAGTCTTGGGAGACATCTCTTTGGAGAGAGTGACTCCAGAGATCGTGGGCAAGTTCCCACGCTTGGACTCTTCCATACTAAACCTCTTTAGTATGGTGTCAATGTACCAGGATTGGGACAATCCCAAAATCCTTTTGGATCTATCTCTATAGATACTAATTCCCAATATGCAGGAGGCATCACCAAGATCTTTCATTGAGAATCTTTGTGATAAGAAGAGCTTAACCGATTGCAGCATAGGAATATCATTTCCTCTCAAGAGTATGTCGTCCACGTACAATACGAGGAAGACAACCTTACTCTCTGCCACCTTCTTGTAGATACAAGGTTCATCTGGGTTTTTGACGAAATCAAACTCTTTGATAACGACGTCAAAGCAGATGTTCCAACTCCGCGATGCTTGCTTTAATCCATAAATGGATTTAAGCAGCTTGCACACCTTCCCGCTGCTCCCACTGTCTACGAAGCCCTCTGGCTGAGTCATGTACACGCACTCTTCTAAATCACCATTTAGAAAGGCGGTCTTAACATCCATTTGCTAGATTTTGTAATCAGGATAAGCAGCGATGGCAAGCATGATCCGGATGGATTTAAGCATATCCACTGGAGAAAAGGTCTCGTCATAGTCCACACCTGGTCTTTGACGAAAACCCTTTGCTACAAGTCTAGCTTTGAAAGTCTCCACTTTCCCATCTACACCAAGTTTCTTCTTGAAGATCCACTTGCTCCCAATGGGTTTTACCCCTTCAGGAGCAATGTCCAAAGTCCATACTTTGTTGGTGTACATGGATTCCATCTCGGACCGCATAGCATCCATCCATTTCACTGAGTCCCCACTCGTGATGGCCTGCTCGAAGCTAGTTGGGTCATCATCCTCCATGATGCAATCCTCACTGCCACCATCAATGAGAAAACCATAGTATCTCTCAGGTGGACGAGAAACCCTACTAGATCGGCGGAGAGGCTGGGGTACGTCGGGCACCACTGAATCCTCTGGTTCTACTAAATCGTCAGTTGCAGTTTGTGGTGCTGGAACCTCTTCCAGCTCTACCTCTTTGCCATTAATTTATTTTGCAAGAAATTCCCTTTCCAAAAAGGTGGCATGTTGAGCAACAAACACTCTTTGTTCCTCAGCTTGGTAGAAAAAATATCCTTGAGAATTCTTAGGATATCCCACAAACTTGCACTGGACTGATCGTGCCTCGAGTTAGTCCGGATTTTGCTTTTTGACATAGGCCGGACAACCCCATATCTTAATTCGTTTAAAATATGGTCTCTTCCCACTCCATATCTCATATGTTGTGGTAGGTACAGATTTAGATGGAACCAGATTCAATAGGTATATGGCTGTCTCAAGCGCATACCCCCAAAAGGAAATAGGTAACTCAGCATTACTCATCATTGAACGCACCATATCTAATAGGGTGCGATTCCTTCGTTCCGATACACCGTTGTGCTGTGGTGTATAAGGAGGAGTAAGCTGAGAGAGAATCCCATTCTCTTTTAGATAATCCAGGAACTCACTGCTTAAGTATTCACCTCCTCGATCAGATCGAAGAACCTTAATACTTTTGCTCGTTTGGTTCTCTACCTCGTGCTTATATTCTTTGAATTTCTCAAAAGCTTTAGACTTGTGTTTCAACAGGAACACATGCCCGTATCTAGAGAGATCGTCAGAGAATGTAATGAAGTAAGAAGAACCATTTCTGGCGTGTGTAGACATTGGACCGCATACATCACTATGCACCAGTCCCAAGAGTTCAGTAACTCTTTCTCCGTGTCCCGTAAACGGAGTTTTGGTCATATTTCCTTTGAGACATGAATGGCAAGTGTCATAAGATGATAATTCGAATGAATTCAAATATCCATTCTTATGCAACTTAGCTAGTCGTGTCTTATTGATATGGCCAAGTCTACAGTGCCACAAGAAGGATTCGTTCATTTCTGAGCTTTTCCTTTTGTGTGTGTTTTGTATATTGAAGACTGTATTTTGATTGAGAATAAATATGCCATTATGTAGCGAGCCTGATGCAATCAACCTTTGATCCAGGAATATGTTCATAACATTATCCTTTACTACAAAATTATATACTTCTTTACTCAATAAAGAAACTGATATAATGTTGCACATCATGTTTGGTATATAATAGCACTTATTCAGAATTATTGTATCACCACTTGGTAATACTAGGTGATATTCGCCAACTGCTTTGGCTGTAACATTTGCACCGTTCCCTACTTGAACGGAATGATCACATTTTCCCAGTTCTCTACCTTTTCGCAGCCCATGTAACATCTTACATATGTGGGATCCTGATCCGGTATCTAATACCAAGGACGTAGGGTGAACTGAGAAACAGTTCTCAATGACAAACACACCCGAAGATGATGCATCAACATGCATGTTCTCCGTTTGGGCGGTGTGAGAATCCAGATATTCTCCTGTTTCCTGTTCATTCTTATAACACTTATAAGATAGAACGGGTCCAACGTTCCCCTGCACAGTATAACATGCGGGTTCGGTCAACACATCCATATTATTATCTTCATTAGGGCATGAAATGGTCGCTACCTGGAGAGAGAGAGAAGAAAACACTTTAGCGTATGCTCGTGCAAGATCAGATTGGTTATTATCTTATCTAATCAGGATGGCTCCCACTGCTTTTTATCAAATCTTCCTTCAAACCCTAAAAGGAAAGACTAGCCGGGATTAATTACACACTACAAGTTCGCCAATCTTTCAGCCAGGCCAGTGTCGGTACTTTGAGGGAGGTCCCCCGTGCTTTCGCACGAACCTAATTAATGTAAACCTCGTTTTCCCAGAGGCGTAACCCCGTTGACACCTTTCTAGACACCTACTTGATCACCTAATTGCAATGTGTAAAACTCTCCCAGGAGTAACTCTTACTCGTAGTGGGTATCGGGATCCAACTATCTCATAGAAGGTATGCAATCTCATTGAAAATTTCAACACTTGAAATTCCCGATAATGCTTTTGCCCCTAGCGATCTATGACCTTGACTAAGTCAACAAAACATAAATCGCAAGTCAAGTTCAACCCGTACATTTCCCGATTGAATTAAACCCACCCGTACGACCCTTGACTGAGTCAACAAGGCCGTGCGAATGCTCTAATCCAATCACATCTCATGTTGTTACAGATAAACATAATTTAGCTACCATACACTATGCCTTGACTAAGTCAACAAACATAGCACGAATACTAAATAATATCTATCTGAAATGACGGAGGGCTACGCGGGTTCTTTCAGAAAAAAACCATGAGCGTAATGAACTTGATATCGTTGTAGAATCGAATGAAGTTTTAAAATGGAGTGATTTTGAGGCTTTTCTAGTTTTGCTAAAGGAGTCACTCCCGGTGAAGGGATCTCGGTCCTTTCCTCGTCGAATGAGGTGCGGGATATATCATATATATCACTTCGCAAAGCAGAAACTATAGAAGCAATCAAAAACAAACCGAGTGTGTAGCATCTGCCAGTTATTGCTAAAGGAGTCACTCCCGGTGAAGGGATCTCGGTCCTTTCCTCATCGAATAAGGTGCGGGGTATATCATATATACCGCTATGCAAAGCAAGAACTGTAGCTACCTGTTTTATTTAAAATTTGATTCCACGACATCTTAGGTTTCTTATCTTTCATTAATCACATTAGTGAAGTCCAATCATTTAAATACCTAAACATCACAGATAGATATGACGTACACTTATGCCATCCGCATTCGCCTCGATGTCCCCTTGTGCACCGTTAGGTTAGGTAACTAACGACAGAGCAGGGCAGGGCTAGCGCGGGTGTAAAACATAAGTAACGTCTATATAATATATCATATATACTATATACTATATCCATCACAGAATCACATCACAGATATCGCAACAGAAGAAACATATGAAATATTGGATATACTAGGACGTCCGTGTTTTCAATACGAGCCAGTATAAAACACGGATTCCACGGTCGTGATGAATAGCCAATCCCACACCTCTAGACCCCTACGAGAGCGGCAAGCAACCCTGCCAATTCTAGGGTTAGGAGACCCGGACTCGACTCCTCGAGTTGGTCTCCCACTGGACCCCAGAACCCGGTTACTTGTGCTCCCCTCCTTGGGTCTATCCTAATGCGGAAAAGTAAATAATATACAAAGGGTGACAACTTCCGCTACCTGGAAGTTCCCCAAATAAAAGAATATTACATACAAGTTTTTACATGAATGAAAATGAAAAACACTCATCTCACATAAAAAACCCCGGCTATTCAAACACGACGATCCAATATAACATATCCAGCAACACATAACATCACATGTCATCAACGTAAGTAAATATGTGCATCCCAATTGTCGTTGACATATAGCAACGAAACCGGCGATATCATATATTACACTTACGGTCACAGAAAAGAAAGTGTAAAACTACAACAGTTGGAATCCACAACCTCTTTAGACATCGCATGCCTAATCAAATGAAATACTTAGACATCACATGCCTAATAGATATAAATCCCGCATTTTAGTCTCATTATCGAAAACTCTTTTCAATATCATGTGGGACTAAACTGCTAGATTTATAACATTCATTCAGTTATCTCATAACTGTTTATGAATTCCAATTATTGTATCACATTCCAGATAAACAGAAAATGTTAAACTTTCCGATCGAACGGTCGAATACCCAAGTTTTCCCGATACAGTCCAACACATGAAATAAGTCTAACAACATTCAGTTCGTGCCTCAGTACCAACGGTCCAGCCGTAGAAGGGTCAAGCCAACGCCTCACATGTGGCACGCCGTACTGCCCCAAACCCGAAGGTTCAAAGGGCAGTTCAAGACGGTCACATAATCGAGTTAAGGTTTGTTGTCTTCTAGAGGGTCCATCGCGTTTCTTGCACTACTTAGAACGTCGTTAAACTACGGAAAAATCCAACACTTGGAAATTTCCCGACAGGGGAAAAATTGGGTATTTATATTCGGTCGAACTTTTTAACATATTCTAAAAATTATACGGAAAAACACAAAGACGAAATTTGATAATCCGATCGAAATATCGAAGCTCTAAAACACCCCAGAAACTTAAACTCTGGAATAATTATTAAAAACACCCAGAGAACTCAGCACTGTTAAATAAGAATTACTGTGCAAAAAGATAGGGATGACGTCATCAAGACGCCGCGGAACCGCCGCCTAAGCTGGCTTAGGCCGCAGTTCCGCCGCGCATTTCACTGTTCATGGAATAAAAATTGCACCGTAATTCTTAGAATTTCCTGCTGAATTTTTTAAGCCTTTTTAATATTGAAAAATCCCAGATTTTAGAAAATGTACAGAGAGCATTTTGTGAGTTAGAGTTTCGGTTCGTTCGGACTTCAAACTCCGTCTAGACTTCGCCTAAGGCTCTAGCTAGGCTTTGATACCAGTGAAAGGTTCCTTGGCACCCTATAGAGGTCTCACAAGGCATCGAACATGCCAATATAAAAATTTATGGGTGCCGAGAGACCCTAATACGGATCGTAGACTAGATGTTTAGGCGAAAAGATAAACTAGTTAACTACTTAACTAAAAGTTAGATGCTACAACCTTTGTAGATCCGGATTTCCACTTGCTTAGCTCCACGTGGGTGTCCTCTCGCTGTCCATCTCGAATCCTAAACTCGATCGTCGGCTTCATCGGGAAAACGAGCGGGCAATGTCGTCGGCTTCGTGCCGAAGATGATCTACGTCGAGGTTGCGCAAGTTCAAGCTCCAACTTCACCAAGTTGTGAAACTTGTGAAGAAAACACCCAAAACAACTTGGCAAGAGGTAGAGGGTGAAGAAATAGAAGGTGGGTTCACTTTAGAATTGGATTTCTCACTTCGGATCTCAAGTTGCCATTGATGGCATCAAGGTTTCTTTCTTGAAGAAGAAGGTCAAGAAGAAGCTAGTTTTATGATAAGTTCTTTTAAAATGAAAAGAAAAATACATACTTATCATAATCTAACAAGGGTTAAGTGTAGAGAATCAACCATGGTAAGTGGATGGGTTAGGGTTAAGCATGAAGACAAAATGGTCTCTTTGGTCAAAGCTTCATGAAGCTTCAACAAGCTTCATGACAAAAATAAACCACTTTATTTTCATTTATCCATTGAAATAAATAAAGAAATGAATAAATAAATGATAAGGCAAAACCCTAATTATCATTTAACCATGGCTTAATTCTTCACACTTAACCAAATGATCAAGTATCATCAAACATGATACATGTATGTGCACGAAAATATATCACATATACAACTTGCACATCAAGTGAGAAAATCCATATAAAGTGAACCAATACTAGCTAATGCAAAGTAATATATCAAATATATAATTATACATTAAATCATTAAATCAACATTTGATTCGATGATCCGGTCATATCGCATATAACCGACTAGTATCCAATGTATCGATTTATCGAATCAATGATTCGATAACTAGGTCATATCGAATATAACCAATCGATACATCCATCGCGAGAATGAAATACGGTATCACATACTCGCATTATTCTCTGTCCCGCACATATCTCATATGCGCTCCTATTTCGTTTCGCTTGAACCAGGAAACCTCTGTGTAGGACTCTAAAGACTCGTCAATACGCCGGTAGCAGATGATGATCATATCAATCACCCACAAGCCGCAAGCGGTCTGCTAAACGTAACGGCCACCCAGGTATTGAGCGATCAGAAGATCGACGAGCTAGCCCGCTCACACTCCTGTGAATCCAGCCAGTAACACTTACCGTACAGTCCGGTCTGTTCGTCTGATACGTCGCATATCATGTCTAGGGGTGGTAAACGTCAGACCCCAATAACCGATAAGTCGTGCCGATGTGAGGCTCATAACGGGTCGAGAAACTACTGGTAACACTTACCAGCAAATCTCTGATCATCCCTGGCCAGGGACTTCCCTATTACGGCCAATCGATCACAGCACAACATCAACCCCGAATACCGGGAGAGACGAAACCCCTCCTATCGCTCATTGCCTCCATGTGACTCGGGACTGTACCCAAAGACCACCGTTTTGCACGCCCTCATGGACGTGGTAAGGTGGAGATCAAAGCACAGTGGGAATCACACAAGACTCTATGACGATCTCGGGTCTACAGACTAACCTGTACAAGTGTCACCTGAGAACTGCCATCTGACGTAAGGTATAATACCATCTGGGAGTTCTCGGTGAGTCCGTCCAGTGTACCCAGTCTCCACTGAGCACCCGTATACTATCTCTGATGTCAAACACCAATGGATCTGGGATCATCCATCGCCAATCTCATTGGTCGAGAAGCGTATACGCTAGTCTACACTGGTATATCGATGCCCCGTCTCGATACACCTACGACTAGGGACCTTGAAGGATGTACTTATGGACTACCATGTCCCCACTAGTATGATCTGCATCATAGTCCAGGCAGTCAAGTACACATCCTAAGGGCTTTACCAACATGTAACCATAAGACAGTTTAAAGAGACTAGTGTACATGTTAAGGTAAAGAGTAACCAGATAGCATACTATCATATCAAGCAAGAAAGTCAGCTCTATATATGTCCAAGCATCCAATATAATATACAACATCTGTACAATACTGGCCTCTAGGGCATACATACAACTAACAGGAACCACTCCAAGTTCACTAATGAACTTCTTTATCCAGACAGCCTCTTTGGCAGCATCGTTGGCAGCGATGTATTCAGCCTCCATCGTCGAGTCTGCAACGGTATCCTGTTTGGAACTCTTCCAACATACCGCCCCTCCATTGAGGGTAAAGACAAATCCCGAGTGCGACTTAGAGTCGTCCTTATCACTTTGGAAGCTGGAATCGGTAAAGGACTCTACCTGGAGTTCTCCGTTACCATACACCAAGAACATCTCCTTAGTCCTTCGTAAGTACTTGAGAATTTTCTTTACAGCTGTCCAGTGACTCTCTCCAGGATCTGCTTGATACCGACTCACTACACTTAGTGAGTATGCTACATCGGGTCTGGTACATAGCATCGCATACATGATAGAGCCTACTGCCGAAGCATAGGGTATCCCTTGCATGCGAGCTCTTTCCAAATCAGTCTTGGGAGACATCTCTTTGGAGAGAGTAAGTCCAGAGATCGTGGGTTGGTTCCCACGCTTGGATTCTTCCATACTAAACCTCTTTAGTATGGTGTCAATGTACCTGGATTGGGACAATCCCAATATCCGTTTAGATCTATCTCTATAGATCATGATTCCCAATATGCAGGAGGCATCACCTAGATCTTTCATTGAGAATCTCTGTGATAAGAAGAGCTTGACTGATTGCAGCATAGGAATATCATTTCCTATCAAGAGTATGTCATCCACGTACAATACGAGGAAGACAACCTTACCCTCTGCTACCTTTTTATAGATACAAGGTTCATCTATATTTTTGATGAAGTCAAACTCTTTGACTACAACATCAAAACAGATGTTCCAACTCCGCGATGCTTGTTTTAACCCATAAATGGATTTAAGCAGCTTGCACACCTTTCCGCTGCTCCCACTATCTACGAAGCCCTCTGGCTGAGTCATGTACACGCTCTCTTCTAAATCACCGTTTAGAAAGGCGGTCTTAACATCCATTTGCCAGATTTCGTAGTCATGGTATGCAGCAATGGCAAGTAAGATCCGGATGGACTTAAGCATAGCCACTGGAGAAAAGGTTTCGTCATAATCCACACCTGGTCGTTGACGAAAACCTTTTGCTACAAGTCTAGCTTTGAAACTCTCAACTTTTCCATCTACACCAAATTTCTTTTTAAAAATCCACTTGCTCCCAATGGGTTTTACCCCTTCAGGAGCATTTTCTAAAATCCATACTTTATTGGTCTACATGGATTCAATCTCAGATCGCATTGCATCCAGCCATTTCACAGAGTCACCACTCGTGATGGCCTGCTCGAAACTAGTCGGGTCATCATCATCCATGATGCAATCCTCGCTTCCACCGTCAATGAGAAAACCGTAGTATCTCTCAGGTGGACGAGAAACCCTACTAGATCGGCGGAGAGGCTGGGGTTCGTTGGGTACTACTGAATCCTCTGGTTCAACCAAGTCTTCTATTATAGTTTGTGTTGCTGGAACCTCTTCCAGTTCTACCTCAATGCTACTATTCTGTTTCATAAGAAAACCTTTTTCTAAGAAAGTGGCATGTCGAGAAACAAACACCTTTTGATCCTCGGGGTGGTAGAAGATATACCCCTGTGAATTTTTGGGATATCCTACAAACTTACATAAGACAATCTTGCCTCGAGTTTGTCCGGATTTTGTCTTTTGACATAGGCCGGACAACCCCATATCTTAATATAATTAAGATGTGGTCTCTTCCCTTTCCATATCTCATATGGAGTGGTAGGCACAGATTTGGTAGGAACTCTATTCAATTGGTCTATGGCTGTCTCAAGCGCATACCCCCAAAAGGAAATAGGTAACTCAGCTGTACTCATCATCGAGCGCACCATATCTAATATGGTGCGATTCCTTCGCTCCGATACACCGTTGTGCTGTGGTGTATAAGGAGGAGTGAGCTGAGAGAGAATCCCATTCTCTTTTAGATAATCTAGGAACTCACCGCTTAAGTATTCTCCTCCTCGATCAGATCGAAGAATCTTAATACATTTGCCCATTTGGTTCTCTAGTTCGTGCTTATATTCTATGAATTTCTCAAAAGCTTCAGACTTGTGTTTCATCAGAAACACATGTCCGTATCTAGAGAGATCGTCAGTGAATGTAATGAAGTAGGAAGAACCGTTCCTAGCATGCGTAGACATGGGACCGCATACAACACTATGTATCAGTCCTAAGAGTTCTGTAACTCTTTCTCCGTGTCCACTAAACGGAGCTTTGGTCATTTTTCCTTTGAGACATGAATGGCAAGTATCATAAGATGATAATTCGAACAGGTTCAAATATCCATCTTTGTGTAACTTAGCCAGTCGTGTCGCATTGATATAACCAAGTCTATAATGCCACAAGTAGGATTCGTTCATTTCTGAACTTTTCCTCTTGTGTGTATTTTGTATATTGAAGACTGTATTTTGATTGAGAATGAATATGCCATTATGTAACGAGCCTGATGCAATCAACTTTTGATTTAGGAAGATGTTCATAACATTATCCTGTACTACAAAATTATATCCCTCTTTACTCAATAAAGAAACTGATATAATGTTGCACATCATGTTCGGTATATAATAGCACTCATTTAGAATCAATGTATTACGATTTGGCAATACTATGTGATATTCGCCAACTGCTTTGGCTACAATACTTGCACCGTTCCCTACTTGCACGGAATGATCACCTTTTCCCAGTTCTCTACCTTTTCGTAGCCCATGTAACAATTTACATATGTAGGATCCTGATACGGTATCTAATACCCAGGACGTATGGTGAACTGAGAAACAGTTCTCAATAACTAACACACCCGAAGAAGATGCATCAACATGCATGTTCTTTTGGGCGGCTTGAGAATCCAGATATTCTCATGTTTCCTGTTCAGTCTTATAACTCTTATAAGAAAGAACGGGTCCAACGTTCCCTTGCACAGTATAATAATCGGGTTCAGTTAATACATCCATATTATTATCTTGATTATGGCCTGACATGGTCGCTACCTGGAGAGAGAGAGAAGAAAACACTTTAGCGTATGCTCTTGCAAGATTAGATTGGTTATTATCTTATCTAATTAGGATGTCTCCCACTGTTTTTATCAAATCTACCTTAAAACCCTAAAAGGTAAGATTAGCCGGGATTAATTACACCCTACAATTTCGTCAATCTTTCAGCCAGATCAGTGTTACTTTGAGGGAGGTTCCCCGTGCTTTCGCACGGACCTAATTAAAGTAAACCTCGTTTTCCCAGAGGCGTAACCCCGTTAACACTTTTCTAGACACCTACTTGATCGACTAATTGTCCTGTGTAAAACACTCCCAGGAGTAACACTTACTCGCAGTGGGTATCGGGATCCAACTATCTCATAGGAGGTATGCAATCTCATTGCAAATTTCAACACTTGAAATTCCCGATAAAGCTTTTACCCCTAGCGTGCTATGACCTTGACGCATGCCAAACAACCCATAGTCCGCTAGTCAAGTTCAACCCGTACATTTCGTGATTGAATTAAACCCACCCGTACGACCCTTGACGCATGCCAAACAACGCCGTACGAATACCCTAATCCAATCGCATCTCATGCTGCAGATAAGTAATAATCAGCTACCGTACGCTACGCCTTGACGGATGCCAAACTACCGTAGCACGAATACTAAATATTACTTATCTGAAATGACGGAGGGCTAGGCAGGTTTTTCAGAAAACCCATTGCGTAATGAACTTGATATCGTCGTAGAATCAAGTGTTTTTTAAAAGGAGTGTTTTTGAGGCATTTCTTAGTTTCGCTAAAGGGGTCACTCCCGGTGAAGGGATCGTCGGCCCTTTCCTCATCGAATAAGGTGCAGGATATATCATATATACCGCTGTGCAAAGCAAAACTTTAAAAGCAATCAAAAGACAAACCGAGTTTTGTAGCATCTGCCAGTTTTGCTAAAGAGGTCACTCCCAGTGAAGGGATCTCGGCTCTTTCTGTTAGTTATATGTATGCCCTAGAGGCCATTACTGTACATCGGATGTATATTGTAGTGGATGCTGGGACATATATAGGTAGGACTTTCTTGCTCGACATGATAGTACGCTATCTGGTTGCTCTTTATGTTAACGTGTATACTTTCTGTCTCTCTGATTACATGTTGATAAAGCCCTTAAGATGTGTACTCGACTTCCAGGACTATGATGCAAGATCATACTAGTGGGGCCTGGGTAGTCAGTGAGTACATCCATCATTGTTCCTAGTCGTGGGAATATCGAGACGGGGCATCGATATTCCAGAGTAGACTAGCGCATATCTTCTCGACCCATGCGATGGGCGATGGATGATCCCATATCCATTGGTGTTTGACATCGAAGATGGTATGCGGGTGCTCAGTGGAGACTGGGTACACTGAACGGACTCGCCGAGAACTCCCAGATGGTATTATACCTCACGTCAGATGGCAGTTCTCTGGTGACACTGGTAAAGCTTAGTCTGTTGACCCGAGATCGTCATAGAGTCTTGTGTGTCTCCCACTGTGCTTTGATTTCCACCCTACCACGGCTCTACTGAGTTGTGCAAACAGGTGGTTTTTGGGTACAGTCCCGATTCACATGGAGGCAATGAGCGATAGGAGGGGATTCGTCTCTCCCGGTATTGGGGGTTGATGTTGCGCTATGCTCGACTGGCCATAACAGGAAATCCCTGGCCAGGGTTGCAGTGACCTACTGGTAAGTGTTATCAGTAGTTTCACGAATGTTATGGACCTTACGTCGGCATGACTTATCAAGCTACTGGGGTCTGACGTTTGCCACCCCTAGGCAAGATATGCGACATATCAGACGAACAGACCGGACTGTACGGTAAGTGTTACTGATTGGATTCACAGGAGTGTGAGCGGGCTTGCTCGTCGATCTTCTGATCGCTCAATACCCGGGTGGCCGTTACGTTTAGCAGACCGCTTGCGGCTTGTGGGTGTTTGATATGATCATCATCTGCTGCCAGCGTATTGACGAGTCTTTAGAGTCCTACACAGAGGTTTCCTAGCTCAAGCGAAACGAAATAGGAGCGCATATGAGATATGTGCGGGACCGAGAATAATTCGAGTATGCGATACCGTATTACATTCTCGCTATCTATGTATCGATTGGTTATATGCGATATAACCTAGTTATCGAATCAAGGATTGATTCGATAAGCCGATACATATGATACTAGTCGGTTATATCCGATATGACCGGATCGTTAAATCAAGTGTTGATTTAATGATTTAGTGCATATTTATATATTTGATATATTACTTTGCGTTAACTAGTATTGGTTCACTTTAAATGGATTTTCTCACTTGAATTGTGCAAGTTGTATATGTGATATACTTTTGTGCGCATGTTTGTATCATGTTTGATGATACATGCTTACTTGGTTAAGTGTAAAGAATCAAACCATGGTTTAAACTAATGATTAGGGTTTTGTTTAGTCATTTACTTATTTATCTATTTCTTTATTTATCTTTTTATTTTGGAAAAGATAAATGAAGAAATGGTGGCATTATTTATTTGCTAGTGGAACATTCATGAAGTCTTGACTTAGTCTCCTTTTTTGTTTTTATCCTTAACCCTAACCATTCCATTAACCATGGTCTTTTCTCTACACTTAACTAAGGTTAAAAGTATGATAAGATTTAATTCTTATTCATTTTTAATAAAAAGACTTATCATATCTTCTTCTTCTTCATCATCTTCTTCAACATGAAGAAAGCTAGTGGCCATCAATGGCAACTAGTGAAATTGAGTGAGAAATCCAAATATAAAGTCTACCCACTTCCTATTTCTTCATCCTCTACCTCTTGCCAAGTTGTATAGGGTGTTTACTTCACAAGTTTTCAAAGCTTGGTGAAGTTGGAGCTTGTTCTTGTGATGCTTCGACGTAGATCATCTTCGGCATCGAACCGACGATCAAGCCCGCCCATTCTTCGATGATGCCAATGCTAGAGTCGTGAGTTCGATTTGTACAGCGGAGGGAGATCATCGTGGATCTTAGGAAGTGGTGGACCGGATCTACAAAGGTTGTAGCCCCTTCCCTATTTCTATATTTCCGTTTACTTGCTTGCTTTGCCTAAATATCTAGTTAACGATCCGTTCTATGTTTTCTCGGCACCGTAATTTTTAGAAATTTGCGTGTTTGATCAATTGCGAGACTTCACTAGAGTGCCTAGGAACCCTACAGTGGTATCAGAGCATAGCTAGAGCCTTAGGCGAAGTCCTGACGGAGTTAGAAGTCCGATCGACCCAAAACCCCGACTTTGAAAATGCTCTCTGGACATTTCTGTAAAATGTGGATTTTTGTAGATTAAAAATATTCAGAAAAATCAGCAGGAAGATCTAAGACTTACTGTAAAATTCGACGGCCTGATTCGTTAAAGTCGCCGCGGATCCGCGGCATGAGCATGCTCATGCGGCGGTTCCGCGGCGAGTTTGTCGTTTTGTGCATCGAAGTTTGCACCGTAATTCTTTATGAGCAGTGCTGGTTTTCCTGGGAATATTTTAAAATTTATTCCTGAGTTTTATTTTCTGGGTTGTATTTGGACTCGGTGTATCGATCGGATTGTCTAATTCTGTCTGTGTGCTTTTCCGGATAATCTTAGAATATGTTAAAAAGTTCGACCAGATATAAATACCCACTTTTTCCCCTGCCGGGAAATTTCCAATTGTTGGATTTTCCGTAGTTTAATAACGTTCTAAGTAGTGCAAGTAACGCAATGGACCCTCTAGAAGACAACAAACCTTAACTCGATTATGTGACCGTCTTGAACTGCCCTTTGAACCTTCGGGTTTGGGGCAGTACGGCGTGCCACATGTGAGGCGTTGGCTTGACCCTTCTATGGCTGGACCGTTGGTACTGAGGCACGAACTGAATGCTGTTAGACTTATTTCATGTGTTGAGCTGTATCGGGAAAACTTGGGTGTTCGATTGTTCGATCGGAAAGTTTAACATTTTCTGTTTATCCGGAATGTGATACAATAATTGGAATTCACAAATAGTTATGAGATAACGGAATAAATATTATAAACATAGCAGTTTAGTCTCACTTGATCGGTTGCCACGGAATTTTGATGTGATCAAAAGTCCGTCGCAATCACGTAGCGTACGCGGATACTCGCCGGGTAAACTTAATAGACAGCCTCGCTCCATAGCCCCGACCAAGTGACTGTAGGAGAACCCCGTCGCCGAAAGCATCTGTTCGGGTGCTCGCGGTAGCGGTCTTCCGCCTTGGTGCACTTTGTCGACGGCGTCGGGGGTGCGGCCGTCTACTGAAGTTTGCGACGAGCATTCGATCAGAATGTCGGGAATCTTGTCGAATTGCCCGACTTGATATTGAAAAGATTTTTCGATAATGAGACTAAAATGCGGGGTTTATAATTGTTAGGAATGCGATGTCTAAAGAATTCATTTGGTCAGGCATGCGATGTCCGAGGTGGTTGCGGATTCCAACTGTTGTAGTTTTACACTTTCTTTTCTGTGACCGTAAGTGTAATATGTGATGTCGCCGGTTTCGTTGCTATATGTCAACGACAATTGGGATGCGCATATTTACTTACGTTGATGACATGTGATGTTATGTGTTGCTGGATATGTTATATTGGATCGTCGTATTTGAATAGCCGGGGTTTTTTTATGTGAGATGAGTGTTTTCCATTTTCATTCATGTAAAAACTTGTATGTAATATTCTTTTATTGGGGCACTTCCAGGTTGCGGAAGTTGTCACCGTTGATGTATATTATTTACTTTTCTGCACTAGGATAGACCCAAGGAGAGGAGCACAAGTAACCGGGTTCTGGGGTCCAGTGGGAGACCAACTCGAGGAGTCGAGTCCGGGTCTCCTAACCCTAGAATTGGTAGGGTTGCTTGCCGATCTCGTAGGGGTCTTGGGGTGTGGGATTGGCTATTCATCACGACCGTGGAATCCGTGTTTTATACTGGCTCGTATTGAAAACACGGACGTCCTAGTATATCCAATATTTCATATGTTTCTTCTGCTGTGCTTTATCTGTGATGTGATCATGCGATGTTTTGTGCTCTGTTCAGATATTATAGTATATATGATATATTATATAGACGTTACTTATGTTTTACACCCGCGCTAGCCCTGCCCCGCTCTGCCGTTAGTTACCTAACCTAACGGTGCACGAGGGGACATCGAGGCGAATGCGGATGGCATAAGTGTACGTCATATTTATCTGTGATGTTTAGGTAATTTAAATGATGGGATATTCATTAATGAGATTAATGAAGGAAAATAAACCTAATTGATGTTGTGGAGTCGAATTTCAAAATAAAACAGGTAGCTACAGTTCTTGCTTTGCTTCGTGGTGTTCCTTGTAGAACATCCTGCACCTTATTCGATAAGGAAAGGACCGAGATCCCTTCACTGGGAGTGACTCCTTTAGCAATAACTGGCAGATGCTACAACCCACGGTTTGTCTTTTGATCGCTTCTATAGTTTCTGCTTTGCACAGTGATATATATGATATATCCCGCACCTCATTCGACGAGGAAAGGGCCGACGATCCCTTCACCGGGAGTGACCCTTTTAGTAAAACTAGAAAAGCTTCAAAAACATTCCATTTAAAAACCATTTGATTCCGCAACGAGATCAAGTTCAAAGCGTTAAAGGTTTTCACAAAAACCAGCCGCAACCCTCCGTCATTTTAGGAAGTAGAGTACTTAGTATTCGTGTTGTGTTTGTTGACCATAGTCAAGGCACAGTGTACGGTAGCTAAGTGATGTCTTCCTACACCGCATATGATGCGATTAGTTAGGACAGTCGCGTGACTTTGTTGACCTTAGTTAAGGGTCATGTGGGTGGGTCTAATTAATCACGAAATGATGGGTAGAACTTGACTAGTACTTATGATTTGTTGACCATAGTTAAGGTCATAGGTGCTAGGGGTAAAAACCTTTATCGGGAGTTTCAAGTGTTGAAACATGCAATGAGATTGCATACCTTCTATATGATAGTTGGATCCCGATACCCACTGCGAGTAATTGTTACTCCTGGGAGAGTTTTGCACTTTGCAATTAGCCGATCAAGTAGGTGTCTAGAAAGGTGTCAACGGGGTTTCGCCTCTGGGAAAACGAGGTTTACAGTAATTAGGTCCGTGCGAAAGCACGGGGAACCTCCCTCAAAGTACCGACACTGGCCTGGCTAAAAGATTGGCGAACTTGTAGAGTGTAATTAATCCCGGCTAGTCTTTCCTTTTAGGGTTTGAAGGAAGATTTGATAAAAACAGTGGGAACCATCCTGATTAGATAAAATATATAACCGATCTGATCTTGCAAGAGCGCACGCAGAGTGTTTTCTTCTCTCTCTCTCCAGGTAGCGACCATATCACGCCTTAATCAAGATTATAATACGGAATATTGACCGAACCCGCTTGTTATACTGAGCTGGGGAACGTTGGTCCCGCTCCAACTTATAATTGTTATAAGACAGAGCAGGAAATAGGGGAATACCAGAATTCCTATGCCGCCCAAACGAAGAAAGTGCATATGATGCATCTCCTTCGGGTGTGTTCATTATAAAGAACTGTTTCTCAGTATCCTCTGCATCCTGGGTATATGATACCGGATCATGATCCCAGATATGTAATCTGTTACATAGGGCTACAAAAGGGTAGAAAAACTGAGAACGGGTGATAAGTTTCATGAGACAGAAACCGGGGCAAGTGTTGCAGCCAAGTCTGTTGGTCACTGTCACCCTGTATTACCAGTACATTGATTCTGAACAAATGCTATTAGATACCGAACCTGATATACAAAATCATATCAGTCTCTTTATTAGTAAAGAAGGATATAATTTTGTATTGTTGGATAATATTTTGAACATTTCCTATATCAAAAGTTGATCGGTTCAGGCACGTTATCTAAAAGCATTGACGTTCTAAATCAAACTACAGTTCCTTGTACACTGAACACACACAAGAGGAAGTGTTCAGAAATGAACAAACTCTTCTTGAGGTATTGTAGACTAGGTCATATCAATGCGACCCGACTAGCTGAAGTTACATTAAGATGCATGTTTAAATCAGTTTGAATTTACATCTTGTGAAACTTGCCAGTCATGTCACAAAGATATAATGACACCAGCTCTGTTTACTGGAAGAAGAGAAAGAGTTAATGAACTCTTGGGATTGATACATGATGATGTATGTAAAGTCTCTTGTCTACACACGCTAGGATTGGTTCTTTATACTTCATTGTATTCTCTGATAATCTCTCAAGATTCAGTCATATGTTCCTGTTGAAACATAAGTCTGAAGCTTTTGAGGTATTCACAGAATATAAGTTAGAAGTAGAGAACCAAAATAACAGGGTATAAGTATTATGTCCTTTGATGAGATCGGGGAGGAGAATATTTGTGCATAGAATTCCTGGACTATTCTAAAGGAGAATGAGATTTTCTCTCAGTGTTACTCCTCTGAATACACCACAGCACAACGGTGTATCAGGGCGGAGCAATTGCACAATATTAGATATGGTGTGCTCTATGATGAGTATTACTGAGTTACCTATTTCCTTTTGGGGTTATGCACTTGAGAAGCTGCATACCTATTGAATTAGGTTTGAATCAAATCAGTGCCTACCACTCCATATGAGATATGGTATGGGAAGAACCCATCTCTTAAACGAGTTAAGATTTGGGGTTGTCCGGCCTATGTTTAAAGCAAAATCCGGACAAGATCGAGGCAGGATCAGTTCTGTAGAACTGGAAAGGTTCCAGCTATACAAAACTGCAGTTGATGATTTGACAGAACCAAAGGATTCTATAGTTCCCGACGAACCTCAGCCTCTCCGCCGATCTAGTAGGGTTCCTCATCCGCCTGAGAGATACCTCGGTTTCTCGATGACAGTGGGAGCGAGGATTGCATCATGAGATAATGACCCAACTAGTTTCGAGCAGGCCATCGAGAGTAGGGACTCTATAAGAATGGTTGGATGCTTAGCGATCTGAGATGGAATCCATGTACACCAGCAAAGTATGGACTTTAGCTGCTATATCTGAAGGGTTAAATCCCCATCAGGAGCAAGTATATCTTGAGAAGATTACTTGGTGTAGATGGAAAAGTTGAGACTTTCAAAGCTAGACTTGTTAAAGGTTTTCATCATCGACCAGGCGTGGATAATGATGAAACTTTTTTCCAGTAGCTATGCTTAAGTCTATCCAGATCCTACTTACCACGGCTACATACCGTGACTACGATATCTGGCGGTTGGGTGCCATGACTGCTTTTCTAAATACTGATTTAGAAGAGAACGTCTGTAAGTACACAGCCAGAGGTCTTCGTAAACAGTGGGAGCAGCGGAAACGTGTGCAAGTTGCTTTACATAATGAAGCAGGCATCGCGGAGTTGGAACGTCTGTTTTGATGTGATAGTCAAAGTGTTTGACTTCATCAAAATGGTAGACGAACCTTGTATATACAAAAAGGTAGTAGAGAGTAAGGTGGTCATCTTCGTATTGTACGTAGACGACATACTCTTGATAGGAAAAGAGTTTCCTATACTACGATCGGTCAATCTCCTATTATCACTAGGATTCCCTAAATAGGATCCAAGTGATGCCTCCTAAATCCTGAGTTTTCATCTATGAGATAGATGTAATTGGATGCTAGGATTCTCACTAGATGTAGTGAGATGGTATCAAACGATCCTGGGGAGAATCACTGGAAGAGTTCCAGGGTGATAAAGACGACTGAATGTCAGTCACGGGCATTGTCTTTACCCTCAGTAGAGGGACGGTACGTTGGAAGAGTTCTAAGCTAGATACCGTGGCAAACTAGACGATAAAGGCTGGTAACATTGCTATTCAAGATACTACCAAAGAGGAAGTTTGGGTGTATATTGGTTCATAAGATGAACTAGGTTCCTGCCATTGTATGACAATGGAAGTGTGGCTTCGGCCAAGGAACCATAATCCCATCAGTGACCCAGACATATTCTGAGGCAGCATCACCTGATCATGGAGATAGTTGATCTCCAGGGTGATCGAGGTTAGGAGAGTAGACTCAGAGGACAACACGGCGGATCCACTCACATAGGCATTTTCCTAGAGAGACTCATATGGGATGGTTGAGTATTAGATACTGCAACCACTGCTACAGATGGCCCTAGTGCAAGTGGGAGATTGTTAGTTATATGTATGCCCTAGAGGCCATTACTGTACATCGGATGTATATTGTAGTGGATGCTGGGACATATATAGGTAGGACTTTCTTGCTCGACATGATAGTACGCTATCTGGTTGCTCTTTATCTTAACGTGTATACTTTCTGTCTCTCTGATTACATGTTGATAAAGCCCTTAAGATGTGTACTCGACTTCCAGGACTATGATGCAAGATCATACTAGTGGGGCCTGGGTAGTCAGTGAGTACATCCTTCATTGTTCCTAGTCGTGGGAATATCGAGACGGGGCATCGATATTCCAGAGTAGACTAGCGCATATCTTCTCGACCCATGCGATGGGCGATGGATGATCCTATATCCATTGGTGTTTGACATCGAAGATGGTATGCAGGTGCTCAGTGGAGACTGGGTACACTGAACGGACTCGCCGAGAACTCCCAGATGGTATTATACCTCACGTCAGATGGCAGTTCTCTGGTGACACTGGTACAGCTTAGTCTGTTGACCCGAGATCGTCATAGAGTCTTGTGTGTCTCCCACTGTGCTTTGATTTCCACCCTACCACGGCTCTACTGAGTTGTGCAAACAGGTGGTTTTTGGGTACAGTCCCGATTCACATAGAGGCAATGAGCGATAGGAGGGGATTCGTCTCTCCCGGTATTGGGGGTTGATGTTGCGCTATGCTCGACTCGCCATAACAGGAAATCCCTGGCCAGGGTTGCAGTGACCTACTGGTAAGTGTTATCAGAAGTTTCATGAATGTTATGGACCTCACGTCGGCATGACTTATCAAGCTACTGGGGTCTGACGTTTACCACCCCTAGACAAGATATGCGACATATCAGACCAACAGACCGGACTGTACGGTAAGTGTTACTGATTGGATTCACAGGAGTGTGAGCGGGCTTGCTCGTCGATCTTCTGATCGCTCAATACCCGGGTGGCCGTTACGTTTAGCAGACCGCTTGCGGCTTGTGGGTGTTTGATATGATCATCATCTGCTGCCGGCGTATTGACGAGTCTTTAGAGTCCTACACAGAGGTTTCCTAGCTCAAGCGAAACGAAATAGGAGCGCATATGAGATATGTGCGGGACCGAGAATAATTCGAGTATGCGATACCGTATTACATTCTCACGATCTATGTATCGATTGGTTATATGCGATATAACCTAGTTATCGAATCAAGGATTGATTCGATAAGCCGATACATATGATACTAGTCGGTTATATCCGATATGACCGGATCGTTAAATCAAGTATTGATTTAATGATTTAGTGCATATTTATATATTTGATATATTACTTTGCGTTAACTAGTATTGGTTCACTTTAAATGGATTTTCTCACTTGAATTGTGCAAGTTGTATATGTGATATACTTTTGTGCGCATGTTTGTATCATGTTTGATGATACATGCTTACTTGGTTAAGTGTAAAGAATCAAACCAAGGTTTAAACTAATGATTAGGGTTTTGTTTAGTCATTTACTTATTTATCTATTTCTTTATTTATATTTTTATTTTGGAAAAGATAAATGAAGAAATGGTGGCATTATTTGTTTGCTAGTGGAACATTCATGAAGTCTTGACTTAGTCTCCTTTTTTGTTCTTATCCTTAACCCTAACCATTCCATTAACCATGGTCTTTTCTCTACACTTAACTAAGGTTAAAAGTATGATAAGATTTAATTCTTATTCACTTTTAATAAAAAGACTTATCATATCTTCTTCTTCTTCATCATCTTCTTCAACATGAAGAAAGCTAGTGGCCATCAATGGCAACTAGTGAAATTGAGTGAGAAATCCAAATATAAAGTCTACCCACTTCCTATTTCTTCATCCTCTACCTCTTGCCAAGTTGTATAGGGTGTTTACTTCACAAGTTTTCAAAGCTTGGTGAAGTTGGAGCTTGTTCTTGTGATGCTTCGACGTAGATCATCTTCGGCATCGAACCGACGATCAAGCCCGCCCATTCTTCGATGATGCCAATGCTAGAGTCATGAGTTCGATTTGGACAGCGGAGCGAGATCATCGTGGAGCTTAGGAAGTGGTGGACCGGATCTACAAAGGTTGTAGCCCCTTCCCTATTTCTATATTTCCGTTTACTTGCTTGCTTTGCCTAAATATCTAGTTAACGATCCGTTCTCGGTTTTCTCGGCACCGTAATTTTTAGAAATTTGTGTGTTTGATCACTTGCGAGACTTCACTAGAGTGCCTAGGAACCCTACACTTTCCTCATCGAATAAGGTGCAGGACATATCATATATATCACTGTGCAAAGCAAAACTGTAGCTACCCTTTTTATAAAGTTTTGATTCTACAACATCTTTAGGTTTCTTTTCTTTTTATTAATCTCATTAATAAAATCCCATCAGCTTATGCTTCCTAAGCATCACAGAAGAAACGAAAGAGGTAATATTTATATATCAGCATATATATATAGTATAAGCATTCGTCTCAGGCAGTAATATGATCTCATCAAAGAACATTGCAGCAGAAGAACATATATGAAATATTGGATATACTAAGACATCCGTGTTTTCAATACGTGCCTGTATAAAACACGGATTCCACGGTCGCGATGAATAGCCAAACCCACATCCCAAGACCCCTACGAGAGCGGCAAGTAACACTGCCAATTCTAGGGTTAGGAGACCCGGTCTCGACTCCTCGAGATGGCCTCCCACTGGACCCTAGAACCCGGTTACTTGTGCTCCCCTCCTTGGGTCTACCTAATACGGAAAAGTAAATAATATACACTGGTGACAACAACCTCAACCTGGAAGTGCCCCAAATAAAAGAATATTACATTACAAAAGAATTTTACATGAATGAAAATAAAAACCCTCATCTCACATAAAACCCCCGGCTATTCAGAACACGACGATCCAATATAACATATCACAGCAACACATAATATCACATATCATCAACGTAAGTAAATATGCGCATCCCAATTGTCGTTGACATATAGCAACGAAACCGGCGATATCACATATTACACTTACGGTCACAGAAAAGAAAGTGTAAAACTACAATATTTGGAATCCACAATTACTTTAGACATCGTAAATCCGAAATATCACATACTTCGCATTTCATGCCTAACTATATGAATTCCACATATTGTATCACATTCCAGATAAATAGACAGTATTAAACTTTCCGAACAGATAATCAAATACCCAAAATTTCCTAAATTGCTCAACACTTGAGCGGAGTTCAAATAATCCCAGAATATGTCACAGTACCGGTGATCCAGCCGTAGAAGGGTCAAGCCAACGCCTCATATGTGGCACGCCGTACTGCCCCAAACCCGAAGGTTCAAAAGGCAGTTCAAGACGGTCACATAATCGAGTTAAGGTTTGTTGTCTTCTAGAGGGTCCACCGCTTAACTTGTATAATTTTTCCGAAAGATTTAAACCCGATAAAAATTCAACACTTGAAAGTTTTACGTGCCGGGAAAAAGTGAGTAAATGATATCCGTTCGAACTTTTTAACAATTTCTAAATATCTGGAAAAACAACGAATTTAAATTTTCCGATCGAATCTACAATTACAAAATAAACCCCAGATTAAACAACACTTGAATCATTTTTGAAAATACCCAGAAGCATCAACAAGCACCTACGGTTATTACCATGAAAACCACATGTCACAATTCCAAGATTCCGCCGCGGAAACGCCGCGGGAAGCAGGTTCGCTCCGCGGTTTGGTGGATTTGTGGGCCCGTGTTTCATGGTAATTCTTAGAATTCCCTGCTAATTTTTTTACGTATTTTTAATTCAGAAAAATCCCAGATTTTGAAATATTTCCAGAGAGGGGGTAAATTTTGTCGGTTCGGGTTCGATCGGAGTTTTAACTTCGTAAACATGTCGCCTAATGCTCTAGCTAGGCTCTGATACCACTGTAGGGTTCCTAGGCACACTTGTGAAGGTTCATAACGCATCAAACATGCACGAATAAAATTTTAGATGTGCCGAACAACCCAAAGACAGGATCTTTGCTAGATTATTAGGGTTAAGCATGCAAGATAAAAACTTTTTATCTAAGTGTGAGGGATTACAACCTTTGTAGTCCGCTCCTTCGCTTCACAAACTCCGAGTAGAAGTCCCTTCACCGCGATCCTCGATCTCCCGGACTCAAGAGAGGCTCCACGACTCGAACGATCCATGCTAGCTTGAAGTGTTCCAAATCTCCGATGATCTACGTCGAAGTTTCAATAACTCAAGCTTTCTCACTCTAAAGAGATGAACACACTAATCTCATGGGCTAGATGAGATGAAGATGAAGGAGTAATATTTATGCTTTCATTTTAATTCACTTTCTCACAATTTATCATCACAAATGGAATTTCTAGTGAGCTCCAAATCAAGAGAGAAGAAGAAGATAATGGAAAAGATAATGATAATTCCTTTTGTGATGAATAGAAAAGAAAACCATATGATTGATATATCAACCATGGTCAAGGATGAGTGGCTAAGAGTTTGTAGAGAATAAACTAGAGTTAGGGTTTGGTTAGGTTAAGTTATGAGTCATGCAAAAATATCAACCATAATATCTTAAGCATGACAAAAACAAAGCTTCTAGAAGGTGCAAAAAGAAGCTAACCCTAATCAAACCCTAATCCCTTTTAATCATCCTTAAACATGTTTAATAATAAATCATATCATGTCACAATAATATATATCACATATATATTATATATTTGCAACAAAAGAAAATAATACAATTAACATATATCGCATATATATCAATGTATCATCCAGTGAGAAAATGAAATAATAAGCGAGCCAATATTAGATAGTGTAATACAATATATCATATATATTATTATACATTAAATCATCGAATCAACACTTGATCCGACGATCCGGCTATATCGAATATTACCGACTAATATATCATGTACCGATTCATCGAATCAACACTTGATCCGATGACCCGGTTCATATCTAAATATCGCGAGAATATAATACGGTATCTCATATCGCATTATTCTCGGTCCTGCACATATCACATATGTGCCTCTACTCCGTTTCGTCTGAGCCAAGAAACCTCCGTGTAGGACTCTAAAGAATCGTCAATACGCCGGTAGCAGGTGATGATCATATCAAACACCCATAAGCTGCAAGCGGTCAGCTAAACGTAACAGCCACCCAGGTATTGAGCGATCAGAAGATCAACAAGCTAGCCTGTGCGTTCTCCTGTGAATCCAATCAGTAACACTCCCTGTCACGTCCCGAAAGTACAGAAAATGACCGGCACTTAAACTACGAAACGTCTCGAGGCGTACGTAATCTAAGTAAGCCGAAAACACAGAAATCCAAACCAAGAAAAGTAGTAGAGTGAAGGAAAACCAATTTAAAATCAAGTAGTTTTAATAGCATAAGTCGAATTATGCGGTTTTAAAAAAAACATCAAGTAGTTCCTGAAAATTTCGGCAGAGTCTCCTTTGTAAATACTGGCTCCCAAACGGGATACAACATTAATAGTATACGAAATCAATAAAAAGGCATCCCCAAGCGGGAGCTAGCTCTTCGTCAATCGACGGTCACAACCACACAAGCAATATAATATACAACGCCAACAGCGAGGATCAAAACTCAAAAGGAAACTCAAAACCACAAGAAATCTGCAGAAATATAACGCGCGACTCTAAGGTCGAAAGAATAACATCATTGGTCTCTATCTCAAAAATAACACATGTTTGGTTGATGGAACTTCTAGATACAACATAATAATAATAATATACAAGTTATATAATGGGGGTACGATACAAGTAAACCCACCTACTAGCAAATCACCCGAAGGAAACTATGCCCGCAAAGCCGTGATGAAACCTGTACGGCAACCTGCAAGAAACTGGGGCACAACGGGGGTGAGTTGCCAACTCGTGAATAGAAAAACATCTACGCACAGAAATCGTATAAATAACGCAACCTAGGTCAATGATCATAATATATCCTCGAATATATGAATAACGCGTAGCCTATAACAAGGTTAGGGTAAATATCTAACCCGAGTGTAATCTCATATGCCCGTGTCAGTGCCTCAAGTAGCAATATATCATATGAATGAGGTATGAATGCATGAAAACAGAATACATGTAAATGAAGAACCGTTTTCATAATTTAGTGAGATTTCCTTTGTATTTTTAAAATGAGGTATCATAATGAAATCAGCATAAAACAGTGCCTAGCATCGGCACAAAACGTAATCCCAATATCTCGATATCTCTGTATCACAATCTCTGTACCTCAATATCTCGAAATCTCAATGTCTCATTCACAATATCTAGGGCGTCGTCAGTCCAGACCGGCCCCTACCATCCATCTCAAGACCACGACGGTATCCTCCGGATATCCGACGCGTCGGGTAAAATCACCGGTAGGTAGTGCTCTCCTGCCAGGCTCACATCGTCATCATCATGCGCTTCTTGCCCCGGGGTACCTTACCGGGTCCACCATGTACCCGAAACGGTTCATCCGTCTCCTCGAATCGGGTCTCGAAATCTATCAGCAAACTCATGGTGGACGACTCATACATCATGGGAAAAAACCGCACTTTTTATTTAAAAAAAGAAAGAAGAAGTTTGTATATGTTTTGCGGTTTTCCCCAAATCCAGAAAATCTCATGGAATCCGAATCCAAAACCTCAATAGCACGTAAAAAGTGAATATATGCATGAGAACCCATGAATGCTGCATAACAATGAATATCAGTATGCATGAAGTAGCAGGTAATAACTACAATGTCTAAACTAACATATAAGGCAAATACACTAATATCATGTCTAAACTATTAGCTAACAGGCTATGTCAAGCAATAATATTTCTAAGGTGTACGTGACATGGCAATTACCGATGAAGATGTGTGTGAGCCGGCAAGTAAGTGTACGTGGAACATACGCATCATCGGTAATGGTGCTGGTGTCCTAACCACAAGATAGCAACAGTAGAATATAAAGCATAATATAAGCATGTGATGCGGAGCGAACAACAATAATGAGCGGGAGCTGAATACCAGACGCAACTATAACTAATCTGCATTAACCTAATATAAGTCCTACAAAAGGTGCCTTTTGAATAACACGAATCATGGGGTTTTGAAAATAGGGGCTACGGTGTTTTTATAAAAAGATACGTCTTTTGAAATATCCGTAGGATCCCTTGGGCTGTCTTTTAAAATACCCACGATTCGTTAGTTTTGAAATAGGTAAGAATCGAATCTAATCTAACAACTAAACTAAACTAAGGGCTAAGCTGACCAGCTGGGCGACAGGTAAGGAAACCGCCTAACATCTGAGTCGATATATATACATACCTGTATATATATTAGTCGGTGATCCCGCCTCAATAATATCATATTCGATACCATATCTATAATCAGACATCCTAAGTCAAGAGTGCGGATCAATCATCAAAATATAGCTCGTACGTAAATCCGTCGTACGGCATCCCCAAATCTGGGTACGGGTTCATATCACATTCATCATACTATCCACCTGGTATCCTCTTTATCAAATATCATGATCGGGGTACTGATCTACGTTTAGTACAATACTGATACCGCCTAAGTATGCATGCATGTGTGTGAAACACTACGTCAAGGACCCGCTACAACGTCATGTCGTATCTCAAATACGAACCCTGCTATATCACCGATCTCACGGCCTCAAATCAAATCTCATCGACTCATCATAAATCCCAAGTATCACCCTCAAATCCGTATGTGAACACATAGTCCCATACCCATGTGAACACAAAACTATAAAAAATCCCATGAGCACATATAAATAGGAATGTATGCAAGTATGTATGTATGTATGTGTAGTGCAACACTACCCTAGGGTTCGCGACACTAAAATAATCCAACACTCCAATATCCATCCTAAACATCGTTATTAATCCCAATTAACATATAATAATTGTTGGTGTGTATACGCATCCGTATACACCACCACGGACTGCGGGGGTGCTATACGCCATCCACCCGACTTCTCCCCGTAGATATAAATCTACTCACCCGGTCCTCGCTCGCCGGTGCCAATGTCACCACGTGCCTGCTTGTCGTCTCGAATTCCTCGCGAGGGTACCTATGTATCATAACACATCGTATCGCATTAAAATCTGACCCATGACCAAAACGTCACACGAATCTCACATAGGTCAAAACCTATGGTTGCTTTCACAAATCAACCCAAAAACCCTCGACGTCGGCGTACAAACGCCAAACCATCGAGAAAAACCCAAATACACTCATTTGCACATTTACGAACAATAATTTTAATATAAAATAGGTTAAAACTCACAAAAACCCCAATTTCACTTAAAAAGTCATTTTTCCGAAAATCTAGCAAGCACAATTCGCCGTTTTAGTACAAAACTCGATGTATAAACGAATCTGTCGGCCACAATATTCACTAAATATCTTAATTAAGTCATAAAAAATAATTCCTATAATTTAATCTCATTAATTTCCATAAACGTTAAAATTCTAGTTTACAAAATACCTAAATTTTAACAATTTTATAGCAAAAATGCACAAACTACAATCTAGCTTGTATTTTCATGAACTAAAAGCATTAAACCACTCAATATAATCTTTATAATGACATGAAACCTAAATTAGAATTTTATCTCATAAGAATATAATTATTTAAAAAACCTAGTTTACCAATTATATAATTATCATTTTTAAATCAACAAATATGCAAACTAGCAACTTAAATTGGATTTAGCATAACATTAATATGTCAATTATATCACATAAACTAAATCTCACAACACAAAATACCAATTTGAAATCAAACCCCTCTCTTGAATTTTAAATCATGCACCTAGAACTAATTAAAAACCTAATTAAACAATTAATTAAGCTAACCTAAGCAATTAACAACACATTAAGCAAAAAGGTTAGAATTTATACCCAACTAATTTGAAGATCCCACAAGCACACTTAGCCTCCCAAATTGAAATCTAAATCCCTAGATCCATGCTATGGTAGCCAAAGGAAAATGGGTAGGAGGTGGATTTTGATTTGGATTTTTGCTTGATTTTTTGTGGATTTTTCAAGCATTTTTGATGAACTTTTTTAAAGAGAAGGAGATGAAGAATGAAGGGGCTATTGTGGGTTCAGATTTTGGCTAGAATTGGTGGGGATTGGGTGAGGGAGGAGAGAGAGTGAGGTGGGGAAAGTCCACTCTAGTCAAAGTCCACTCTAATTCTATCATTTTCTACTCTTTTCTTTTTCTTTTCTTTTGAAAAAAGAAGTGATTGGAGAGAGGGAGAGGGGAAGGGCTGTCATGGTGGGGCCGGCCATATGAGGAGGGGGGATAGAGGGTGAGGTGTGGGTGTGTGGGTTAGGAAAAATATAAATGCTAAACCCCAATTCCCATTAACACTAATTTCACCGAAAAAAGCCTTTTTCTTCGATATTTTCTAAACCGTTTTAGCAAACGATTTCATTTCAAAAATCACATGATAAAATTTTATTTAATGTTTTATGATGCACAAAATTTGTTTTAACTCATTTCAATTTGTAATTTTCCCTAATTAAATGTATTAGTGACGGCTTAAAATAATAATAAAATAAAAAAATTTCAGAAAATTTGAAATTTAACCAGTGGCTCAATAAACACCAAATACTAGCCATTACATAGCTAGAATATATATATTTAATTTTTATAATAAAGATATTTGTATTTTGACTTTTTACGGAAAACCCCCTTATTTTACCGATTTTTCCGAAATTTCACCGAAACGATTTTCAAAACGTTACAATCTTCCCCTCTTAAAGAAATTCGGTCCGCGAATTTAAATTTAAACTTCCCCCAAATACTAAAATATTTCTGCCAAAACCATCAAATCGCCGGGGCTCCGAAATCATAAATACATAAAGCAAATCGTAGCGCAACGCATGCGCATGAAAAATGAGCATATAACTCAAATCGGAACTCCGTCAAGCATCCCGCAATCATCGGAGTCATGGGGAAGACATCAATACCAAATCCAAAGCAAAACCAATATGATATAACTCGAAACTATACATGTAAAATATATTCAGGTACTGTCCTCTGACTTGTCCTGCTCAGTATGAAAACACATAGCAATATCATAAAAACGTACTGCTCTATAAGAAAAATCAATCCCAAAATACGCGTATGAATACTACGTGCGTCTTGTGCGCACGGAAATCAAAATCCAAATATGTGCCATACATATGCACAGAAACAACATCTAAGTGCATCGGGTGTGCACGAAACATCATTCGTAGGCAACATGTGTGCCTGACAGCAAAATCAGGTGCATCTGACATGCACGAAAAATCTCGATTTAGTGCATCTGGTGTGCACCAAAATCACACTTCAAAACATGCGCCCAACATGCGCGAAAATCCAAATCAGGTGCATCCATCGTGCACGAAATCATGAAATCCAATATCAAGCGCCGAACATGGGCAAAATCAAATCAGGTGCACAAGGTGCACAAAACAAATATCGAACATCACCATCGAAATCAAAGTCCAGTGCATCTAAGTGCACAAAAGGCGTATCACTGTACTGCAAGCATATATAAACTATACAGAGTGCAGGAACCAAATCGTGTGCGTGCATACGCCCAAAATCAACTCAAATGTCTAAAACCGTAAAATCACAAACATGTGAAACCCAAGCACGAAAACGATATCAAGTGCAACACTGTGCAAAGATCGTAAATCCTCAATCATCAAACTCAAATCATGCGAATAAATCACCCAAAATATCGAAATCAATAATGGCGGAATAGTACCGCTCAAGCGCATCCTCTAAGAATCTCGGGCCAATTGTCGCGGTCACTAGTGGGACGTCTCGTCGATGATCATGAACTCTGGCCTGCTGGTGTGCGTAACAATGACCACTTCTGGGTCAAGGTCTTCACCGTGAATTACCAATCTCTCGGTCCATCGGCTCATCGGCCCTGTCAGGTGTGCTAACGGGGATGATCCCGTTCTGGCACTTCTCTGGTCACCTCTCGGTCAATCATCGCGACCACTCGTAAGACAGCATATCACTGGCGTCGGCCTCTGGCTCTCTGAATGTACGTGACACATCTGATCCTGGGTGCAAGTGTCATTGCAGCACTGTCCTGGAAGGAATCCTGCTCACTGTCTCTTCCATGTCTCGTCTCTGCCAACTGTCCGGAAGTCATCGTCCTTTCCTATATCTGCATCTTGCTCTGGAACGACTGCATACTCATCGCAACTCCTTCTAGAAGGTAAATCCAAGTACCATGGCATGCGCATCGCATCTCTGATGTCGACGGAGTGGAACGTCATCTCATCTAGATCGGGTACGAACCTCTTACTTCATTTTTCTCTAATGTCGTCTGCTTTGGACTCGTCTCATCGCGGCTGCATGGACTGAGCTCCAACGGCTATCCTCGTATCGGGAGTCTCCCAAGAAATGCATCTCACCACCTAGCATCCGAATTAAGTTGAACCATCCAATCGATTGTCAAAACCTTATAATCCCCCAAGGGCTCAACATCTTGGGCACAGTTTAATAGTATCGAGTACATACCACAGCATCGGTGGTCCAGCCGTAGAAGGGCAAACCCAAGCCTCACTAATGGCGCCGCGGAACTGCCGCAAACCCTAAGGTTCAAAGGCTTTCACACGGTCATTAAGTCGAGTTAGGGTTTCATTCTTCTAGAGGGACCATAGAATTGCCTGCATGTCTTTCCGACTACTTTAAACTTGGAATAATAGGTTTCTGACATTCGATCGTCTCTGTCGACTCCCAACGTCTCCGCGTGAAGTCGTCTCTAGCTGGAATCAATCTATCTGATGACCTCTCATCGGGTAGGCGAACGAACCACATGTCCTAGTCATTCATCGTCGGGTGACTAGCGACCTTCTATCATCTATTAGTACAACTCATACTGCATTAGCTCCAGCGTCTGGGGCAATATCCCGTCACTCACAACAACAACTGGCTCACTCGTCTGCACGCTGAACAGTGCCTCAATCATCATGAGTGAGCAATACACCAAGGGTCATCAAAATCTGGCTGGCCTCTATCATTGGCTCAATCCTCTAGTGTCGATCAGCACATCCGAGTAACCTCATAATGGCGATCCGCCAAACGCTCGTGGCCCGGAAACACAGTAAAAAGACACATCTCCGCAATCGTGTGTCGCCGGAATTTCGCCCTGGTAAGTCCTCATTCGTGACGAGCTCGTGCTGACCACAACACTAGCTGTAGCTCTCCCTGCCCGTAATCGTGGCAGCAAAACCATAACTGGTACTGATGAGGCTATATCGGAATGAATATAATACTGAGCAAAGAAATGTACATCCTAAGGCTTCTTAAGTGGAGTAGCGTATCGTAGATATGCCGCGGAACATATCTACGGTACGTCACTCTACTTTAGTCACATATTCCATCAACCAAGGGTCATCCTACGCTCCGAAGGTAAAACCTAACGCTTTGATACCAACTTTGTCACGTCCCGAAAGTACAGAAAATGACCGGCACTTAAACTACGAAACGTCTCGAGGCGTACGTAATCTAAGTTAGCCGAAAACCCAGAAATCCAAACCAAGAAAAGTAGTAGAGTGAAGGAAAACCAATTTAAAATCAAGTAGTTTTAATAGCATAAGCCGAATTATGCGGTTTTAAAAAAAACATCAAGTAGTTCCTGAAAATTTCGGCAGAGTCTCCTTTGTAAATACTGGCTCCCAAACGGGATACAACATGAATAGTATACGAAATCAATAAAAAGGCATCCCCAAGCGGGAGCTAGCTCTTCGTCAATCAACGGTCACAACCACACAAGCAATATAATATACAACGCCCAAGGCGAGGATCAAAACTCAAAAGGAAACTCAAAACCACAAGAAATCTTCAGAAATATAACGCGCGACTCTAAGGTCGAAAGAATAACATCACTGGTCTCTATTTCAAAAATAACACATGTTTGGTTGATGGAACTTCTAGATACAACATAATAATAATATACAAGTTATATAATGGGGGTACGATACAAGTAAACCCACCTACTAGCAAATCACCCGAAGGAAACTATGCCCGCAAAGCCGTGATGAAACCTGTACGGCAACCTGCAAGAAACTGGGGCACAACGGGGGTGAGTTGCCAACTCGTGAATAGAAAAACATCTGCGCACAGAAATCGTATAAATAACGCAACCTAGGTCAATGATCAAAATATATCCTCAAATATATGAATAACACGTAGCCTATAACAAGGCTAGGGTAAATATCTAACCCGAGTGTAATCTCATATGCCCGTGTCAGTGCCTCAAGTAGCAATATATCATATGAATGAGATATGAATGCATGAAAACAGAATACATGTAAATGAAGAACCGTTTTCATAATTTAGTGAGATTTCCTTTGTATTTTTAAAATGAGGTATCATAATGAAATCAGCATAAAACAGTGCCTAGCATCGGCACAAAACGTAATCCCAATATCTCGATATCTCTGTATCACAATCTCCGTACCTCAATATCTCGAAATCTCAATGTCTCAATCACAATATCAAGGGCGCCGTCAGTCCAGACCGGCCCCTACCATCCATCTCAAGACCACGACGGTATCCTCCGGATATCCGACGCGTCGGGTAAAATCACCGGTAGGTAGTGCTCCCCTGCCAGGCTCACATCTTCATCATCACGGGCCTCTTGCCCCGGGGTACCTTACCGGGTCCACCATGTACCCGAAACGATTCATCCGTCTTCTCGAATCGGGTCTCGAAATCCATCAGCAAACTTATGGTGGACGACTCATACATCATGGGAAAAAACCGCACTTTTTATTTAAAAAAAGAAAGAAGAAGTTTGTACATGTTTTGCGGTTTTCCCCAAATCCAGAAAATCTCATGGAATCCGAATCCAAAACCTCAATAGCACGTAAAAAGTGAATATATGCATGAGAACCCATGAATGCGGCATAACAATGAATATCAGTATGCATGAAGTGTAGGGTTCCTAGGCACTCTAGTGAGGTCTCACAAGGCATCAACCATGCCAATTTCAAAAATACGGTGCCGAGAAACCCTAGTGTACGGATCGTTGGCTAGATATCTAGGCGAAAAGCAAGCTAGTTAACACTTAACTAAAGGAACACGGAAATACAACCTTTGTAGATCCGGTGCTCCACCTCCATAGCTCCGCAATGAAGTCTCCTCGCTGTCCAAGTCGAACCCCGGGCTCAAGCGTCGGCTTCATCGGAGAATGGACGGGCTAGGTCGTCGACGTCGTGCCGAAGATGATCTACGTCGAGGCATCGCTAGATCAAGCTCCAACTTCATCAAGTCTAGAAAACTTATGAAGGAAACACACTCTACTTCTTGGCAAGAGGTAGAGGATGAAGAAATAGGAAGTGGGTATACTTTAGAATTGGATTTCTCACTCTAATTCTCACTTTGCCATTAAAGCTTTTAAGCTTTTTCTTGAAGTGAAGAAGAAGAAGAAGATGATGAATATCATAAGTTATTTTTAATAATAAAAACAATATGATACTTATCATAATCTCAACCATGGTTTAGTGTAGAGATTTAACTAAGGTTAGATGAGTGGTTAGGGTTAGAGAAGAGACGAGAATGGTTGACTTGTTCAAAGCTTCAAGAAGCTTCAAATAAAACAAAATTAGCAACCATTCTTTTCTCTTTATCTTTTCTTAAATGAAATAAATAAATAAATAAATGAGAAAAGGAAATGAAACCCTAACCACTTATGTAACCATGGTTTAATACTTTAGAAAAACCCAAACTAGCATGTATCATCCAACATGATACAATTTTGTGCACAAAAAATATATCATATATACAATGTGCACAAACTAGTGAGAAAATCCATTTAAAGTGAACCAATACTAGTTAATGCAAAGTAATATATCAAATATATAATTATGCATTAAATCATTAAATCAACACTTGATTTAACGACCCGGTCATATCGCATATAACCGACTAATATTCAATGTATCGACTTATCGAATCAACGCTTGAATCGATAACTAGGTTATATCGCATACAACCATTCGATACATTCATCGCGAGAATGGAATACGGTATCACATACACGCATTATTCTCGGTCCCGCACATATCTCATATGCGCTCCTATTTCGTTTCGCTAGAGCCAGGAAACCTCTGTGTAGGACTCTAAAGACTCGTCAATACGCCGGCAGCAGGTGATGATCATATCAAACACCCACAAGCCGCAAGCGGTCTGCTAAACGTAACGGCCACCCGGGTATTGAGCGATCAGAAGATCAACGAGCAAGCCCGCTCACACTCCAGTGAATCCAACCAGTAACACTACCGTACAGTCCGGTCTGATCGTCTGATATGTCGCATATCTTGCCTAGGGGTGGTAAACGTCAGACCCCAATAGCTCGATAAGTCGTGTCGATATGAGGTCTATAAGAATTCGAGAAACTACTGGTAACACTTACCAGTAAATCTCAGCAACCCTGGCCAGGGATTTCCTGTTATAGCCAATCGAACACAGCGCAACATCAACTCCCTATACCGGGAGAGACGAATCCCCTCCTATCGCTCATTGCCTCCATGTGACTCGGGACTGTACCCAAAAACCACCATTTTGCATGCCCTCTTGGACGTGGTAAGATGGAAATCAAAGCACAGTGGGAACCACACAAGACTCTATGACGATCTCGGGTCAACAGACTACTCTGTACCAGTGTCACCAGAGAACTGCCATCTGACGTGAGGTATAATACCATCTGGGAGTTCTCGGCGAGTCTGTCCAGTGTACCCAGTCTCTACTGAGCACCCGTATATCATCTCCGATGTCAAACACCAATGGATATGGGATCATCCATCGCCCATCTGTATGGGTCGAGAAGGTATACGCTAGTCTACTCTGGTGTATCGATGCCCCGTCTCGATATACCCACGACTAGGGACTTTGAAGGATGTACTTATGGACTACCATGTCCCCACTAGTATGATCCGCATCATAGTCCAGATAGTCAAGTACACATCCTAAGGGCTTTTCCAACATGTAACAGAGAGACAATCAGTATACACGTTAAGGTAAAGAGCAACCAGATAGCATACTATCATGTCGAGCAAGAAAGTCCTCCCTATATATGTCCCAGCATCCACTACAATATACATCCTATGTACAGTAATGGCCTCTAGGGCATACATATAACTAACAATCTCCCACTTGCACTAGGTCCATCTGTAGCAGTGGTTGTAGTATCTCATACTCAACCATCCCATAAAAGTCTCTCTCTGGGAATAGGCCTTCGTGAGTGGATCCGCCGTGTTATCCTCTGAGTCTACTCTCCTAACCTCGATCCCTTAGAGATCAACCATCTCCATGATCAGGTGATACTGCCTTAGAATATGTCTGGATCACTGATGGGACCTGCGTTCCTTGGCATAAGCCACAACTCCATTGTCACACAATGGGAGGAACATAGTTCATCTCATGAACCAATATACACCCAAACAGCCTCTTTGGTAGCATCTTAAGTAGCGATGTATCCAGCCTTTATCATCTAGTATGTCACGGTATCTAGCTTGGAACTCTTCCAACATACCGTCCCTTTACTGAGGGTAAAGACAATGCCTGCGACTGACATTCAGTCGTCTTTATCACCCTGGAACCCTTCCAGTGATTCTCCCCAGGATCGATTGATACCATCTCACTACAACTAGTGAGAATCCTAACATCCAATTAAATCTATCTCATAGATCTAAAACAAAGGATTTAGGAGGTATCACTTTGATCCTATGTGGAGAATCATTGTGATAAGCGGAGATTGATCGAGCGCAGAATAGGAAACTCCTTCCCTATCAAGAGTATGTCATCCACGTACTCTACGAGGATCGTCACCATACTCCCTACTACCTTTTTGTATATACAAGGTTCATCTACCATTTTGATGATGTCAACTTCCTTGACTCATCCATCAAAACAGATGTTCCAACTCCGCGATGCCTGCTTTATCCTATAAAGCATCTTGTTCACGTTTCCGCTGCTCCCACTTTCTACGAAGCCCTCTGGCTGTGTTCTTATAGACCTTCTCTTCTAAATCATTATTTAGAAAAGGATTCATGGCACCCAACCCCCAGATATCGTAGTCATGGTATGTAGCCGTGGCAAGTAGGATCTGGATGGACTTAAGCATAGCTTCTTGAAAAGGTTTCATCATTATCCACACCTGGTCAATGATGCAAACTTTTAACAAGTCTAGCTTTGAAAGTCTCAACTCTTCCATTTACACCAAGTAATCTTCTCAAGATATACTTGCTCCTGATGGGGATTTAACCCTTCAGATATAGCAACCAAAGTCCATACTTTGTTGGTGTATAAGGATTCCATCTCAGATCGATAAACATCCAGCCATTCTTACAGAGTCTCACTCCTGATGGCCAGCTCGAAACTAGTTGGGTCATCATCTCATGATGCATTCCTCGCTCCCACTGTCATAGAGAAACCGAAGTATCTCTCATGTGGGTGAGGAACCCTATTAGATCGGCAGAGAGGCTGAGGTTCGTTGGAATCTACTGAATCCTTTGGTTCTATCAAATCATCAGTTGCAGTTTGTATAGCTGGAACATTTCCAGTTGTACATAACTGACATTGCCTCGAGCTTGTCCGGATTTTGCTTTTCAGACATAGGCCGGACAACCCCAAATCTTAACTAGCTTAAGACATGGGCTCTTCCCTTTCCATATCACATATGAAATGGTAGGCTTTGATTTGATTCGAACCCTAATTCAATAGGTATGCAGCTTCATAACTGCAAAACTCCCAAAAAGGAAAAAGGTAACTCAGTAGTACTCATCATAGAGCACACCATATCAAATAGGGTGTATCTGCTCCACCCCGATATACCATCGTGCTATGGTGTATATGGAGGAGTAATTCTGAGAGAGAATCTCATTCTCCTTTAGAATAGTCCAGAAATTCTATGCACAAGTATTCTCCTCCTTGATCTCATCAAAGGACATAATACTTTTACCCGTATTTTGGTTCTCTACTTCTCGCTTATATTCTGTGAATATCTCAAAAGGTTCGGACTCATGTTTCAACATGAACATATGACTGAATCTTGAGAGATTATCAGAGAATATAATGAAGTATAAAGAATCAGTCCTGGCATGTGCAGACAGGAGACCTTACATACATCATCATGTATCAGTCCAAAGAGTTCATTAACTCTTTCTCTGTTTCCAATAAACAGAGCTATGGTCATCTTATCTTTGTGACATGACTGGCGAGTTTCACAAGATGTAAATTCAAACTAATTTAAATATGCATCTTTATGTAACTCTAGCTAGTCGGGTCACATTGATCTGACCTAGTCTACAATACCTCAAGAAGAATTCGTTCATTTCTGAACTCTTCCTCTTGTGTGTGTTCCATATACTAAGAACTGTAGTTTGATTTAGAACATTAATGCTTTTAGCTAACGTGCCTGAACCGATCAACTTTTGATATAGGAAATGTTCAAAACATTATCCAACAATACAAAATTTTATCATCTCTTTACTAATAAAGAGACTGATATGATTTTGTATATCAGGTTCGGTATCTAATAACATTCATTCAGAATCAATGTATTGGTAATACAGGGTGACAGTGACCGACAGACTTGGCTGCAACACTTGCCCCGTTTTCTGCCTCATGAAACTTATCACCCGTTCTCAGTTTTTCTACCCTTTTGTAGCCCTATGTAACAGATTACATATCTGGGATCCTGATCCGGTATCATATACCCAGGATGCGGAGGATACTGAGAAACAGTTCTTTGTAATGAACACACCCGAAGATGATGCATCATATGCACTTTCTTCGTTTGGGCGGCACGGGAAATCTGGTATTCCCCAATTACCTGCTCTGTCTTATAACAATTATAAGTTGGAGCGGGACCAACGTTCCCCAGCTCAGTATAACAAGCGGGTTCGGTCAATAATCCGTTTTATTATCTTGATTAAGGCGTGATATGGTCGCTACTTGGAGAGAGAGAGAAGAAAACACTCAGCGTGCGCTCTTGTAAGAATAGATTGGTTATTATTTTATCTAATCAGGATGGCTCCCACTGCTTTTTATCAAATCTTCCTTCAAACCCTAAAAGGAAAGACTAGCCGGGATTAATTACACACTACAAGTTCGCCAATCTTTCAGCCAGGCCAGTGTCGGTACTTTGAGGGAGGTCCCCCGTGCTTTCGCACGAACCTAATTAATGTAAACCTCGTTTTCCCAGAGGCGTAACCCCGTTGACACCTTTCTAGACACCTACTTGATCGGCTAATTGTAATGTGTAAAACTCTCCCAGGAGTAACAATTACTCGCAGCGGGTATCGGGATCCAACTATCTCATAGAAGGTATGCAATCTCATTGCAAATTTCAACACCTGAAATTCCCGATAATATTTTGCCCCTAGCGTGCTATGACCTTGACGAAAGCCAACAAACCATAGCCCGCTAGTCAAGTTCAACCCGTACATTTCTTGATCGAATTAAACCCACCCGCACGACCCTTGACGAAAGCCAACAAAGACGCACGACTACCCTAATCCAATCGCATCGTAAGCTAGCAGATAAGCAGCATATAGCTACCGCACACTGCACCTTGACGAAAGCCAACAAATGCAGTACGAATACTATATACAACTTATCTGAAATGACGGAGGGCTACGACAGGTTTTTCTGAAAACCTATTGCGTAATGAACTTGATATCGTTGTAGGATCGAATGAATTTTGAATGGAGTGTTTTTGAGGCTTTTCTAGTTTTGCTAAAGGAGTCACTCCCGGTGAAGGGATCGTCGGTCCTTTCCTCGTCGAATGAGGTGCGGGATATATCATATATATCGCTGTGCAAAGCAAAAACACTTAAAAGCTATCAAAAGACAAACCGAGGGTGTAGCATCTGCCAGTTATTGCTAAAGGAGTCACTCCCGGTGAAGGGATCTCGGTCTTTTCCTTATCGAATAAGGTGCAGGATATATCACATATACCGCTATGCAAAGCAAGAACTGTAGCTAACTGTTTTATTTTGAAATTCGATTCTACAACATCTTAGGTTTCTTTTCTTTCATTAATCATATTAATGAAGTCCCATCATTTAAGTACCTAAACATCACAGATAAATACGACGTACACTTATGCCATCCGCATTCGCCTCGATGTCCCCTCGTGCACCGTTAGGTTAGGTAACTAACGGCAGAGCAGGGCAGGGCTAGCGCGGGTGTAAAACATAAGTAACGTCTATATAATATATCATATATACTATATACTGTATCTATCACAGAACATCACATGATCACATCATAGATATCGCAGCAGAAGAATCATATGAAATATTGGATATACTAGGACGTCCGTGTTTTCAATACGAGCCAGTATAATACACGGATTCCACGGTCGTGATGAATAGCCAAACCCACATCCCTAGACCCCTACGAGAGCGGCAAGCAACCCTACCAATTCTAGAGTTAGGAGACCCGGACTCGACTCCTCGAGTTGGTCTCCCACTGAACTCCAGAACCCGGTTACTTTTGCCCTCCTCCTTGGGTCTATCCTAGTGCGGAAAAGTAAATAATATACAAACGGTGACTACTTCCGCAACCTGGAAGCGCCCCAATAAAAGAATATTACATACATGTTTTTACATGAATGAAAATGAAAAACACTCATCTCACATAAAAACCCCCGGCTATTCAAACACGACGATCCAATATAACATATCCAGCAACACATAACATCACATGTCATCAACGTAAGTAAATACGCGCATCCCAATTGTCGTTGACATATAGCAACGAAACCGGCGATATCACATATTACACTTACGGTCACAGAAAAGAAAGTGTAAAACTACAACAGTTGGAATCCGCAACCTCCTCAGACATCGCATGCCTGACCAAATGAATTACTTAGATATCGCATGCCTAACAATTATAAACCCCGCATTTTAGTCTCAAAATCGAAAATTCTTTCCAATATCAAGTCGGGCAATTCAACAAGATTCCCGACATCCTGATCGAATGCTCGTCGCAAACTTCAGTAGGCGGCCGCACCCCCGATACCGTCGACGAAGTGCACCAAGGCGGAACACCGCTGCCGCGAGCACCCGAACGGATGCTTTCGGCGACGGGGTTCTCCTACAGTCACTTGGTCGGGGCTATGGAGTGAGGCTGTCTATTAAGTTTACCCGGCGAGTATCCGCGTACTCTACGTGATTGCGACGGACTTTTGATCACATCAAAATTCCGTGGCAACCGATCAAGTGAGACTAACGTGCTACGTTTATAACATTCATTCAGTTATCTCATAACTTATTGTGAATTCCAACTATTGTATCACATTCCGGATAAATAGAAAATGTCAAACTTTCCGATCGAACAATCGAACACCCAAGTTTTCCCGATACAGATCAACACATGAAATAAGTCTAACAACATTCAGTTCGTGCCTCAGTACCAACGGTCCAGCAGTAGAAGGGTCAAGCCAACGCCTCACATGTGGCACGCCGTACTGCCCCAAACCCGAAGGTTCAAAGGGCAGTTCAAGACGGTCACATAATCGAGTTAAGGTTTGTTGTCTTCTAGTGGGACCATCGCGTTACTTGCACTACTTAGAACGTCGTTAAACTTCGGAAAGATCCAACACTTGGAAATTTCCCGACAGGGGAAAAATTGGGTATTTATATCCGGTCGAACTTTTTAACATATTCTAAAAATTATCCGGAAAGCCAAATAGACAAAATTTGATACCCCGATCGAAACACCGAATCCCCAAAACAACCCCAGAAAATTCAACTCTTGAATAAAATTTAAAAAATACCCAGAGAACTCAGCACTGAAAACAATGAATTACTGTGTAAACAAAAATGCCATATAAGACAAAACGGCCGCGGAACCGCCGCACGAGCCATGCTCGTGCCGCGGAACCGCGGCGCAATGGTGGAATTATGCATACGGAATTTACAATAACACTTACATTTTTCTGCTGATTTCTCTGCATATTTTTAATTTGGAAAAACTCCAGAATTTGGAAAATGTCCAGAGTGCAATTTGTAATAGGGTTTCGGGTTCGTTCGGAATTCAAAATCCGTCTAGACTTCGCCTAAGGCTCTAGCTAGTCTCTGATACCACTGTAGGGTTCCTAGGCACTCTAGTGAGGTCTCACAAAGCATCAACCATGCCAATTTCAAAAATACGGTGCCGAGAAACCCTAGTGTACGGATCGTTGGCTAGATATCTAGGCGAAAAGCAAGCTAGTTAACACTTAACTAAAGGAATACGGCAATACAACCTTTGTAGATCCGGTGCTCCACCTCCATAGCTCCGCAATGAAGTCTCCTCGCTGTCCAAGTCGAACCCCGGGCTCAAGCGTCGGCTTCATCGGAGAATGGACGGGCTAGGTCGTCGACGTCGTGCCGAAGATGATCTACGTCGAGGCATCGCTAGATCAAGCTCCAACTTCATCAAGTCTAGATAACTTGTGAAGGAAACACACTCTACTTCTTGGCAAGAGGTAGAGGATGAAGAAATAGGAAGTGGGTATACTTTAGAATTGGATTTCTCACTCTAATTCTCACTTTGCCATTAAAGCTTTTAAGCTTTTTCTTGAAGTGAAGAAGAAGAAGAAGATGATGAATATCATAAGTTATTTTTAATAATAAAAAAAATATGATACTTATCATAATCTCAACCATGGTTTAGTGTAGAGATTTAACTAAGGTTAGATGAGTGGTTAGGGTTAGAGAAGAGACGAGAATGGTTGACTTGTTCAAAGCTTCAAGAAGCTTCAAATAAAACAAAATTAGCAACCATTCTTTTCTCTTTATCTTTTCTTAAATGAAATAAATAAATGAGAAAAGGAAATGAAACCCTAACCACTTATGTAACCATGGTTTAATACTTTACACAAACCCAAACTAGCATGTATCATCAAACATGATACAATTTTGTGCACAAAAAATATATCATATATACAATGTGCACAAACTAGTGAGAAAATCCATTTAAAGTGAACCAATACTAGTTAATGCTAATTAATATATCAAATATATAATTATGCATTAAATCATTAAATCAACACTTGATTTAACGACCCGGTCATATCGCATATAACCGACTAATATTCAATGTATCGACTTATCGAATCAACGCTTGAATCGATAACTAGGTTATATCGCATACAACCATTCGATACATTCATCGCGAGAATAGAATACGGTATCACATACACGCATTATTCTCGGTCCCGCACATATCTCATATGCGCTCCTATTTCGTTTCGCTTGAGCCAGGAAACCTCTGTGTAGGACTCTAAAGACTCGTCAATACGCCGGCAGAAGGTGATGATCATATCAAACACCCACAAGCCGAAAGCGGTCTGCGAAACGTAACGGCCACCCGGGTATTGAGCGATCAGAAGATCGACGAGCAAGCCCGCTCTCACTCCAGTGAATCCAACCAGTAACACTACCGTACAGTCCGGTCTGATCGTCTGATATGTCGCATATCTTGCCTAGGGGTGGTAAACGTCAGACCCCAATAGCTCGATAAGTCGTGTCGATATGAGGTCTATAAGAATTCGAGAAACTACTGGTAACACTTACCAGTAAATCTCAGCAACCCTGGCCAGGGATTTCCTGTTATAGCCAATCGAACACAGCGCAACATCAACTCCCTATACCGGGAGAGACGAATCCCCTCCTATCGCTCATTGCCTCCATGTGACTCGGGACTGTACCCAAAAACCACCGTTTTGCACGCCCTCTTGGACGTGGTAAGATGGAAATCAAAGCACAGTGGGAACCACACAAGACTCTATGACGATCTCGGGTCAACAGACTACTCTGTACCAGTGTCACCAGAGAACTGCCATCTGACGTGAGGTATAATACCATCTGGGAGTTCTCGGCGAGTCCGTCCAGTGTACCCAGTCTCTACTGAGCACCCGTATATCATCTCCGATGTCAAACACCAATGGATATGGGATCATCCATCGCCCATCTGTATGGGTCGAGAAGGTATACGCTAGTCTACTCTGGTGTATCGATGCCCCGTCTCGATATACCCACGACTAGGGACTTTGAAGGATGTACTTATGGACTACCATGTCCCCACTAGTATGATCCGCATCATAGTCCAGATAGTCAAGTACACATCATAAGGACTTTACCAACATGTAACAGAGAGACAATCAGTATACACGTTAAGGTAAAGAGCAACCAGATAGCATACTATCATGTCGAGCAAGAAAGTCCTCCCTATATATGTCCCAGCATCCACTACAATATACATCCTATGTACAGTAATGGCCTCTAGGGCATACATATAACTAACATGAAGTAGCAGGTAATAACTACAATGTCTAAACTAACATATAAGGCAAATACACTAATATCTTGTCTAAACTATTAGCTAACAGGCTATGTCAAGCAATAATATTTCTAAGGTGTACGTGACATGGCAATTACCGATGAAGATGTGTGTGAGCCGGCAAGTAAGTGTACGTGGAACATACGCATCATCGGTAATGGTGCTGGTGTCCTAACCACAAGATAGCAAAAGTAGAATATAAAGCATAATATAAGCATGTGATGTGGAGCGAACAACAATAATGAGCGGGAGCTGAATACTAGACGCAACTATAACCAATCTGCCTTAACCTAATATAACTCCTACAAAAGGTGCCTTTTGAAATAACACGAATCATGGGGTTTTGAAAATAGAGGCTACGGTGTTTTTATGAAAAGATACGTCTTTTGAAATATCCGTAGGATCCCTTGGGCTGTCTTTTAAAATACCCATGATTCGTTAATTTTGAAATAGGTAAGAATCGAATCTAATCTAACAACTAAACTAAACTAAGGGCTAAGCTGACCAGCTGGGCTACAGGTAAGGAAACCACCTAACATCTGAGTCGATACATATACATACCTGTATATATATTAGTCGGTGATCCCGCCTCAATAATATCATATCCGATACCATATCTATAATCAGACATCCCAAGTCAAGAGTGCGGATCAATCATCAAAATATAGCTCGTACGTAAATCCGTCGTACGGCATCCCCAAATCTCGGTACGGGTTCATATCACATTCATCATACTATCCACCTGGTATCCTCTTTATCAAATATCATGATCGGGGTACTGATTTACGTCTAGTACAATACTGATACCGCCTAAGTATGCATGCACGTGTGTGAAACACTACGTCAAGGACCCGCTACAACGTCATGTCGTATCTCAAATACGAACCCTGCTATATCACCGATCTCACGGCCTCAAATCAAATCTCATCGACTCATCATAAATCCCAAATATCACCCTCAAATCCGTATGTGAACACATAGTTCCATACCCATGTGAACACAAAACTATAAAGAATCCTATGAGCACATATAAAAAGGAATGTATGCAAGTATGTATGTATGTATGTGTAGTGCAACACTACCCTAGGGTTCGCGACACTAAAATAATCCAACACACCAATATACATCCTAAACATCGTTATTAATCCCAATTAACATATAATAATTGTTGGTGTGTATACGCATTCATATGCACCACCACGGACTGCGGGGGTGCTATACGCCATCCACCCGACTTCTCTCCGTAGATATAAATCTACTCACCTGGTCCTCGTTCGCCGGTGCCAATGTCGCCGCGTGCCTGCTTGTCGTCTCGAAGTTCTCCCGAGGGTACCTACGTATCATAACACATCGTATCGCATTAAAATCCGACCCATGACCAAAACGTCACACGAATCTCACATAGGTCAAAACTTATGGTTGCTTTCACAAATCAACCCAAAAACCCTCGACGTCGGCGTACAAACGCCAAACCATCGAGAAAAACCCAAATACACTCATTTTCACATTCACGAACACTAATTTTCATATAAAATAGGTTAAAACTCACAAAACCCCTAATTTCACTTAAAAAGTCATTTTTCCGAAAATCTAGCAAGCACAATTCGCCATTTTAGTACAAAACTCGATGTATAAACGAATCTAGCGGCCACAATATTCACTAAATATCTTAATTAAGTCATAAAAAATAATTCCCATAATTTAATCTCTTTAATTTCCATAAACGTTAAAATTCTAGTTTACAAAATACCTAAATTTTAACAATTTTATAGCAAAAATGCACAAACTACAATCTAGCTTGGATTTTCATGAACTAAAAGCATTAAACCACTCAATATAATCTCTATAATGACATGAAACCTAAATTTGAATTTTATCTCATAAGAATATAATTATTTAAAAAACCTAGTTTACCAATTATATAATTATCACTTTTAAATCAACAAATATGCAAACTAGCAACTTAAATTGGATTTAGCATAACATTAATATGTCAATTATATCACATAAACTAAATCTCACAACACAAAATACAAATTTGAAATCAAACCCCTCTCTTGAATTTTAAATCATGCACCTAGAACTAATTAAAAACCTAATTAAATAATTAATTAAGCTAACCTAAGCAATTAACAACACATTAAGCAAAAAGGTTAGAATTTATACCCAACTAATTTGAAGATCCCACAAGCACACTTAGCCTCCCAAATTGAAATCTAATTCCCTAGATCCATGCTATGGTAGCCATGGGAAAATGGGTAGGAGGTGGATTTTGATTTGGATTTTTGCTTGATTTTTTGTGGATTTTTCAAGCATTTTTGATGAACTTTTTGTTGGAGATAGTGCCCTCAGAGTCAATTATTGGATCACAGGCACGTGATTGCAATGATTGAGGGAGGACCTATCCCGGTAGGACAGTCTTACTCGAGATGATAGTATGCTATCTGGTTTATCTTTATCATCGTGTACTGCTTTAGGTGACCTTACATGTCACTATTGCACGTTGATAGAGCCCCTAGGATTCTTGCTTGACTGCCAGCAGTATGAGGGCGATCATATACGTGGGAGCTGGTAGTCTATAAGCACATCCTTAAAAGGTCCCTAGTCGTGGGAGTTTCGAGACAGGGCATCGATTCTCCAGAGTAGACTAGTGTATACATTCGAGACCCCGACGAGGGGCGGTGGCCGGTCTCACAAGCCACTGGTGTCAGTTGGTTCACCTAAGATGTATACAGGTGCTCATTGGGTTATGAGTACACCGGACAGGACTCGCCGGGAACATGCTAGTTGGTCTTATACCTGACGTCAGATAGCAGTTCCCTGGTGACATGTGTACAGGTTAGTTCATCGACCTGGGGATCGTCATTTGTCTCGTGTGAGTTCCCACTGTGCTTTGATTACTACCCTACCACGGCTCAAAGGAGTCCTGCAAACAGGTTTTAGTTGGGTACAGTCCCGAGCCACATGGAGGCAGTGAGCGGATCTTCAGGGGTTCGTCTCTCCCGGTATTGGGGGTGAGGTCGCGCTGTGTCTAGGAGAGCCATTACACGAAGTCCTTGGCCAAGACAGGAGATTTACTGGTAGGTATTCCAGTAGTATCTCAGGGTGTTCTGGGCTACACTCCGACACGACTTGTACCGCTTTTGGGGGTCTGACTTTTACCAACCCCCTAGGCCCGCCATGCGATGCTCATAGACGAACGGACCGGACTGTACGGATATTGTCACTGACAGGCTCAGTAGGGTGTCAGGATGAGTTCGCTCATCGACGTCCCTTTTGGTCGATAGCTGGTGGCCCGTCACGTATTGGCTTATACCTCTGACGTGCTAGTGGTTAAATCCACAGCCATAGTATTGACGAGTCTTTAGAGTCCACCACACTTACAGTTACTCAAGCTTTCGGGCGAAACGCTGTAGAGGCCGTATGGAGATATGGCAGGGTCCGATCAGATACGTGCGGTATTGCACGGATCAGGATCGGACGGTTAGTACTAGTGGCCGTATGGTTATATGGCAGGGTTCGATCAGATACGTGCGGTATTGCACGGATCAGGATCGGACGGATATTACTAGCCGGCTTTGGTTTAAGCCGGATCCTAGTATAGTACAGTGTAGATTTTGTCTCATTGCATTTTGTATCCGGACGGAATACAGATGCAGGTGTGTATGCACAGTATGGGGGTTTTCCTGTAATTTATTACGGGGCCAGTTTTCTGGAGTTGCCAGTTTGCATTCCGTTCCGGCCGGTTTTCCTTTGTTCTTTCCCGGCCGGGCATTTCCGATGGAGGGACTAATTTGCATTTGTGCAAATTGGTATTTGAGGAGGGGTTTTATGCATTTGTGGGGCTTCATGATGGTTGATAATCATGAGATGCTTTCTTAGTCTTTTCTTTGCTTTATGAGATTAGAAAGGATTTAAATTGATAAGAGGTTTACCTTTTTGGATGTGGTCACCCATTCTTTTTCTCCTACACTCACCTCCCTTGTATATTCCCTCCACCATTCTCACATGAGGAAAAAGAGGCCGGCCACATTTTTGGGGTAGAGGGGAGAAAAATGAGAGTGTTTCATTTTGATGAGGATAATTTGGTTCATCTCATTTTTCCTTGCTACACACATTCTAGCTCCACTTGAAAATTCCATTCCTCCATCAAGGCAACTACAAACCCCAAATGAGACTAGAATGATCTACACCACATTCTACAGCATATCTTGGGCTCGTCGACTTGCCAGCTTCGTGCCCGAGTTGCCTCGGTATTGAGGTGGGAGCCCGTAAAAGATACAGGCGATGTGGTGCCCTTCCGGCAAGGAGGTGACGACCGGAGTTTCCGCAGGAGATCGGGACGACGAGGAGAAGACCGGAGCACTCGGATCATTCGGTAAATCTCTTCCCCTTCTTGTAGTTAGCTTAGACTAGTTAATGGTTCGATCCGGGTGTTTAGTGCGTGGTGGTGCCGGTTTGCTAAGTTCGCAAAATTAAAGTTTATCACCGCTTCCGCATTCCGGCGTCGGATTGACGGCCGGGGCGCCGCCGTGCACTTACAGTGGTATCAGAGCCTTGCCATTAACTTCGTCTAGATTTGTTTGATGTGTTTGCATTTCCGATCGACCAAAATTCCAAAAACCCGCGTTTTTCCTCACATCAGTTTTCTGTCGAAATTTTCTGGTCTCGAAAAATTTTTCAGGTGATTGCAGAATGATGTACAGAGTATCCTAAGACCACTGGAAAATTTTGGTTCCATGATCTTTCCGTACGACCGCGGAACCGCGGCCATAACCCCTTTTTGGCCGCGGTTCCGCCGCAGGAATTTGGGTTCAGTTTACCAATTTTTTCCGGTGGGCTTATGGGCTTAAAATATGGGTTTTGGAATATTAATTTTGGGCCCAGATTTTCTGTGAGTGTTACAGTATTGCTTTGGGGCCCACTTGTTAATTTTTGATCAATCGGATATTTTAAACACATTATTTCACAGTATTTACATTATATCTGCGACCGTGAATGTCACTCGATCGGTAAATCCGGTCTAACTGCTATAGCCCGGTTAGACGGATTTGCGAACGTGACTTTCACGTTGATGTTCTGTGATTTTGATGTGATGTTGCGGATCGGTCGTGGGGGATAGCCTGGATGCAATGCTAGTACAGTTTCTGTTGTATTATGTACATTTGATATTGCGGGACGAGCGTCCGACATGTGGACTGCCGTCACTGCCTGTTTGTATTATTATTTTGGGGCACGACCTGGTTGCGGTCGATGTACCCGTTATATGTATATTTTACTTTCTGTACTAGGTTTACCCCGCGGTGGGGTGCACGGATAGCCGGGTTCTGGAGGGCAACAAGCACGCATCTCATGGCATTGAGACGGAGGGGGCTTCAGTCTGGAATTGGCGGGCTATTCGCCGCACTTGTAGGGGGTACAGGTTGACCCAGGAGGGGTGCCCAAGTTACCGGATTCCGTGAAGTGCTGGGTGGTCCATTCACGGAGCTGAAGGGGGCTGCCTCGCTTCAGGTTTTGGTGGGTAACTTGCCGCACCCGTAGGGGTCTAGGATTTCATTGCACAGGCTATCCACACGACTAGGGGAACGTCGGGTTTCAGCGGCTCTTTGAAACCCGGGGATCCCAGATATCTGTATTGTTCTGTGATGCTGTACATTTCTGTGATGTTGCATTTTATCACGCCTTGAGCGAAATATAATATATTGGCATATATATTAGTAGATGTTGTATATGTTTTACACCCGCGCTAGTCCAGTCCCCGCTCTGTCGTTAGTTAGCTAACCTAACGGGTGATGACGGGACCCAGTGGCGAATGCGGATGGCATATACGTACGTCAGTATATTTTCGTTCTTTGTGGTGTGATCAATTGATGGGACTGCGTTGATTCGGATCAATGCAAGTTAAAAACAAACCTAATCTGATGTTGTTGGAACAACTTTTCAAAAGCTGTTATTGCAAGGACGTTCACTTTTGTTTTGCATCGTGGTATTCATTTGGAATATCCTGCTCCTCAGTCGACGAGGCAAGGGCCGAGATCCCTTCACCGGGAGTGACCCCTTGGACAGAAGTTTGCGTCTGGGCATTAACTTCACTGTAGCCGATTACTTTTGCTTTGCATCGTGGTATTCATTTGGAATATCCTGCACCCCATTCTACGGGGAAAGAGCCGAGATCCCTTCACCGGGAGTGACCTCTTAAGTAAAGGTTTTCGTCACTATATTTTCTAAAAAGCTATCCGTTCCTTCAACGATATCAAGTTCATTACGTTAAAAGTTTTCGCCAGAAACCATTCGTAGCCCTCCGTCGTTTCATATGGGTAGTCAATAGTATTCAAGCTGTGTATGTTGGCCAAAGTCAAGGCACAGTGATTGGTAGCTATTGGGGTATTCATATGCAGCATAGATAGATGCGTTGGTTTGGGACAGTCGTACTGCCATTTTGGCCAAAGTCAAGGGTATGTACGGGTGGGTTCAAATTAACCTGGAGAATGACGGGTAGAACTTGACATGTGACTTATGATATGTTGGCCAAAGTCAAGGTCATAAGAGCATGGGGTACAAATCACATCGGGAGTTTCAAAAGTACTGAAACTTGCCAGATATGCGCACACCTTCTGGAGTGTGACACCGTGAGCGGATTCCGTCACGTTATCATGCAATGATAGTTGGATCCCGATTCTCACTGATGAGTTGGTTTACTCCTCGGGTGACCCCGACTAATTCTTCTTTCAGGTTTGGAGGAGAATTTGAGGTACAGTGGGAGGTTTCCTGATTAGATAAAGTGACAACCATTCTGATCTAGGATAGAGTGCACGCTGAGTGTTTCTTTTCTCTCTCTCTCTGGCAGCGACCTTTGACCCGACCCTTAGACTATGACTCAGTAACCAAGTTGACCGAACCTTCTTAACACTGGCTTTTGGATTATCAGAGTTGCAGACCTCATTGCCACTCCTACTTTTACCCTTTTCTCCAGGACACCCCGTATTACTGCGAACGTCCACTTCCATTGGACAAAACCATCATATGGTTATATACGAACTCGAAGGACTTCGAGGATGGTTTCTGGATCTGGAGAAAACGAATAGGACTATTCAGTTGTCTTTTCTTTTCACCCTCTCTCAGGTTGCGAGTACTCCTTGGTTTAGGAGTAGTACACCTATTACGCAAATTGGATAGTCTTCTTCCAAACCATAGGCTGGTGCCGACCGGTAGGGAATGAAGAAAGCCAATTAGCCTAAACGGTGTACAGAAGGTATTAAGTTCAGACAAAGTAAGGGATTAGTAAGAGGGCAAAGTAAATTGCGACTGATATTCACGACCAAACCAAGTATTTCTTCGCCAATCCTAAATCACCTTTGTATTTCTCCAGGACACTCCGTATCACTACGAAGATCCACAGTTTATTGGATACTCCATCGTATGGTTATATACGAACTCGAAAGGAACTTGTTCCAGTTCGGGGATGCATTCTGGTCCAGGAGAAATAGGAATAAGGTTTATTCGGTTGTCTTTTATCTTCACCTTCTCTCGCATTGCGAGTGCTCCTAGGATTAGGACAGTACACCCATTATGCTTATTGGATAGTCTTCTTCCAAACCATAGGCTGGTGCCGAACGGTAGGGAAGGAAGAAAACCATTTGTCCTAAGGGGTGTGCAGAAGGTAATGACTAAAGACATATAAAGGGATTTGGAGAGGTGACAAAGAATTATACGGTTATAGTTGTGAATCTGGATAATGGTAGAGGCATTACTAGGAATACCAGGATACCCCATCGAAACATTTCAATGTTTCAGTTCAACTGTGTACTGTTAAAAGAAAACTGATTTCCCGATTAGACACTTGCTCCAGGGTATGTATTTACCAGGTTTGATTCTCACATCTGTATGGTTTTACAGATGATGAGTGGGAGTAAGTTATTGGGAATTGGGTGATCATCCTCATTATATCGGGATTCGTTGTAATCGGTGATATTTGAGGAGATCGCCTGGGCTGTTTGCCGGTCGGCAAATATTTGGTTTTGAATATCCGCTGTTGTGCACCAATTTCAAATTGATATATCTGTATGTCTATATTCATAGAGTGAGATATAGCTTTTGATATTATGTCGATGACATTTACCTATATCAGTGGATGGTTAGGTAAGGAGCATTAAACAGCGGTGTAATTCTTCTTAACCATAAGTACATTTTTCAACCTACGACACACAGTGAAAGAGTTGTTAGACTCGGCGGACTTATGCAGAGTATTGTATGTTGTCCAGTGTCCATTGGGACAGAGGGGTTGGTCCTCATACTATATTCTGTTTACTTTTAACTTCTCTAGTTCTTAGACATGTGTTTCGTAGAAACACAGGGTCTAAGTTTTGAGGAGTTATAGGTATTTGAATAGAGTAGAGAACCAGGTGTAGCAAGTATCGGGATTCTTCAAGGTGATCGAAGATGTAGATACTTGTGTATGGTATTCAGCTGATAGTAATGATAAAGAGAAATTGCTTCTCTTTCAGGTTACTCATAATTGGAAGCATTCCTAAGTTGAGTAACGCTGATCGGCCTCTCTCCATTTAGTTGACATGCACTGGAGACAGCTGCATGATTTGAATCTGGTTAAATTAAATCTGTGGCTCTGGTTCTATATTGGATATAGAACAGTTCATATCTTAACATTGTTAAGGTACGGGGAGTTGTCCGGCTTATGATTAAAACCAGAGTCTGGATAACTCAAGTCACGTTTCTGTAATGGCTGTTTGTGGGTTGACCCAGGCTATGACGAGGGTTGACCCTCTACCATCTGGCAGATCAATAGAAATATTTTTCTAGACTCCCCACAGTTTTATTAAAAATGGATTTTTTCAAAAACAGTAGTGGGAGTATGGTAGAACTGGAAGTGATTCCAGAACCGCAAACGATTACTGAAGATTTGATAAGGAACCTAAAGATTCAATCTGATTTGACATTTCATTGGCCACTCCGCAGATAAGGTGGGTAACTTCAGGCACCCGAGAGGTACTCCGGTAGCCTCAAGGACGGTGACAGGAAAGTTCTTGTTTACCCACACTTGCCATTGCTGTTGTTCCAGGCTGCGAGACCCGGCAGGAGGATGAGTATAGCGTCGTTCTGAACTAGCTTCAGAAGTGTACGTGTATATGACTCTTCCAGAGGGTTGTCGTAGTCAGTGGGAGCAGCGGAAGCATTGGTGGACATCAGGCTTACGTCTATTTATAGACTAAAGCAGATGTAGCGGAGATAGATCATCTATTTCTGATGTGACAATCATGGTTTGACGTCATCAGAATAGGGGATGGATCTGTTGAGAAGGTAGTAGGGTGTGATGTCATGGTATTTGGATGACATACACAGAGTAGGAAGTGATATTCCTATACTACGATCGGTTATATTTTGGTCGTCACACAGTGTTTTCTCCATATGGGATTTGGACATCATATCAGACATACTGGTTACTAGATCTATAGTTTTAGATCTAGATTTGGGTGGTTTCCCAATCTGGGTACTTAGACAGCATTCTAAGAGGATTTAGAATGGACGACTCCTGGCATGGTAGTGTACCTGCAGGTAATGGAGTCACCCTCTCTAAAGGTGTCTTACAGACTAAAGGGGAGAGGGATGTGCATGATTGGCAGATCACTTGCTCAGGCAATTGAGTCAATCATGAGATGTCAAGTACCACACCAGATGTTGTTCTTGCACCAGATGCAATAAGTTGATATTGATCCAATCCTGGAGAAACAGTCGGAAGCATTTTTAGAACATAAGTGGATGTTCTAGGGATATGATAACGACAGCCTCATTCGGGAGGCAGTTATCATTCCAGGCTTCCAAGGTAACCTGGACGACAGGGAGGTTGTCAGAGTTATAGTTTTCCTTCTGACGAGGGGCAGTATTTTGGACAGGTGGTCCAAGGCAATACTGAGGGTGGCATGGCACAGGATACTGATTAAGTTCAGTTGACGATACAGTCGAAGAAGTTTGGATTTGGAGTTCATTTATGAGCTAGGTCCCATCAGACATCCAGACATTCTAAGACAGGTATTGCTCATTTCGGGAGATGGCTTTCTCCGCGAACTTGAGATATAGAGAGACATAGAAAGAAACATCTAGGCGGATCAACTCACTGAGGCTATTCCTCGACCGCAATAGTTTCACAAACGGGATTTGTGAGACTGACCAGTAGAGGAGTTGGGTGTTCGGTATCACACGGGCTGTGAGTATGCGACATCGCAATAATTAGCCTTGAGTGCAAGTGGGAGATTGTTGGAGATAGTGCCCTCAGAGTCAATTATTGGATCACAGGCACGTGATTGCAATGATTGAGGGAGGACCTATCCCGGTAGGACAGTCTTACTCGAGATGATAGTATGCTATCTGGTTTATCTTTATCATCGTGTACTGCTTTAGGTGACCTTACAGGTCACTATTGCACGTTGCTAGAGCCCCTAGGATTCTTGCTTGACTGCCAGCAGTATGAGGGCGATCATATACGTGGGAACTGGTAGTCTATATGCACATCCTTAAAAGGTCCCTAGTCGTGGGAGTTTCGAGACAGGGCATCGATTCTCCAGAGTAGACTAGTGTATACAGTCGAGACCCCGACGAGGGGCGGTGGTCGGTCTCACAAGCCACTGGTGTCAGTTGGTTCACCTATGATGTATACGGTGCTCATTGGGTTATGAGTACACCGGACAGGACTCGCCGGGAACATGCTAGTTGGTCTTATACCTGACGTCAGATAGCAGTTCCCTGGTGACATGTGTACAGGTTAGTTCATCGACCTGGGGATCGTCATTTGTCTCGTGTGAGTTCCCACTGTGCTTTGATTACTACCCTACCACGGCTTAAAGTAGTCGTGCAAACAGGTTTTAGTTGGGTACAGTCCCGAGCCACATGGAGGCAGTGAGCGGATCTTCAGGGGTTCGTCTCTCCCGGTATTGGGGGTGAGGTCGCGCTGTGTCTAGGAGTGCCATTACACAAAGTCCTTGGCCAAGGCAGGAGATTTACTGGTAGGTATTCCAGTAGTATCTCATGGTGTTCTGGGCTACACTCCGACACGACTTGTACCGCTTTTCGGGGTCTGACTTTTACCAACCCCCTAGGCCCGCCATGCGATGCTCATAGACGAACGGACCGGACTGTACGGATATTGTCACTGACAGGCTCAGTAGGGTGTCAGGATGAGTTCGCTCATCGACGTCCCTTTTGGTCGATAGCTGGTGGCCCGTCACGTATTGGCTTATACCTCTGACGTGCTAGTGGTTAAATCCACAGCCATAGTATTGACGAGTCTTTAGAGTCCACCACACTTACAGTTACTCAAGCTTTCGGGCGAAACGCTGTAGAGGCCGTATGGAGATATGGCAGGGTCCGATCAGATACGTGCGGTATTGCACGGATCAGGATCGGACGGTTAGTACTAGTGGCCGTATGGTTATATGGCAGGGTTCGATCAGATACGTGCGGTATTGCACGGATCATGTCACGACCCGAAAGAGCAAGTGACTGGCCCTTGAACCATATGAAGTCTATAGGACTCCATCTGATCCAAGTAAGCCTAAAGCCCAGAAATCTAAAACCATTTTAAGAGTAAGGAAAACTGGTTTAAAGAAGTGAAAGAAAACATGTTGAAGTCAAGGTTTTTAAATAACTAAGCCAAAAATGCATTTTTTGCATGTCAAGTCTTTTCTAAAAATTTCGACAGAGTTTCTTTTGTAAATACTGGCCCCGAACGGGGTACAACAAGAATAATATATATATGCAATGATAAAAGGCATCCCCAAGCGGGAGCTAGCTCTTCGTCAAACGACGGTCATAACCACGCAAGCAATAATAATATACAACACCGAAAGGCGAGGATCAAAACTCAAAATAACATGAAAACCGTAATACTGCTAAGCGCGACTCTAAGGTCGAAAAATACATCACTAATGTCTAAGTCTGAAACAATATACAAGTTTTGGTTGATGGAATTCTAGATACAAAGAATAATACAAGTACAATGGTGGTTCTTGATGCAAAAGAAACCACCTACCAAATGCAATTCACCCGCAAGGAAGCAATGTGCCAGAAATGCCGCAAAGGAACCTGTACGGCAGAACCTGCAAGAACTGTGGCACAACGGGGGTGAGTTGCCAACTCGTGAATAGAGAATATCTACAAGCAGAAACCGAAAGCAAGACATAATCCTAGGTCAATACGATCAGTATAAAAAATCCTCAATATATAACATGCAGCCTATAACAAGGCTAGGGTAAATATCTAACACGAGTGCAATCTCATGTGCCTGCGTCAGTGCCTCAGGTAGCAATATATCATATGAATGAGATATGAATGCATGAAAACAGAATACATGTACATGAAGAAACTGTTTTCATAAATTAGTGAGATTTCCTTTGTATTTTTAAAATGAGGTATCATAATGAATCAGCATAAAACTGTGCCTAGCATCGGCACAAAACGTAATCCCAATATCTCGATATCTCAAAGTCTCAACCACAATATCTAGGGTGCCGTCAGTCCAGACCGGCCCCTACCATCCATCTCAAGACCACGACGGTATCCTCCGGATATCCGACGCGTCGGGTAAAATCACCGGTAGGTAGTGCTCCCCTGCCAGGCTCAACGTCATCACCACATTCATCTTGCCCCGGGGTACCGCACCGGGTCCACCATGTACCCGAAACGGTTCATCCGTCTCCTCGAATCGGGTTTCCAAGTCCATCAGCAAACTCATGGTGGACGACTCATACATCATGGGAAAACCGCACTTTTTATTTTAAAAGAGAGAATATGTTTATTTGTGTTTTAGCGGTTTTCCTCCAAATCCAGAAAATCTCACGGAAATCCAAATCCAAAACCTCAATAACACGTAAAATAGTGAATATATGCATGAGAATCCATGAATGCGGCATAACAATGAATAACAGTATGCATGAAGTAGCAGGTAATAACTACAATGTCTAAACTAACATATAAGGCAAGTACACTAATATCATGTCTAAACTATTAGCTAATAGGCTATGTCAAGCAATAATATTTTCTAAGATGTACGTGACATGGCAATTACCGATGAAGATGTGTGTGAGCCGGCAAGTAAGTGTACGTGGTACATACGCATCATCGGTAATGGTGCTGGTGTCCTATCAGCATGATATCAATAATGGAGTATGAAACATAATATAAGAATGTGATGCAAAGCGAACCACAAAAATGAGTGGGAGCTGAAACTAGACGTAACTATAACTAATCTGCATTAATCTAATATAAGTCCTACAAATGGTGCCTTTTGAAATAACACGAATCATGGGGTTTTGAAAATAGGTGCTACGGTGTTTTTATGAAAAGATACGCCTTTTGAAATATCCGTAGATCCCTTGACCTGTCTTTTAAAAATACCCACGACCCGCTAGTTTTGAAATAGGTAGGAGGCTAATCTAATCTAACAACTACACTAAACTATACGGCTGAACTAACCAGCTGGGCTATAGGTAAGGAAACCGCCTAACATCTGAGTCGATATATATATAGATAATAGTCGGTGATTCCGCCTCAATAGTATCGCGTACGATACAGTATATCATATGACATCCTCAAGTCATAAGTGCGGATCTATCATCAATGTAAAGCTCATACGGTAAATCGTCGTACGGCATCCCAATAGCTGGGTACGGGTTAAAATCACACTATCTCATCACATTTCAGGTATCGCTATCATCATAACATATAATCTGGGGTACTGGTTTAAGTCTAGTACAACTGATACCATCAAACTACAGCGTGTGCAAGCACACGTCCCAAGCCCGCTAGAGATCACGTATCGTATCCTCAAATACGAATCACATCAAATCACCGATCTCACGGCACCATGCCCAACATCATCGACTCATCTCCAATGTCATCCAATATCATCAAACACAGTGCAAGTATAATGAATATGCAAAGATGTGCGTGTATGTGTAAATCTACTCTAGGGTTCGCGACTATGAACTACACTAGTCACTTCTAACCCTACACTATCCATAGTACACCTAGCTATCATATACATATATATACTACGGACTGCGGGGGTGCTATACGCCATCCACCCGACTTCCCCCTGTAGATATAATCTACTCACCTTGCGTCTTTATCTTTCGATGCCACCACGCGTTTGCTTGTCTTCCCGAAGTCTTCATGTGGTACCTACACATCAAGTGTCGTATATGCGCATTAAAACCAAATCAAAGCTAAAACGGCACACGAAATCCAAAACGATACGATAAGGGGCCTATAGGTTAGAACCTATGGCACGCCTTCAAAACCATCAATAAATCCTCTATATCGTCGTATAAACGCCAAATAGTCGAGGTAAATCACAAGACACTAATGCAGAATTAAAAATACGGAATACGGAAACACGAATCCAAAACAGCAACTTAGGAAATATGTCCCAGATTTCACCCTAGGTCAATTTATACAAATCTAAATATACCAGGGGTCTAACATAAACATGTAGGAGCTACAGAACCAATACGAGCCAAAATGGTGGGACCCAGGCCGCAAATCGCGGCCAATGGGAATAAATTGGCGGCCGGGAAGAAGAAATGGGAGCTGGGGTCTTGGGGTTTGCTTCCTGGGTGCCTGCACATCCCACTGTCCACTCAATTTTATTTTAGGGTGTCTCGGGTGATAGCAGATTCCATAAACACTACACAGATTTCACAAATTCTCCGATATCGGTTTCTAAAATCCGTATTCTGGGTTAAAGCCTCAGGTTTGGGTTTCAATTCATACACTAGGGAGTTTGTAAAACCTCTACTGAGCTCAATTTCACAATACCACACCAAATTCCCTCAAATCCTAACTTGGTTATCCTCAAGTCCACAATATCACACAATATCGATTCACTTTTAACATAGGGGTATAAGTAATGCAAAAACTAATCTAATGATCCAGAAATTACCTCATTTAGCAACTCAAGAATATTCTCGAGTTGCCCCTAGTGACCAAAATCCTTGCTTCTTTAGCTCCAAGTGTAGATCTAGGGATTGTGCACACATTTAATGAAATGGAGATTGGGTTTTGGGGTTGTTTTAGAGGTGTTTTGGAGCTTGAAGAGGGGAGGGAAAGAAGGTGCAGAGCAGCAGCAGGAGAGAGGAAAAGAGGGAGGGAAATGAAGGCAAGAAGAATGGCCAAGTCTTTAGTCAATGAAGCCCATATCTCTCTCTCTCACCAACTACCAATTTCTTTATTCTTTTCCTTTTCTTTTTCCTTTTCCTTTTAAAACCCTTCTCACTCAAATAGTAATCCCAAAACAAACCATGGCAAGAAAATGCACAAGTGTGAAAAAAAGATATGTGCATGTTTTGCACAAAAACGCCAAAAATCCGATTAGAAATTTTTAATCGCGATTAGCACTAATTTAGCATATAAATGATCATAAAAAATCTAAAAATGCCATAATTCCAATAATTACCCAATTTTAGAATTTTCCATAATTTTTCTCAATTTTTTTTCCTATTTTTTTGTATTTAATAATACCAAAATATTAAAATATTCAATAAAATAATATTAAATTATAAAAATTCCCAAAATTAATACTTTATCTTTTTGAAATGTTACAATCTATCCCCCTTAAAGAAATTCGGTCCCCGAATTTAAATTTAAACCCCAAATACTAAAACATTTCAGTAAAAATCCAATTTGTCGGGGCTCCGAAAACATCAATACGTAGCGAATATCATAAAAATGTACCGCTCTACTAGAAATCAATCCCCAAAATGCATATATAAAAATATCCTGTGCGTCTGGTGCGCAAGGAATCAAAATCCATATATGTGCCAACAGGTGTACAAAACAACATCTAGGTGCAACTGGTGTGCACGAAACATCTGTCATGGGCAACGTGGGTGTCTGACAGCAAAATCAGGTGCATCTGACATGCACGAAGAATCCCGATTTAGTGTATCTGGCGTGCACCAAAATCGTATATCAAAACACTAAAGATGCATGAAAACTATGCTGGAAGTGTAAATCAAATCACTGTATAGGAAAGGCGTGAAATCACAATCAATACCTCGAATGTAAAAACTTATGCGCAAAATCTAAATATCCAGTGGGTGTATGAAACAATATCATGAAACTCAGTCATCAAAACTAAATCATGCAATAGAACGCCTAAAATACCAAAATCTAAGATGACGGATACGTGATAATCGAATCACAAAATCACAAATCAAAAGTACCGTCGTCGGTGGTTCCTCCTTCAAGGTCGAGAAGGAGTCGGTGCATCCACTGCTAGCAGCGCAAGATATCTACTTGCCTCTTGCTCACGGTCTGGCGTCCTCTGACTCTGGGTCCTTATCTTCTTTGCGGATCCCTATCTCACAATCAATCGGCTCATCGGCCCTATTAGATATGCTAACGGGGATGATTCCGTTCTGGCACTTCTCTGGTCATCTCTCGGTCAATCCTCACGACCACTCATAAAGCAGCATATCACTGGCGTTGGCCTATGGCTCTCTGAATGCACATCACACATCTGATCCTGGGTGCAACATCATTGCAGCAATGTCCTGGAAGGAATCCTGCTCAAGGTCTCTTCCGATCTTGCCAATGCCGAACTGTATGAAGGCTGGCTCTCTTGCATAATCTCTTTTTGTTCAGTGGACATCTGTGTCCTCAGCACAACATTTCTCGGAATCTGGTTGCATCCCAATGCCTCTGTAAGCATATCTGACCTCTGGTCTCGACGGGAAGCAATGACAGCTCGTCAGCGTCTCGCCCGAACCTCTGGTTCCACCTGTCTCTATCGTCGTCCACTATGACGTCACGCCATGCTATCTACGCTCTGCCATGTTCTCGGCCACGGTCAATCCGAAGTCTCTCATACGGACTCAAAATCGCGTACTCTGTAGCTTCACCATTCTGTAGAAGATGTCAGGCCGAACAGGTCCTCGGGAACACGTCCCAACCATCGGAGGAATACTCAATACTCGTCCGTCCTTCATCGATTCGCAACGCATCTGGGTAAGTTCCTTTATCCGAATCTGGTCAACTACCTCGTCGACAATGCTAACTCTGGCCTGCTGGTTGTGCGCAATATGACCACTCCTGGGTCTAGGTCTTCTCGTATCGTTTTCCACAAAGGTCCTGTCGAGGTTTCTCTCTCAAATCTCATTCCTGCCGAATTGCCCGGAAGTCACCATCCATCGCTGAAGCTAATTCTTATTCCGGAACGGCTACATACTTATCGCGCTTCTTTCTGGAAGATATATCCATATACAACGCCTCTGGGTGCGTATCACATCTCTGATGTCAGCGGAGTGGGACGTCATCTCGTCGAAATCTCTTGCGAACTCCTTTCTTCATTCTGCTTCAATATCGACTGACTCGGACTCGTCTCATCGCGGCTGCAGGGACTGTGCTCCAATGGCTATACTCGTATCTGGAGTCTCCCAAGCAAGCATCCCATCACATGATATCCGAATGACGTCGAACATTCGATCGACTCGTCAGAACCCTATAATCCCCCAAGAGATCAACATCTTGAGTACAGTTTAATAGTATCGAGTACATGCCACAGCGTCGGTGGTCCAGCCGTAGAAGGGCAAACCCAAGCCTCACTAATGGCGCTGCGGAACTGCCGCAAACCCTAAGGTTCAAAGGCTTTCACACGGTCATTGAGTCGAGTTAGGGTTTCATTCTTCTAGAGGGTCCATAGAATCACCTGCATGTCTTTCCGTATACTTTAAACTTGGAAAATAGGCTCCTGACATTCGATCGTCTCTATCGACTCTCAACGAATCTGCGTGAAGTCGTCTCCAGCTGGAAACAATCTATCCGATGACCTCGCATCGGTAACCGAACGAACCACATGCCCTAGTCATTAGTCCTCAGGTGACTAGCGACCGTCCATCATATCTCTAAGTATAAGCTCATGCTGCAGTAGTTCCAACCATCTGGGTGATATCTCGTCATTTGCAGCAACAACTGGCTCATTCACCTGTACGCCGAAAAGCGCCTCAATCCTCCAGGAAAGGCGATACATTGGCGGTCATCTCTGAATCGGTCTGCTCTAGATCTGAGTAAGACTCTCCACACTGGAAATCTTCAACTCATCTGGGCCCGCTCCGGCGCATAAATCGGACGAATCACCTTCGTCTTTCAAATCGGGTAGACTAGCTATCATCTGTCTCATATCTGCCTGGAAGCTCCGACAATCTCAGCTCGTAAGCTCCGGAAGCGACATCCTGTCAATCTCAGCAACAGCTGGTCCATCTGTCAACACGGTAGGCGACACCATAATCTCTGAGGTATGCTGTACATCAACAGTCCTCTCTCAACTGGCAGCTCTAACAATGGCCCGATCATCCGGTGCAAAGCCAAGCACTCGCCTCTGCTATAGGTCCCAATCATCAATACCAACTCGAGATGTTCCCATGTCACCAGAAAACACAATGGTCGGCCCTCGTACCAGACGAGCTCGCCCTGACCGTAACCCTAGCAGCAGCCCAACTGCGCTCAAACATGGCGACAGGAACCTCAATCGAGTATCGAAGAGAGTAGATCAAAGGAAAGAAAGAGAACAACAAATCCAGAGTGGATACATGATCATAAGAAGGAACAGCATCAATAAAGGTATGATCATGAAACTAATAGAATCGAGGATAACAAATGGATGTATAATCACGGATATGAAGAGAACCACTGATCTCGAAAATATGTACATCCTAAGGTTCCTTAAGCGGAGTGGCGTGTCGTAAGTATGCCGCGGAACATACCCACGGTACGTCACTCTACTTTAGTCACCTATTCCATCAACCAAGGGACATCCTACGCGACGAAAGTTCGGGTCTAATACCCCCTCGACTGAGTCTAAGTTCCGTAAGGTCAAGCCTAAGTTCCGTATGTATATAAACGCCCTAGGCTCCACATAGTCAAACTTAGACTCGAACCAAGGTCAACCTAATGCTTTGATACCAACTTTGTCACGACCCGAAAGAGCACGTGACTGGCCCTTGAACCATATGAAGTCTATAGGACTCCATCTGATCCAAGTAAGCCTAAAGCCCAGAAATCTAAAACCATTTTAAGAGTAAGGAAAACTGGTTTAAAGAAGTGAAAGAAAACATGTTGAAGTCAAGGTTTTTAAATAACTAAGCCAAAAATGCATTTTTTGCATGTCAAGTCTTTTCTAAAAATTTCGACAGAGTTTCTTTTGTAAATACTGGCCCCGAACGGGGTACAACAAGAATAATATATATATGCAATGATAAAAGGCATCCCCAAGCGGGAGCTAGCTCTTCGTCAAACGACGGTCATAACCACGCAAGCAATAATAATATACAACACCGAAAGGCGAGGATCAAAACTCAAAATAACATGAAAACCGTAATACTGCTAAGCGCGACTCTAAGGTCGAAAAATACATCACTAATGTCTAAGTCTGAAACAATATACAAGTTTTGGTTGATGGAATTCTAGATACAAAGAATAATACAAGTACAATGGTGGTTCTTGATGCAAAAGAAACCACCTACCAAATGCAATTCACCCGCAAGGAAGCAATGTGCCAGAAATGCCGCAAAGGAACCTGTACGGCAGAACCTGCAAGAACTGTGGCACAACGGGGGTGAGTTGCCAACTCGTGAATAGAGAATATCTACAAGCAGAAACCGAAAGCAAGACATAATCCTAGGTCAATACGATCAGTATAAAAAATCCTCAATATATAACATGCAGCCTATAACAAGGCTAGGGTAAATATCTAACCCGAGTGCAATCTCATGTGCCTGCGTCAGTGCCTCAGGTAGCAATATATCATATGAATGAGATATGAATGCATGAAAACAGAATACATGTACATGAAGAAACTGTTTTCATAAATTAGTGAGATTTCCTTTGTATTTTTAAAATGAGGTATCATAATGAATCAGCATAAAACTGTGCCTAGCATCGGCACAAAACGTAATCCCAATATCTCGATATCTCAAAGTCTCAACCACAATATCTAGGGTGCCGGCAGTCCAGACCGGCCCCTACCATCCATCTCAAGACCACGACGGTATCCTCTGGATATCCGACGCGTCGGGTAAAATCACCGGTAGGTAGTGCTCCCCTGCCAGGCTCAACGTCATCACCACATTCATCTTGCCCCGGGGTACCGCACCGGGTCCACCATGTACCCGAAACGGTTCATCCGTCTCCTCGAATCGAGTTTCCAAATCCATCAGCAAACTCATGGTGGACGACTCATACATCATGGGAAAACCGCACTTTTTATTTTAAAAGAGAGAATATGTTTATTTGTGTTTTTGCGGTTTTCCTCCAAATCCAGAAAATCTCACGGAAATCCAAATCCAAAACCTCAATAACACGTAAAATAGTGAATATATGCATAAGAATCCATGAATGCGGCATAACAATGAATAACAGTATGCATGAAGTAGCAGGTAATGACTACAATGTCTAAACTAACATATAAGGCAAGTACACTAATATCATGTCTAAACTATTAGCTAATAGGCTATGTCAAGCAATAATATTTTCTAAGATGTACGTGACATGGCAATTACCGATGAAGATGTGTGTGAGCCGGCAAGTAAGTGTACGTGGTACATACGCATCATCGGTAATGGTGATGGTGTCCTATCAGCATGATATCAATAATGGAGTATGAAACATAATATAAGAATGCGATGCAAAGCGAACCACAAAAATGAGTGGGAGCTGAAACTAGACGTAACTATAACTAATCTGCATTAATCTAATATAAGTCCTACAAATGGTGCCTTTTGAAATAACACGAATCATGGGGTTTTGAAAATAGGGGCTACGGTGTTTTTATGAAAAGATACGCCTTTTGAAATATCCGTAGATCCCTTGACCTGTCTTTTAAAAATACCCACGACCCGCTAGTTTTGAAATAGGTAGGAGGCTAATCTAATCTAACAACTACACTAAACTATACGGCTGAACTAACCAGCTGGGCTACAGGTAAGGAAACCGCCTAACATCTGAGTCAATATATATATAGATAATAGTCGGTGATTCCGCCTCAATAGTATCGCGTACGATACAGTATATCATATGACATCCTCAAGTCATAAGTGCGGATCTATCATCAATGTAAAGCTCATACGGTAAATCGTCGTACGGCATCCCAATAGCTGGGTACGGGTTAAAATCACACTATCTCATCACATTTCAGGTATCGCTATCATCATAACATATAATCTGGGGTACTGGTTTAAGTCTAGTACAACGGATACCATCAAACTACAGCGTGTGCAAGCACACGTCCCAAGGCCCGCTAGAGATCACGTATCGTATCCTCAAATACGAATCACATCAAATCACCGATCTCACGGCACCATGCCCAACATCATCGACTCATCTCCAATGTCATCCAATATCATCAAACACAGTGCAAGTATAATGAATATGCAAAGATGTGCGTGTAGGTGTAAATCTGCTCTAGGGTTCGCGACTATGAACTACACTAGTCACTTCTAACCCTACACTATCCATAGTACACCTAGCTATCATATACATATATATACTACGGACTGCGGGGGTGCTATACGCCATCCACCCGACTTCCCCCTGTAGATATAATCTACTCACCTTGCGTCTTTATCTTTCGATGCCACCACGCGTTTGCTTGTCATCCCGAAGTCTTCATGTGGTACCTACACATCAAGTGTCGTATATGCGCATTAAAACCAAATCAAAGCTAAAACGGCACACGAAATCCAAAACGATACGATAAGGGGCCTATAGGTTAGAACCTATGGCACGCCTTCAAAACCATCAATAAATCATTTATATCGTCGTATAAACGCCAAATAGTCGAGGTAAATCACAAGACACTAATGCAGAATTAAAAATACGGAATACGGAAACACGAATCCAAAACAGCAACTTAGGAAATATGTCCCAGATTTCACCCTAGGTCAATTTATACAAATCTAAATATACCAGGGGTCTAACATAAACATGTAGGAGCTACAGAACCAATACGAGCCAAAATGGTGGGACCCAGGCCGCAAATCGCGGCCAATGGGAATAAATTGGCGGCCGGGAAGAAGAAATGGGAGCTGGGGTCTTGGGGTTTGCTTCCTGGGTGCCTGCACATCCCACTGTCCACTCAATTTTATTTTAGGGTGTCTCGGGTGATAGCAGATTCCATAAACACTACACAGATTTCACAAATTCTCCGATATCGGTTTCTAAAATCCGTATTCTGGGTTAAAGCCTCAGGTTTGGGTTTCAATTCATACACTAGGGAGTTTGTAAAACCTCTACTGAGCTCAATTTCACAATACCACACCAAATTCCCTCAAATCCTAACTTGGTTATCCTCAAGTCCACAATATCACACAATATCGATTCACTTTTAACATAGGGGTATAAGTAATGCAAAAACTAATCTAATGATCCAGAAATTACCTCATTTAGCAACTCAAGAATATTCTCGAGTTGCCCCTAGTGGCCAAAATCCTTGCTTCTTTAGCTCCAAGTGTAGATCTAGGGATTGTGCACACATTTAATGAAATGGAGATTGGGTTTTGGGGTTGTTTTAGAGGTGTTTTGGAGCTTGAAGAGGGGAGGGAAAGAAGGTGCAGAGCAGAGCAGGAGAGAGGAAAAGAGGGAGGGAAATGAAGGGAAGAAGAATGGCCAAGTCTTTAGTCAACGAAGCCCATATCTCTCTCTCTCACCAACTACCAATTTCTTTATTCTTTTCCTTTTCTTTTTCCTTTTCCTTTTAAAACCCTTCTCACTCAAATAGTAATCCCAAAACAAACCATGGCAAGAAAATGCACAAGTGTCAAAAAAAAGATATGTGCATGTTTTGCACAAAAACGCCAAAAATCCGATTAGAAATTTTTAATCGCGATTAGCACTAATTTAGCATATAAATGATCATAAAAAATCTAAAAATGCCATAATTCCAATAATTACCCAATTTTAGAATTTTCCATAATTTTTCTCAATTTGTTTTCCTATTTTTTTGTATTTAATAATACCAAAATATTAAAATATTCAATAAAATAATATTAAATTATAAAAATTCCCAAAATTAATACTTTATCTTTTTGAAATGTTACAGATCAGGATCGGACGGATATTACTAGCCGGCTTTGGTTTAAGCCGGATCCTAGTATAGTACAGTGTAGATTTTGTATCCGGACGGAATACAGATGCAGGTGTGTATGCACAGTATGGGGGTTTTCCTGTAATTTATTACGGGGCCAGTTTTCTGGAGTTTCCAGTTTGCATTCCGTTCCGGCCAGTTTTCCTTTGTTCTTTCCCGGCCGGGCTTTTCCGATGGAGGGACTAATTTGCATTTGTGCAAATTGGTATTTGAGGAGGGGTTTTATGCATTTGTGGGGCTTCATGATGGTTGATAATCATGAGATGCTTTCTTAGTCTTTTCTTTGCTTTATGAGATTAGAAAGGATTTAGATTGATAAGAGGTTTACCTTTTTGGATGTGGTCACCCATTCTTTTTCTCCTACACTCACCTCCCTTGTATATTCCCTCCACCATTCTCACATGAGGAAAAAGAGGCCGGCCACATTTTTGGGGTAGAGGGGAGAAAAATGAGAGTGTTTTATTTTGATGAGGATAATTTGGTTCATCTCATTTTTCCTTGCTACACACATTCTAGCTCCACATGAAAATTACATTCCTCCATCAAGGCAACTACAAACCCCAAATGAGACTAGCATGATCTACACCACATTCTACAGCATATCTTGGGCACGTCGACTTGCCAGCTTCGTGCCCGAGTTGCCTCGGTATTGAGGTGGGAGCCCGTAAAAGATACAGGCGATGTGGTGCCCTTCCGGCAAGGAGGCGACGACCGGAGTTTCCGCAGGAGATCGGGACGACGAGGAGAAGACCGGAGGACTCGGATCATTCGGTATATCTCTTCCCCTTCTTGTAGTTAGCTTAGACTAGTTAATGGTTCGATCCGGGTGTTTAGTGCGTGGTGGTGCCGGTTTGCTAAGTTCGCAAAATTAAAGTTTATCACCGCTTCCGCATTCCGGCGTCGGATTGACGGCCGGGGCGCCGCCGTGCACTTACACTTTTTTAAAGAGAAGGAGATGAAGAATGAAGGGGCTGTTGTGGGTTCAGATTTTGGCCAGAATTGGTGGGGATTGGGTGAGGGAGGAGAGATAGTGAGGTGGGGAAAGTCCACTCTAATTCTATCATTTTCTACTCTTTTCTTTTTCTTTTCTTTTGAAAAAAGAAGTGATTGGAGAGAGGGAGAGGGGGAGGGCTGCCATGGTGGGGTCGGCCATATGAGGAGGGGGGAGAGAGGGTGAGGTGTGGGTGTGTGGGTTAGGAAAAAGATAAATGCTAAACCCCAATTCCCATTAACACTAATTTCACCGAAAAAAGCCTTTTTCTTCGATATTTTCTAAACCGTTTTAGAAAACGATTTCATTTCAAGAACCACATGATAAAATTTTATTTAATGTTTTATGATGCACAAAATTTGTTTCAACTCATTCCAATTTGTAATTTTCCCTAATTAAATGTATTAGTGACGGCTTAAAATAATAATAAAATAAATTTTTTTCAGAAAATTTGAAATTTAACCAGTGGCTCAATAAACACCAAATACTAGCCATTACATAGCTAGAATATGTATATTTAATTTTTATAATAAAGATATTTGTATTTTGACTTTTTACGGAAAACCCCCTTATTTTACCGATTTTTGCGAAATTTCACCGAAACGATTTTCAAAACGTTACACTCCCGTACAGTCCGGTCTGTTCATCTGATATGTCGCATATCAAGTCTAGGAGTGGTAAACGTCAGACCCCAGTAACGGATAAGTCGTGTCGATGTGTGGCTCATAACGGGTCGAGAAACTACTAGTAACACTTTCTAGCAAATCTCTATATCAGCCCTGGCCAGAGACTTCCAGTTATAGCCAATCGAACACAGCACAACATCAACTCCCTATACCGGGAGAGACGAATCCCCTCCTATCGCTCATTGCCTCCATGTGATTCGGGACTGTACCCAAAAGCCACCGTTTTGCACGCCCTCTTGGACATGGTAAGGTGGAAATCAAAGCACAGTGGGAATCACACAAGACTCTATGACGATCTCGGGTCTACAGACTACCCTGTACCAGTGTCACCGGAGAACTGCCATCTGACGTGTGGTATATCACCAACTGGGAGTTCTCGGCGAGTCCGTCCAGTGTACCCAATCTCCACTGAGCACCCGTACACCATCTCTGATGTCAAACACCGATGCATATGGGATCATCCATTGCCCATCATATGGGTCAAGATACGTATACGCTAGTCTACTCTGGTGTATCGATGCCCTGTCTCGATATACCCTCGACTAGGAACAGTTATAGGATGTACTCATCGACTACTATGGCCCCACTAGTATGATCTCATCATAATCCCAGTAGTCGAGTACAGATCCTAAGGGCTTTAACAACATGTGAGAGAAAAACAGTAAACCAATACAAGTCAACATGTTAAGATAAAGTGAAACCAAATAGCATACTATCATGACGAGCAAGAAAGTTCTCTCTGTATATATCTAAGCATCCATCATAATATACATCATATGTACAACAATGGCCTCTAGGGCATATACATAACTAACATGATAAAGATAAACCAGATAGCATACTATCATCTTGAGTAAGACTGTCCTACCGGTATAGGTCTTCCCTCAATCATTGCAATCACGTGCCTTTGATTCAATAATTGACTCTGAGGTCACTATCTCCAACACCTTTTACCTTCTCTCAGGTTGCGAGTGTCCTTGGATTAGGACGGTACACCTATTACGCTTATTAGATAGTCTTCTTCCAAACCATAGGCTGGTGCCGAACGGTAGGGAATGAAGAAAACCATTTATCCTAAAAGGTGTACAGAAGGTATTAAGTAAAGACAAATAAAGCGATTAGTAAGAGGGCAAAGTAAACTGCGACTGCTATTCATGAGCAAACCAAGTATTTCTTCGCCAATCCTACATCACCTTTGTATTTCTCCAGAACACTCCGTATCACTACGAAGATCCACAGTTATTTGGATACTCCATCGTATGGTTATATACGAACTCGAAAGGAACTTGTTCCAGTTCGGGGATGGATTCTGGTTCAGGAGAAATACGAATAAGGTTTTATTCGGTTGTCTTTTATCTTCACCTTCTCTCGCATTTCGAGTACTCCTAGGATTAGGAGAGTACACCCATTATGCTTATTGGATAGTCTGCCAAACGGTAGGGAAGGAAGAAAACCATTTAGCCTAAGTGGGTGTACAGAAGGTAATGACTAAAGACATATAAAGGGATTTGGAGAGATGGCAGAGAAATGTACGGTTACAGTTGTGAATCTGGATAATGGAAGAGGCATTACCAGAAATATCCGGATACCCCTACGAAACATTTCAATGTTTCAGTTTCACTGTGTACTGTTAAAAGAAAACTGATTTCCCAATTAGCCCTTGCTCCAGGATATGTATTTACCAGGTATGATTCTCACATCTGTATGGTTTTACAGATGATGAGTGGGAGTAAGTTATTGGGAATTAGGTGATCATCCTCATTATATCGGAATTCGTTGTAATTGGTGATAATTGAGGAAATCACCTGGGTTGTTTGCCGGACGGCAAATATTTGGTTTTGAATATCAGCTGTTATGCACCAATTTCAAATTGATATATCTGTACGTCTATTTTTATAGAGTGAGATATACCTTTTTGAAATTATGTCTATGACATTTACCTATATCAGTGGATGGTTAGGTAAGGAGCATTAAACAGCGGTGTAATTCTTCTTAACCATAAGTACAGTTTTCAACCTACGACACACAGCGAATGAGTTATTAGACTCAAGGGACTTATACAGAGTATTGTATGTTGTCCAGTGTCTATTAGGACAGAGGGGTTGGTACTCGTACTATATTCTGTTACTTATGACTTCTCTAGTTCTTAGAGAAGTGTTTCGTAGAAACACAAGGTCCAAGTTTTGAGAAGTTATAGGTATATGAATAAAGTAGAGAACCGGGTGTTGCAAGTATCAGAATTCTTCAAGGTGATCGAAGATGTAGATATTTGTGCATGGTATTCAGTTGATAGTAATGATTAAGAGAACTTGCTTCTCTTTCAGGTTACTCATAATTGGAAGCATTCCTAAGTTGAGTAACGCTGATCGGCCTCCTTCCATTTAGTTGACATGCACTGGAGACAGCTGCATGATTTGAATCCGGTTCTAATTAAATCAGTGCCTCTGTTTCTATATTGGATATAGAACGGTTCATATCTTAACGATGTTAAGGTACGGGGAGTTGTCCGGCTTATGCTTAAAACCAGATTCTGGATAACTCAAGACACGTTTCTGTAATGGTTGTTTGAGGGTTGACCCAGGCTATGAAGAGGGTTAGCTTTCTACCATCTGGAAGATCAATATTTATATTGTTCTAGACTCACCACAGTTTTAAGTAAAATGTTTTTTTTTCAGAAAACAAAAGTGGGAGTATGGTAGAACTGGAAGTGATTCCTGAACCGCAAACAATTACTGAAAATTTGATAAGAACCTAAATATTCAATCTGGTTTGACATTCCATTGGCCGCTCTGCAGATATGGTGGGTAACCTCAGGCACTCGAGAGGTATTTCGGTATGCTCAAAGACTGTGACAGGGAGGTTCTTATTTACCCAGACTTGACACTACTGTTGTTCCAAACTATGAGACCCGGCAGGAGGATAAGTATAGCGTCGTTCTGAACTGGCTTTAGAAGTGTACGTCTATATGATTCTGCCAGAGGGTTGTCATAGTCAGTGGGAGCAGCGGAAGCATAGTGAACAGACAGCTTATGTCTATTTATGGACTAAAGCAGATATAGCGGAGATAGATCATCTATTTCTGATGTGACGGTCATAGGTTTGACTTCATCAGAATAGGGATGGATCTGTTAAGAAGGTAGTAGGGTGTGATGTCCTGGTATTTGGATGACATACACAGAGTAGGAAGTGATATTCCTATACTACGATCGGTTGTACTTTGGTTGTCACACAGTGGTTTCTCCACATAGGGCTTGGATATAATATTACACATTCTGGTTACTAGATCTATGGTTTTAGATCTAGATTTGGGTAGTGTCCCAATCTGGGTACTTAGACAGCATTCTAAAGGTGTTTTAGAATGGACGACTCCTGGCATGGTAGTGTCCCTGCAGGTGATGGAGTCACCCTCTCTAAAGGTGTCTTACAGACTAAAGAGGAGAGGGATGTGCATGATTGGCAGATCACTTGCTTAGGCAATTGAGTCAATCATGAGATGTCAAGTACCACACCAGATGTTTTTGCACTAGATGCAATATGTTGATATTAATCCAATCCTGGAGAAACGATCGGAAGCAGTTTTAAAACATAAGTGGATGTTCTAGGGATATGATAACAACAACCTCTTTTAGGAGACAGTTATCATTCCAGGCTTCCAAGGTGCCCTGGATGACATAGTGGCTGTCAGAGTTATAGTTTTTCCCTCTGACGAGGGGCAGTGTTTTAGACAGGTGATCCAAGCAGACACTGAGGGAGGCATGGCGCAGGATACTGATTAAGTTCAGTTGACGATACAGTCTAAGAAATTTAGATTTGGAGTTCATTTATGAACTAGGTCCCATCAAATATCCAGACATATTCTAAGACAGGTATTGCTCATTTCGGGAGATGGTTTTCTCCGCGAACTTGAGATAAAGAGAGACATAGAAAGAAACATCAGAGCGGATCCACTCACTGAGGCTATTCCTCGAACGCATTAGTTTCGCAAACGGGTTTTGTGAGACTGATTAGTAGAGGAGTTGGGTGTTCGGTATCACACGGGCTGTGAGTATGCGACATCGCAATAATTAGCCTTGAGTGCAACTGGGAGATTGTTGGAGATAGTGCCCTCAGAGTCAATTATTGGATCACGGGCACGTGATTGCAATGATTGAGGGAGGACCTATGCCGGTAGGACAGTCTTACTCAAGATGATAGTATGCTATCTGGTTTATCTTTATCATCGTGTACAGCTTTAGGTGACCTTAGAGGTCACTATTAAACATGATAGAGTCCTTAGGATTATTGCTTGATGGACAGCAGTATGATGGCGGTCATATACGTGGGAGCTGGGGTCTATAAGCACATCCTTAAAAGGTCCCTAGTCGTGGGAGTTTTCGAGACAGGGCATCGATACTCCAGAGTAGACTAGTGTATACTGTCGAGACCCAGACAAGGGGCGGTGGCCGGTCTCACAAGCCACTGGTGTCAGTTGGTTCACCTAAGATGTATACAGGTGCTCATTGGGTTATGTGTACACCGGACAGGACTCACCGGGAACATGCTAGTTGGTTTTATACCTGACGTCGGATAGCAGTTCCCAGGTTACATGTGTACAGGTGAGTTCATCGACCTGAGATCGCCATTTTTCTCGTGTGAGTTCCCACTGTACTTTGATTACTACCCTACCACGGCTCAAAGGAGTCGTGCAAACAGGTTTTAGTTGGGTACAGTCCCGAGCCACATGGAGGCAGTGAGCGGATCTGCAGGGATTCGTCTCTCCCGGTATTGGGGGTAAGGTCGCGCTGTGTCTAGGAGAGCCATTACACGAAGTCCTTGGCCAAGGCAAGAGATTTACTGGTAGGTATTCCAGTATTATCTCAGCGTGTTCTGGGCTACACTCCGACACGACTTGTACCGCTTTTGGGGGTCTGACTTTTACCAACCCCCTAGGCCCGCCATGCGATGCTCATAGACGAACGGACCGGACTGTACGTATATTGTCACTGACAGGCTCAGTATGGTGTCAGGATGAGTTCGCTCATCGACGTCCCTTTTGGTCAATACCTGGTAGCCCGTTACGTATGGCTAATACCTCTGACGTGCTAGTGGTTAAATCCACAGCCAAAGTATTGACGTGTCTTTAGAGTCCCCCACAGACAGTTTCTCAAGTTTTTGGCAAAACGCTGTAGAGGCCGTATGGATATATGGCAGGGTTCGATCATATACGTGCGGTATTGCACGGATCATGATCGGACGGATAATACTAGCGGGCTTTGGTTTAAGCCGGATCCTAGTATTGTACAGTGTAGATTTTGTCTCATTGCATTTGTATTCGGTTGGAATACAAATGCGGGTATGTATATACAGTCACGGGGTTTTCCTGTAATTTATTACCGGATCACTTTTTGAAATTGCCAGTTTGTATTTCGTTTCGGCCATTTTCCTTTCTATCTTTCTTTGGCTGAAAAATGGTGTGGAGGGGGTTATTTGTAAATGTGCAAATTAGTATTGTGGAGGGTGGTCTTTGTAAGTAGTTGGTTCATGATGGTTCTACCATCCCTTCACTTTCTTTTTTTCATGATTGCTTACTTTATATGATAGGATTAGGATGAGACTTTTTGGTGTGATCATGACTCCTCATCATCACCCATTCTTTTCTCTTTTGCTCACCCCCCTTGACCTTTTTCCCTCCATGATTATCATTGGCCGGCCACACTATTGGGAGGGAGAGGGGATTCATTTTGATAGTGGGAAAAATGTTGTTCTCATTTTTTGGCTTGAAAAAGTTCTCTAGTTCATCTCCAAAAGCATTTTCCTTCACCTCCACTTCCAAATGGCAACTTCAATAACCCCATGAGACAAAACCATTCTACATATAGCCTACAGCATTCTTGGACACGTCGGCTCGCCAACTTCGTGCCCGAGTTGCCTCGGTCCAAAGGTGGGAGCCCGTAAAAGAACCCGGCGATGTGGTGCTCTTTCCGACAAGGAGATGAAGACCGGAGATTCCGCAAGGAGATCAGGATAGAGGCCGAAGACCGAAGGACACGGATCACTCGGTATAGCTTTCTACTCATTCTTTAGTTTGCTAGTAGTAGGTTAATGGTCCGATCTGGGTTTATAGTCCGCGGTAGCGCCGGTTTCCAAGTTGAGAAAAGTTTTTGTTTCCGCATTTTGGCCTTGGAAAGATGGCTGGGGCGCTGCCGTGCACTTACAATATCGGCATGACTTATCATGTTACTGAGGTCTGATGATACCACCCCCAGACTTGATATGTGACATATCAGACGAAGAGACCGGACTGTACGGTAAGTATTGCTTATAGGGTTTACGGGAGTTTGGACAAGCTTGCTTGTTGATCTTCTATTCGCTCAATACCTGGGTAGCCGTTATGTCCAGCTAGTACCGCTGATGGCTTGTAGGTATGTGATGTGATCATTACCTACTGCTGGTGTATTAATGAACTTTTAGAGTCCCGCACAGAGGTTTTCTAGCTCAAACGAAACGAAGTAGGCGCATATGATGATATGTGCGGGAGTTTGATTAAATACGAGTATGTGATACCGTATTCTAATCTAGCGATATTTGATATCAGTCAGGTTATATGTGATATAACCGGGTTATTGAATCAAGTGTTGATTCGATGATATATATATATATATATATATATGTTGTTTATATTTGATATTAGCTGGATTATATTTGATATATCCGGATTATTGAATCAAGTGTTGATTTAATAATTTGATATATATATATATATATATTAACTAGTATTGAATATTAGACGGTTATATGTGATATAACCAGATTATTGAATCAAGTGTTGATTTAATAATGTGATATACATATATATACAATATTAGTCGGTTATATATGATATAACCGGATTATTGAATCAAGTGTTGATTTAATAATTTGATATATGTTTATATATTTGATATATATATACATAAAAACTATTATTAGCTCACTAAAGATTTTCTTCTCTTTATACATATTAATATATATATATATATATATATGTGTGTGTGTGTGTGTGTGTGTGTGTGATATATATAATTATATGTATTATATATTGTATCATGGTTGATGATGCATAGAACTAGAATGTATGAGAATCACATGAGATTATGATGAGAAGAGAATGGGTTATTTTATGAATTAAAAGAAAAAGAAAATGAGTGAGTTTTCTTAAGATTCTTGTAGAAGACTTGAGAAGCCATGACTCATCAATTGTTCTTTGTTTTATTCATATATATTTTCCATATCATCTCATACCTCACCTCATGGTTGATTCACTAACATTCCAAGTTCATCCTCATCTCTTTTCTTCTCTAGGTTTATTCTAGGGTTAGAAAAGAAAAGAAAAGAAGAAGAAAATTTGAGCTAAATTCCTACTTCATCAATCTACACTATCCTAACCCTTTAGTATAGGTTGTTTTCTTCACTAATACTTTGATTAGTGAAGAGTGAGCTTGAGTTAGAGAGACTTCAAGGTGGATCATGTTAGGCCTCGAAGACGACGAAGTAAGCTCGTTCTTTTCACCGAGTGAAGTCTAAGAAGAGTTCTAGAGACTACTACTTTGAGCTTTAGAAGTGAAGGACCGGTCTACAAAGGTTGTATTCCCATTTCACTTAGTGTAGAACTTATTTGCCTACACTAAAACCCTAATTCTCTAGTTCGATTCTAGGTTAGTATAGTTTAGATCTCTAGATTTTTTAAAATTGCATACTTGATACTTGTATAAATCTAGTAGAGGTGCTAAGACATACTTTCATGGGAATACTTGAAAACTCACTCATTTTCTTTTTCTTTTAATTCATAAAATAAACCATTCTCTTCTCATCATAATCTCATATGATTCTCATACATCCTAGTTCTATGTATCATCAACCATGATACAATATATAATACATATAATTATATATATCACATATATATTAATATGTATAAAGAGAAGAAAATCTTTAGAGCTAATATTAGTTTTATATATATATTAATATATATATATATATCAAATTATTAAATCAACACTTGATTCAATAATCCGGTTATATCACATATAACCGACTAATATTGTGTGTGTGTGTATATATATCACATTATTAAATCAACACTTGATTCAATAATCCGGTTATATCACATATAACCATCTAATATTCAATACGAGTTAATATATATATAACATATATATATATATATCAAATTATTAAATCAACACTTGATTCAATAATCCGGCTATATCAAATATAATCTGGCTAATATCAAATATAAACAACATATGCATATATCATTGAATCAACACTTAATTCAATGACCCGGTTATATCACATATAATCTAACTGATATCAAATATCGCTAGATTAGAATACGGTATCACATACTCGTATTTAATCAAGCTCCTGCACATATCACCATACGTACCCTATTTCATTTTGTTTGAGTTAGGAAACCTCTGTGTGGGACTCCAAACACTCGTTAATACGCCAACAGTAGGTAATGATCACATCAGATACCTACAAGCCGCCGGCGGTACTAGCTGGACGTAACGGCTACCCAGGTATTGAGCGAATAGAAGATCAACAAACAAGCTTGTCCAAACTCACGTAAAGCCTATAAGCAACACTTACCGTACAGTCCGGTCTCTTCGCCTGATATGTCGCATATCGAGTCTTGGGGTGGTATCTGTTGGTTATATGTATGCCCTAGAGACCATTATAAGATAGTAGATGTATTTATACATGTATATATATATATTCAGTGTACATTCTTGCTCGACATGATAGTATGCTATCTGGTTCTTCTTTATCTGACATGTTGACTTGATCATGTTTTTATTCATTCATACATGTTGATAAAGCCCTGAGGATATAGGCTTGACTACTGTGATTATGATAGAGATCATACTAGTGGGACATCTGTAGTTTATAAGCATATCCTGAAATGTCCCTAGTCGTAGGTGTATCGAGACGGGGCATCGATATACCAGAGTAGACTAGCGTATATCATACTAGACCCATATGATGGGCGATGGATGTTCCCACATTCATCGATGTTTGACATCGAGATCGTATACGGGTGCTCAGTGGTGACTGGGTACACTAGACGGAATCACCGAGAACTCCTATATGGAATTATATCTATCGTCAGATAACAGTTCTCAGGTGACACTGGTGCAGGTTAGTCTGTAGACCCGAGATCGTCATAGAGTCTTGTGTGTTCTCCCACTGTACTTTGATTACCACCCTACCACGGCTCTACTGAGTTGTGCAAACAGGTGGCCATTGGGTACAGTCCCGAGACACACGAAGGCGATGAGCGATAGGAGGGGTTTCTTCTCTCCCGGTATTGGGAGTTGATGCTGTGCTGTGCTCGATTGGCTATATTCGTAAGTCCCTGGCCAGGGCTGTTGAGATTTACTGATAAGTGTTATCAGTAGTTTCTCGATCTGTTGTAGACCATTCATCGGCACGACTTATTGAGTTATTGGGGTCGACGTTACCATCCCTAGACTTGATATGCAGCATATCTGACGAAGAGACCGGACTGTACGGTAGTGTTGCCGGTTGGCTCGACGGGAGTTGTGACAGTTTCACTTGTTTTCTTCTGATCGCTCAATACCTGGGTGGCCGTTACGTTTAGCTGACCGCTTGCGGCTTGAGGGTGCTTGATATGATCATCACCCACTGCTGGCGTATTGACGAGTCTTAGAGTCCCACAATAGAGTTGCCTAGTTCAGGTGAAACGATGTGGTGCGCATATGAGATATACGTGTGGACCTGGTTAAAATGCGTGTATGAGATACCGTATATTAATCGGGCGGTTTGCTTTTGGTCGGGTCGTATGCGATATGACCGGTTTGCTAAATTAAGTGTTGATTTATCATTGACCATTGGTTTCTCACTTTAAATCCTTTCTTATCTTTTTTTTTGTATGCATGCATGTATGCATTCATTCTCATTTATGCACATAGGATGTGCATGCACACATACATGCATACATAATCTATCATGGTTGTTGATATAGTGGATGGTGGCAATATAAGACTCACACCATATATATAAATATATAGATATTATTTTTTGGAAAAGAAAAATGGAAATGGAAATTGTTTTCATGGTTTAATATTTTATTCTTGCACTAACCCCTTGGATTAACCATGATTCATTTTCTATGGCCATTTTTGTTCCAAACTAAAATATCTAGATATTTTATAACTATGGTTAAGAATAAGGAAGTGAAAATATATATATATTCATTTATCATTTTTATTCACAAGCTTATCATTATCTTGAGCTCTTTACAAGCCATCATCTTCTTCCTCCTTTCTGTCTTGCTCTCTAGTTTTCTCAAGTGAGCAAAAGAGTCACCAAGTTAGGATTTTGAAGTGAGAAAACAAACCACATCACCATTCTACACTAGTCTTGCCCATTAGTGTAGAGTGTTAGCTTCCATTTCTTCTCTTGATCTAGTGGAGCTTCAAGTTTGGACAAAGAAGACTCCGGGTGGATCGTCGTGGACCTAGAGGATCTCAAGCGAACCTTTTTTCCCAACCCTCAAGTAGCCAAGGAGTCTAGCGTAGGGAGCTACAAAGGTTGTACTCTCAAAATCCTAGCTTTTACTACTTGTGTTTATGTTGCCCTAAATTTTCTAGCATGATCCTTAAGATAGTTTCTTTAGCACCATATAAAATTTAAATATGGCATGTGTGTTGCCTCCAAACCCTTGTAGTGGTGCTGTAGGAAACCCTTCATGGTATCAGAGCCAAGCTAGAGCTTTAGGCGACGCTTAGGCGAAGTTAAAACTCCGATCGAACCACGAAATACGGATTTTGACCCTTCTCTGGACATTTTTTGAAACTGTGTTTTTTTCTAAATTAAAAATACTTAAAAAATTCAGCAGGCAAATATAAGCAATACTGTGAAAAATGGAGACATAATCCGTACATACCGCCGCGGAACCGCGGCCAGATCTTGCTTGGGTCGCGGATCCGCGGCCGTACAGAAGTAATATAGCCTCGTTTTGTACAGTAATGTTCTTAGGTGCTTGTACATATTTTTGGGTATTTTTAATATGACTCAAGTGTTGAGTGTTCTGGGGATTATTTTAGATTCGTTGATTCGATCGGAAAATTTAATTTCTTGCTGTTTTCGGGTAATTTAGAAAGTATTAAAAAGTTTGAACGGATATCATTAACTCACTTTTTCCCGGAACGAAAAACTTTCAAATGTTGAATTTTTCTCGAGTTTAAATCTTTCAGAAATACGTACAATTAACGTGGTGGACCCTCTAGAAGAACACAAACCTTAACTCGATTATGTGACCGTCTGAACTGCCTCTAAACCTTAGGGTTTGGGGCTGTACGGCGTGCCACATGTGAGGCGTTGGCTTGACCCTTCTACGGCTGGACCGCTGCTACCGTGACATGTTCCGGGATTTTTGAACTCCGCTCAAGTGTTGAGCTATTAAGAAAATCTTGGGTATGTGATTATTCGATCGGAAAGTTTAATACTGTTTATTTATCTGGAATGTGATACAATATGTGGAATTCATATAGTTAGGCATGAAATGCGAAGTTTGTGATATTTCGGATTTACGATGTCTAAAGTGATTGTGGATTCCAAATGTTGTAGTTTTACACTTTCTTTTCTGTGATCGTAAGTTTAGTATGTCGCATATCGCCGGTTTCGTTGCTATACATCAACGACAATCGGGTTACGCATACTTACTTACGTTGATGATATGTGATATTATGTGTTGATGAGATATGATGTGTAGGATTGTCGGGATTGAATAGCCGGGTTTTTTTTTATGTGAGATGAGAGTTTTCTTTTCATTCATGTAAAATTCAAATGTAATGTAATATTCTTTTATTTGGGGCACTTCCGGGTTGATGTTGATGTCACCAGTGTTGTATATTATTTACTTTTCCGCATTAGGATATACCCAAGGAGGGGAGCATAAGTGACCAGGTTCTGGGGTTCAGTGGGAGGCCATCTCGAGGAGTCGAGACCGGGTCTCCTAAACTCCAGAATTGGTAGGGTCGCTTGCCGCTCTCGTAGGGGTCTAGGGGTGTGGGCTTGGCTATTCATCGCAACTGTGGAATCCGTATTTTCTATTATTGGCTAAATACTAAATAGGGATGTCCTAGTATATCCTATATTATCATATATGTGTTTCTGCTGCCTGTATTCTGTGATGTGATATCTGAGACGAATGATATATTAGATATGAGATATATAGTAGACATTGCTTATGTTTTACACCCGCGCTAGTCCCGTCCCGGTATGCCGTTAGTTAAGTAACCTAACGGTGCATAACGGAACATTGCGGCGAATGCGGATGGCATAAGCGTACGTTGTATTTTCGTTTCTTTTCTATGATTGGCATAAGGACTTAAATGATGGGGCTACATTAATATGATTAATGTAAAGAAAATAAACCTAAAAAGATGTTGTAGAATCAGATTTGAAAACCACTCGGCTCTTTATGAAAAAGCTACATTTCAAAACTGCGGAGCTCAAGCCACTCCCTTTGAAAACCATTTGATTCTACGACGATATCAAGTTCAAAGCGTTAAAGATTTTCTTAAAAATCATCCGCAACCCTCTGTCATTTTAGGAAGTAGAGTACTTAGTATTCGTGCTATGTTTGTTGATCTTAGCCAAGGCGTAGTGTATGGTAGCTAAGTGATGTCTTCCTACAATGCATATGATGCAGATTAATTAGTACGGGCATGTGACTTTGTTGACCTTAGCCAAGGGTCATGTGAACAGGTCTAATTAATCAAGAAATGATGGGTTGAACTTGACTAGTGCTTGTGATTTGTTGACCATAGCCAAGGTCATGAGTACTAGGGGTAAAAACCACATCGCGAATTTCAATAGTTGAAATTTGCAATGAGATTGCATACCTTCCATATAATGGTTGGATCCCGATCCCACTGTGGGAAATAGTTGCTCCCAGGAGAGTTTTGCAGTTTACAATTAGCTAACCCATTAGGTGTCCAGAAAGGTGTTAATGGGGCTACGCCTCTGGGAAGACGAGGTTTACTTTAATTAGGTCCGTGCGAAAGCACGGGGAACCTTCCTCAAGTACCGACACTGGCCTGGCGGAATGGTTAGCGAAGTTGTAGACTGTAATTAATCCTGGCTAGTTTTCTTTTAAGGTTTGAAAGAAAAACTTGATTAAAGCAGTGGAAGACATCGATTAGACAAGATAATAACCAATCTGATCTTTGCAAGAGCTTTCGCTGAGTGTATTCTTTTCTCTCTCTTAATGGAAGATACCAATGACAGGACTCAAGCTTCTACTAGATAAAAATAAACTGAATGGGACCAATTATAAAGACTGGCTGAGGAATCTGAACATTGCCTTGACTTATAATAAAGTATCATATGTCCTCACGGCTCCAGCCCCGCCCGTCCCAGGTCCAAAATCCTCAGTTGCGGATATTGAAGTCCGCAAGACATGGGACGCTGACTGTGCCACGGCCAAATGCCTCACGCTTGCATCGATGGATAACACACATCAAAACCAGCACGAGAATATGGACATTCACGACATATTTCTCCATACAAAGGAGTTGTATGGAGAGCAATCCCGCGTATTACGATACGAAGCATCAAAGAACTGCTTCAGATGTGAATGGCCCCTGGCACACCAGTAGGAGACCATGTTCTGAAGATGATAGCTCTCATAGAAGAGCTTGAGGACCTTGGATGGACGATGGACAATGAACAATATACGGATATTATTCTGCAGTCCCTCCCCTCCACCTTTGCTCAATTTATAGTTAACTTCAACATGCACAATATGGAGAAGGAACTACCTGAACTCCTTAATATGTTAAGGAGTGCAGAGAGCACACTGAAATCAGTGAAAACTCCCGTTTTGAGTGTTGAGCAATCTTCCTATTCTCGCCCAAAGGCCAAGGGAAAGATGAAGAAGAAGCCCACCAAGCCTAGGGGTGGAGTTAAAAAGGTTAAGGGGAAGGACAAGTCCAAAGCTGGAGAATCGGGGAAAGGGGAATGTTATCACTGCCACAAAACAGGACATTGGAAGTGCAACTGCACGGAGTACTTAAATCTCAAGAAGAAGCATGGGGATGCTTCCGCTTCAGGTGTGTTTGTGACAGAAAACTGTTTTTCAATCAGCTCTGCTTCCTGGGTATTAGATACCGGTTCAGGTTCTCATATTTGCAATTCTATGCAGGGGTTGAGAAATAGCAAGGTTTTGAAGACAGGTGACCATACTCTCCGCGTTGGAAATGGTTCCAATGTAAATACAGTTGCAGTGGGAGAGTATCATTTGGGGTTGCCGTCTGGGTGTATATTGGTTTTGAACCCATGTTATTTTGTACCTAGTATGCTTTGTAATATAATATCTGTTTCTTTGTTAGACAATGAAGGATATAATTTTGTATTGCAGAACAATGTTATGAACATTCACCTCAATCAAATGTTGGTTGGGTATGGTACGCTTAATAACGGGATATACGTCCTAAATCAACACACAGTTTTCAGCATACAACACACTAATAAAAGAAAACTTTCAGAAATAAATGAAGCTTTTCTTTGGCACTGTAGACTTGGTCATATTAACGACACAAGACTAAATAAGTTACACAAAGATGGATATTTAAACCCTTTTGAATATAAATCTTATGCGACTTGCCAGACTTGTATCAAGGGTAAAATGACCAAAACTCCGTTTACCGGACACGGAGAAAGAGCTACTGAGCTCCTAGGCCTCATACATAGTGATGTATGTGGGCCAATGTCTACACAGGCTAGAGGCGGTTTTTCATACTTCATTACTTTCACTGACGATTTCTCAAGATTCGGTCATGTATTTTTATTAAAGCGCAAATCCGAAGCTTTCGAGAAATTCACTGAATATAAACTCGAAGTAGAAATACAAACCGGCTTGAGAATCAAAATGCTTCGATCAGATCGAGGTGGAGAGTATCTCAGTACAGAATTTGAAAACTTCCTACAAGAGAATGGGATTCTCTCTCAGCTCACTCCTCCTTACACACCACAGCACAACGGTGTGTCAGAACGACGGAATCAGGCCCTATTAGATATGGTCTATTCCATGATGAGTGATGCTGAGTTACCCGTCTCATTTTGGGGGCATGCATTGGAGACTGCAGTGTTTCTACTGAACAGGGTCCCAACCAAAACTGTGTCTACCACAACATATGAGATATGGCATGGGAAGAGACCATCTCTTAAGAGAATTAAGATTTGGGGTTGCCCGGACTATGTTAAAAAGCAGAATCCGGACAAACTCGAGACACGGTCGGTCATGTGTAACTTTGTGGGATATCCAAGGAATTCTTATGGATATCTTTTCTACCACAAGGAGGAACAAAAGGTGTTTGTTTCTCAGCATGCCACATTCTTGGAAAAAGAGTTTTTCACAAATGAAACTGATGGCAATGTGGTAGATCTAGAAGAGGTTCTAGAGACACAAACTACAAATGACGACTTGGTTGAACCGGCTGTTGCAATAGAAACTGAGGAACCTCGGCCACTCCGTAGGTCTGGTAGGACTTCTTGCCCACCGGAGAGGTACTACGGTTTCCTCATTGATGGTGATAGAGAAGACTGTATCATGGAGGATGATGATCCTACCAGCTTTCAGCAAGCTATCACGAATGGAGACTCTGTAAAGTGGCAGGATGCCATGAGATCCGAAATGGAGTCTATGTACACCAACAAAGTATGGACTTTGTGTTAGTTATGTATATGCCCTAGAGGCCATTGTTGTACATTTGATGTATATTATGATGGATGCTTAGATATATACAGAGAGGACTTTCTTGCTCGTCATGATAGTATGCTATTTGGTTTCACTTTATCTTAACATGTTGACTTGTATTGGTTTACTGTCTTTCTCTCACATGTTGATAAATCCCTTAGGATCTGTGCTCGACTACTGGGACTATGATGAGATCATACTAGTGGGGCCATAGTAGTTGATGAGTACATCCTATAACTGTTCCTAGTCGAGGGTATATCGAGACAGGGCATCGATACACCAGAGTAGACTAGCGTATACACATCTTGACCCATATGATGGGCGATGGATGATCCCATATCCATCGGTGTTTGACATCAAGGATGGTGTACGGGTGCTCAGTAGAGACTGGGTACACTGGACGGACTCGCCGAGAACCCCCAGTTGGTGATATACCACACGTCAGATGGCAGTTCTCCGGTGACACTAGTACAGGGTAGTCTGTAGACCCGATATCGTCATAGAGTCTTGTGTGATTCCCACTGTGCTTTGATTTTCACCTTACCACGTCCACGAGGGCGTGCAAAACGGTGGCTTTTGGGTACAGTCCCGAATCACATGGAGGCAATGAGCGATAGGAGGGGATTCGTCTCTCCCGGTATAGGGAGTTGATGTCGTGCTGTGTTCGATTGGCTATAACTGGAAGTCCCTGGCCAGGGCTGATATAGAGATTTACTGGTAAGTGTTACTAGTAGTTTCTTGACCTGTTATGAGCCTCACATCGACACGACTTATCGGTTACTGGGGTCTGACGTATACCACCCCTATACTTGATATGCGACATATCAGACGAACAGACCGGACTGTACGGGAGTGTTACTGATTGGATTCACAGGAGAACGCACAGGCTAGCTTGTTGATCTTCTGATCGCTCAATACCTGGGTGGCTGTTATGTTTAGCTGACCGCTTGCAGCTTGTGGGTGTTTGATATGATCATCACCTGCTACCGGCGTATTGACGATTCTTTAGAGTCCTACACAGAGGTTTCTTGGCTCAGGCGAAACGGAGTAGAGGCACATATGTGACATGTACAGGACCGAGGATAATGCGATATGAGATACCGTATTATATTCTCGAGATATTTTGATATGAATCGGGACATCGGATCAAGTGTTGATTCGACGAATCGGTACATGATATATTAGCTGGTTATATTCGATATAGCCGAATCGTTGGATCAAGTGTTGATTCGATGATTTAATGTATAATAATATATTTGATATATTGTATTACATTATCTAATATCAGCTCGCTTTATTATTTCATTTTCTCACTAGATGATACATTGATATATATGCGATATATGTTAATTGTATTATTTTCTTTTGTTGCAAATATATAATATATATGTGATATATATTATTGTGACATGATATGATTTATTATTAAACATGTTTAAGGATGATTAAATGGGATTAGGGTTTGATTAGGGTTAGCTTCTTCTTGTTCATTCTAGAAGCTTTGCTTTTGTCTTGGTTAAGATATTATGGTTGATATTTTTCCATGACTCATTTCTAACCTAACCAAACCCTAACCCTAGTTTATTCTCTACAAACTCTTAGCCTATCATCCTTGACCATGGTCGATATATCAATCATATAGATTACTTTTCTATTCATCACATAAGGATTATCTTTTCCATTATCATCTTCTTCTCTCTTGAGTTCTAAAAGAAAAAGCTTACTAGTTAATTCTTATGTGATGATTTCAAGTGAGAAAGTGAATAAAAAGAAAGCATAAATACTACTCCCTCATCCTCATCTCATCTAGCCCATGAGATTAGGGTGTTCATCTCTTTAGAGTGAGAAAGCTTGGGTTTTTGCAACTTCGACGTAGATCATCGGAGATTCGGAACACTTCAAGCTAGCATGGATCATTCGAGTCGTGGAGCCTCTCTTGAGTCCGGGAGATCGTGGATCGCGGCGAAGGGACTACTACTCGGAGCTTGTGAAGCGAAGGAGCGGACTATAAAGGTTGTAATCCCTCACACTTAGCTTTAAAGATATCATCTTGCATGCTAAACCCTAATAATCTAGCAAAGATCCCGTCTTTAGGTTGTTCGGCACGTCTAAAATTTTATCCGGGCATGTTTGATGCCTTATGAACCTTCACAAGAGTGCCCAGGAACCCTACAGTGGTATCAAAGCCTAGCTAGAGCATTAGGCGACGTGTTTACGAAGTTAAAACTCCGATCGAACCCGAACCGACCAAATTTACCCCCTCTCTGGAAATTTTTCAAAAACTGGGATTTTTCTGAATTAAAAATACCTAAAAAATAGAGCTGGATAATACAAGAATTATGGTGAAATTCGTACCTCCAATTCGACTACATGGCCGCGGAACCGCGGCAATTACCCACCATTAGCAGCGGTTCCGCGGCAGTATAAGAGTATTAGGTACACTTTTGTGCACAGTAATTCTTGTCTCTGTGTTTAATATTTTATGGATATTTTTAATCTGACTCAAGTGTTGAGTATTCTGGGGTTTATTTTGTAATCGTAGATTCGATCGGAATATTTAAATTCGTTATTATTTCCGGATATTTAGAAACTGTTAAACTATTTGAACGGATATCATTAATCCACTTTATCCCGGAACGGCAAACTTTCAAGTGTTGAATTTTTATTGGGTTTAAATCTTTCGGAAAAATTGTATAAGTTAAGCGGTGGACCCTCTAGAAGACAACAAATCTTAACTCGATTATGTGACCGTCTTGAACTGCCTTTTGAACCTTCGGGTTTGGGGCAGTACGGCGTGCCACATTTGAGGCGTTGGCTTGACCCTTCTACGGCTGGATCACTGGTACTATTACATATTCTGGGATTATTTGAACTCCTCTCAAGTGTTGAGCACTTTAGGAAATTTTGGGTATTTGATTATCTGTTCTAAAAGTTTAATACTGTCTATTTATCTGGAATGTGATACAATATGTGGAATTCATAGAGTTAGGCATGAAATGCGAAGTATGTGATATTTCGGATTTACGATGTCTAAAGTGATTGTGGATTCCAAATATTGTAGTTTTACACTTTCTTATCTGTGACCGTAAGTGTAGTATGTAGTTGTATTGCCGGTCTTCGTTGCTATACATCGGCGACGATCGGTGTATGCATACTTACTTACGTTGATGATATGTGATATTATGTGTTGCTGAGATATGATGTGCAGGATTGTCGCGATTGAATAGACGGGGGTTTTATGTGAGATGAGAGTTTTATTTTTTCATTCATGTAAATTCAAATGTAATGTAATATTCTTTTATTTGGGGCACTTCCAGGTTGAGGTTGATGCCACCAGTGTTGTATATTATTTACTTTTCCGTATTAGGATGGACCCAAGGAGGGGAGCACAGGTGACCGGGTTCTGGGGTTCAGTGGGAGGCCATCTCGAGGAGTCGAGACCGGGTCTCCTAAACTCCAGAATTGGTAGGGTCGCTTGCCGCTCTCGTAGGGGTCCAGGGTGTGGGCTTGGCTATTCATCGCGACTGTGGAATCCGTATTTTCTATTGTTGTCTAAATACTAAATACGGACGTCCTAGTATATCCCACATTATATCTATGTTTTCTGCTGCGATATCTGTGATGTGATCATTTGATATGTTCTGATGGATAGAGTATACAGTATATATGATATATTATATAGACGTTACTTATGTTTTACACCCGCACTAGCCCAGCCCTGCTCTGTCGTTAGTTATCTAACCTAACGGTGCACGAGGGGACATCGAGGCGAATGCGGATGGCATAAGTGTACGTCGTATTTATCTGTGATGCTTAGGAAGCATAAGCTGATGGGATTTTATTAATGAGATTAATAAAAAGAAAAGAAACCTAAAGATGTTGTAGAATCAAAACTTTATAAAAAGGGTAGCTACAGTTTTGCTTTGCACAGTGATATATATGATATATCCTGCACCTTATTCGATGGGGAAAGAGCCGAGATCCCTTCACCGGGAGTGACCTCTTTAGCGAAACTGGCAGATGCTACAAAACTCGGTTTGTCTTTTGATTGCTTTTAAAGTTTTGCTTTGCACAGCGGTATATACGATATATCCTGCACCTTATTCGATGAGGAAAGGGCCGACGATCCCTTTACCGGGAGTGGCCCCTTTAGCGAAACTAAGAAAAGCCTCAAAAACACTCCTTTTCAAAAAAACACTTGATTCTACGACGATATCAAGTTCATTACGCTCATGGTTTTTCTGAAAAAACCTGCGTAGCCCTCCGTCATATCAGATAGATATTATTTAGTATCCGTGCTATGTTTGTTGACTTAGTCAAGGCGTAGTGTACGGTAGCTAAGTAGTTTTTATCTGCTAAAACATGAGATGTGATTGGATTAGGGTATTCACACGGCCTTGTTGACTCAGTCAAGGGTCGTACGGGTGGGTTTAATTCAATCGAGAAATGTACGGGTTGAACTTGACTTGCGATTTATGGTTTGTTGACTTAGTCGAGGTCATAGATCGCTAGGGGTAAAATATTATTGGGAATTTCAAGTGTTGAAATTTGCAATTGAGATTGCATACCTTCTATGAGATAGTTGGATCCCGATACCCACTGCGAGTAAGAGTTACTCCTGGGAGAGTTTTACACAAGAAAATTAGTCGATCAAGTAGGTGTCTAGAAAAGTGTTAACGGGGTTACGCCTCTGGGAAAACGAGGTTTACTTTAATTAGGCCCGTGCGAAAGCACGGGGAACCTCCCTCAAAGTACCGACACTGATCTGGCTGAAAGATTGACGAAATTGTAGGGTGTAATTAATCCCGGCTAATCTTACCTTTTAGGGTTTGAAGGTAGATTTGATAAAAACAGTGGGAGACATCCTGATTAGATAAGATAATAACCAATCTAATCTTGCAAGAGCATACGCTAAAGTGTTTTCTTCTCTCTCTCTCCAGGTAGCGACCATGTCAGGCCATAATCAAGATAATAATATGGATGTATTGACTGAACCCGCTTATTATACTGAGCAGGGGAACGTTGGACTCTTTCTTTCATATAAGAGTTATAAGACTGAACAGGGAATAGAAGAATATCTAGATTCTCAAGCCGCCCAAAAGAACATGCATGTTGATGCATCTTCTTTGGGTGTGTTAGTTATTGAGAACTGTTTCTCAGTTCACCCTACGTCCTGGGTATTAGATACCGGATCAGGATCCCATATATGTAAACAGTTACATGGGCTACGTAAAGGTAGAGAACTGGGAAAAGGTGATCATTCCGTTCAAGTAGGGAACGGTGCAAGTATTGCAGCCAAAGCAGTTGGCGAATATCACCTTGTATTGCCAAGTCGTAATACACTGATCTAAATGAGTGCTATTATATACCGAACATGATGTGCAACATTATATCAGTTTCTTTATTAACTAAAGAAGAATATAATTTTGTAATAAAGGATAATGTTATGAACATATTCCTAGATCAAAAGTTGATTGCATCAGGCTCGTTACAGAATGGCATATTCATTTTAAATCAGAATACAGTCCTCAATATACAAAACACACACAAGAGGAAAAGTTCAGAAATGAACGAATCTTTCTTGTGGCATTGTAGACTTGGCCATATCAATGAGACACGGCTAGCTAAGTTACATAAAAATGGATATTTGAATTCATTCGAATTTTCATCTTATGATACTTGCCATTCATGTCTCAAAGGAAAAATGATCAAAGCTCCGTTTAGTGGACACGGAGAAAGAGTTACCGAACTCTTAGGACTGGTACATAATGATTTATGCGGTCCCATGTCTACGCATGCCAGGAACGGTTCTTCCTACTTTATTACATTCACTGACGATCTCTCTAGATACGGGCATGTGTTCCTGTTGAAACACAAGTCTGAAGCTTTTGAGAAATTCAGAGAATATAAGCACGAAGTAGAGAACCAAACGGGCAAAAGTATTAAGATTATTCGATCTGATCGAGGAGGTGAATACTTAAGCGGTGAGTTCCTAGATTATCTAAAAGAGAATGGGATTCTCTCTCAGCTTACTCCTCCTTATACACCACAGCACAACGGTGTATCGGAACGAAGGAATCGGACCCTATTAGATATGGTGCGATCTATGATGAGCGATGCTGAGTTACCTATTTCCTTCTGGGGGTATGCGCTTGAGACATCCATATACATATTGATTCTAGTTCCGTCTAAATCTGTACCTACCACACCATATGAGATATGGAGTGGGAAGAGACCATATTTTAAACGAGTTAAGATATGGGGTTGTCCGGCCTATGTCAAAAGACAAAATCCGGACAAACTCGAGGCACGATCAGTCCTTTGCAAATTTGTAGGATATCCAAAAAATTCTCAAGGATATTTTTTCTACCACGCTGAGGAACAAAAAGTGTTTGTTGCTCAACATGCCACCTTTTTGGAAAAGGAATTTCTTGCAAAAGAAATTAGTGGCAGAGAGGTAGAGCTGGAAGAGGTTCCAGCACCACAAACCGCAACTGATGATTTGTTGGAACCAGAAGATTCAGTAGTACCCGACGAACCCCAGCCTCTCCGCCGATCTAGTAGGGTTTCTCGTCCACCTGAGAGATACTACGGTTTTCTCATTAATGGTGGAAGCGAGGATTGCATCATGGAAGATGATGACCCGACTAGTTTCGAGCAGGCCATCACGAGTGGTGACTCTGTGAAATGGCTGGATGCAATGCGATTTGAGATGGAATCCATGTACACCAATAAAGTATGGATTTTAGAAAATGCTCCTGAAGGGGTAAAACCCATTGGGAGCAAGTGGATTTTTAAAAAGAAATTTGGTGTAGATGGAAAAGTTGAGACTTTCAAAGCTAGACTTGTAGCAAAGGGTTTTCGTCAACGACCAGGTGTGGATTATGACGAAACCTTTTCTCCAGTGGCTATGCTTAAGTCCATCCGGATCTTACTTGCCATTGCTGCATACCATGAGTACGAAATCTGGCAAATGGATGTTAAGACCGCCTTTCTAAATGGTGATTTAGAAGAGTGCGTGTACATGACTCAGCCAGAGGGCTTCGTAGATAGTGGGAGCAGCGGAAAGGTGTGCAAGCTTCTTAAATCTATTTATGGGTTAAAGCAAGCATCGCGGAGTTGGAACATCTGTTTTGATGTAGTAGTCAAAGAGTTTGACTTCATCAAAAACATAGATGAACCTTGCATCTATAAGAAGGTAGCAGAGAGTAAGGTTGTCTTCCTCGTATTGTACGTGGATGACATACTCTTGATAGGAAATGATATTCCTATGCTGCAATCAGTCAAGCTCTTCTTATCACAAAGATTCTCAATGAAAGATCTAGGTGATGCCTCATGCATATTGGGGATTAGGATCTATAGAGATAGATCCAAACGGATACTGGGATTGTCCCAATCCAGGTACATTGACACCATACTAAAGAGGTTTAGTATGGTAGAATCCAAGCGTGGGAACCAACCCACGATCTCTGGACTCACTCTCTCCAAAAAGATGTCTCCCAAGACTGATTTGGAGAGAGCTCGCATGCAAGGGATACCCTATGCTTCGGCAATAGGCTCTATCATGTATGCGATGCTATGTACCAGACCCGATGTAGCATACTCACTAAGTGTAGTGGGTCGGTATCAAGCAGATCCTGGAGAGAGTCACTGGACAGCTGTGAAGAACATTCTCAAGTACTTACGAAGGACCAGAGACATGTTCTTGGTGTATGGTAACGGAGAACTCCGGGTGGAGTCCTTTACCGATTCCAGCTTCCAAAGTGATAAGTGTTAGTGTATATGCCCTAGAGGCCATTACTGTATCATACTGGTTTGTATATTACTTAATGGAAGCTTGGGATATTCACCTTGTATATACAATCTTGCTCAATATAGTAGTATGCTACTTGGTTTGTTTCTACTTCAATGTGTACATGTGTTTATTTTAGTATATCACCTATACGCATTAGTGGAGCCCTTAGGATCTTTGCTTGATTACCAGCGTTGTGATGGCAGTCACACTAGTGGGGGATGGGTAATCTATAAGCACATCCTTATACAGCTCCCTAGTTGCAGGACTATCGAGACAGGGCATCGATACTCCGGAGTAGACTAGCGTATGCGCTTCTCATCCCAGTGTGGGAGATGGTCTGTCCCACAGCCATCAGTACGTCGTACTGGAGATAGTATACGGGTGCTCATTGGGTTACGAGTACACTGGACAGGACTCGTCGGGAACTGACAGGTTGGTATTATACCTATCGTCAGTTATCAGTTCCCAGGTGACATGAGTACAGCTTAGTCCGCTGACTTGACACTGGCACTTCGCCTCGAGTGTGTTCCCACTGCATTTTGATCACTACCCTACCACGGCTCAAAGGAGTCGTGCAAACAGGTAATGGTTGGGTGCAGTCCCGAAGCACTTGGAGGCAGTGACGGTTAGACAGGATTCGTCTCTCCCGGTATTGGGGGTTGACATCGCGCTGTGTCTAGGAGAGCCATTACACGAGTAGTCCCTGGCCAGGGCAAGCGAGATATACTGGTAGGTTTCCAGTGTTATCTCAGGGTGTTTTGGGCTTCACTCCGACACGACTTGTACCGCTATTGGGGGACTGACGTTCACTGCCCCCTAGGCCCGACATGCGATGTATCAGACGAACAGACCGGACTGTATGGAGAATGTCACATTCAGGCTCAGTAGGAGTTCAGATGGGGTTCACCTCGTCAGCCTTCTTGTCGGCATCTACCTGGGGACCGTTACGCACAGCTAGTGCCGCTTGCGGTCTATGGTTAAACCCACTGCCAGCGTAGTGTCGAGTCTTTAGAGTCCCACACAGAGGGTATTCTCCTTTGGGCAAAACAGAGTAGAGGTCGCATGGTTTTGCGACAGAGTTCGTTCTCATCCGCGCACTTGTGCACGTTTGGAGTCCGGACGGATTATACTAGCAGGCTCTGGTTTGAGCCAGATACTGGTATATGTTTTGGGGTTACTTTTATCTCTCAGTATTCTTGTTCCTCGGAACGAGAATGCAGGTGTGTATGCACAGTTGTTTGAGGCGGAGGAAGAGGTCTTTCATTAGGGTTTCGGAACAGGTGCGTATGCACAGTTGACAGTCGTCTTTTTCCAAACCCTAATGGATTTATGAAATATCAGTTAATAATAGTAATTAAATGAAATTGTGTCATGGTTGATTTTGTTGACTTGTTGACCATGGTTGACTTGTTGACCATGGTTGAATGTTTGACCATCATCATTGCTTTGCAAGGATACTCCTTGATTCTAGCTTACATTCATTTAATGTAGTGATGGTAGTGGTCATTCCAAATACAACCATCAACTATTTTATTTTGAATTATTATTATTAATTAGATATATCTTTTTCTTTTTGTTATGGTTGCAAGAAGAAAAATAGCTCATTCTATCATATTGACTCTCTCTCCTCATTTCATCTTCTTCTTCCTCAAGCTCAAGGAGAATCCTTCTCATGTGTTGAGAATCCGTCTCCTTGAAAAGAAAACACCCCATAGATACTCTCTACTCTCTCTAGGGTTCAAGGTTTAGCAAGTCGGAGATCCTAGTTCACTCCAAGTTCGAGAAAGAGCCCGAAGGTTGAGCCCTCAGGTGGATCCATCTTTGACGGAAGAAGACTACGAGGAAAGAACCATCAACCTTTACTAGGTTTCAAGAAGAAGGAGTTCAAGTTAGGTATAACCACTTTGCCGAGTAGTTAACTCTCCTTTGCATGTTTGCTAGTTTAGTTTAGAAAAGATCCCGACTTTGTTAGTCCATGTTGCCCCATGCGCTAAAAATTTGATTTTTATACCGTTTCCGCCTCCCCGTAAGAACCGGGGGTCGCAACGTGGACTTACAGTGGTATCAGAGCCTAACTAAACTTAAACTAGCTTGGTAGCGAAGTGTATGGAAGTTTGAAACGGAAAAATTGCAAAACCGGAAAATCAAAAACCCTAAGTTTCTGTTGAATTTTTTTGTGCTCTAAATGTAAAAAGTTTTACTCCTAAAATCGGCTCAGGGTTTTGTGAGAACACCCACCAAAAACGATCCCATGAATCCTTCAAACCGCCGCGGATCCGCGGCCATAGTTATTCTTGTTGCCGCGGATCCGCCGCCGTTTGGGCTCTTCATGTGATCGTGTTTTGTGCAGTGTTCTTCTGGTAGGGTTTTGGGATTTTTCAAATATGTTATATGTGCCCAGATTTTCCAGAAAAGAAATTTACTTTTGGGGTCCTATAAATCCGTATTTTTTTCGAACTTCGCTACACTTTGGCTATATTGGTTATATCTGTGATGTTTGTATGTATTGAACGTCGGCTAATCGCTATAAGTCGATTAGTCGGGGTTATACATCTCTGTGATCTGTGTTTGATATTGGAATGTGTATATGAATGTGTTGGACTGTCGCGGGTGAATAGCCGGGGTGGATGTGAGATGAGCTTTTGTTTTTCTTTCATTCATTTGTAATATGTAAATTGATGTAATAATATTATTTGTATGGCCGCACAACCGGGTCGGGGTTGTAGCCGTCATTGTATAATTCTTTTTACTATTTTTGCTCCTAGGATAGACCCATGGAGGGGTGCACAAACTGCCGGGTACATGGCGTGTAGTTTGCCGCACCCGTAGGGGTCTTGGGTGGGGTTTTGGCTATTCACCGCGACCGTGTAATCCGCTTTTCGTTGCAGGCTCGAACGGATTGCGGATTCCTAGTATATCCAATGTATTCATCTGTGATCTGTAATGTCTATCATTGCTATATTTATAACTATTTAGACGTTGCTTATGTTTTACAGCCGCGCTAGCCCAGCCCCCGCTCTGTCGTTAGTTAAGTAACCTAACGGGTGATGACGGGGCCCCGTGGCGAATGCGAATGGCATAAGCGTACGTCATATTTTGTTGTTTTCTGCAATGGTAGGATTAAATGATGGGACGCATTAAAAGAACTAATGCAAGAATATCACGCATTAAAAGAACTAATGCAAGATAATAAACCAAGCAAAAGTCGTTGGAACACTTTCGAAAAACCACTCGGTTCTTTTCAAAACTAACTTTTAAATGTGTAGCTTGAGCCACTCCTTTTAAAAGCTATCTCGTTGCATCGATTATATCAAGTTCACTACGTTCATGGTTTCGCCAAAACCATTCGTAGCCCTCCATCATTTCAGTTAAATATACGGTAGTATTCAAGCTATGTATTTTGACCTCACGCCAAGGCATAGTGATTGATAGCTGCCGGATATTTAACTGTTGCATAGATAGAATGCGTTGGTTTGAGACAGTCGTACTGCCATTTTGACCTACGTCAAGGGTAGGTACGGGTGGGTTCAAATTAACCGGGATAATGATGGGAAGAACTTGACATGTGACTTATGACATTTTGACCTCACGCCAAGGTCATAAGAGCATGGGGCAAAAATCCACATCGGGAGTTTCATAAGTACTGAAACTTGCTAGATTTGCATACCATTTGGAGTGTGGTGATTCTGGTAGGATTCCTTCAGTTTCGTCATGCAATGATATTTGGATCCCGATCCTACTGTGAGTATATGCTACTCCTCGGGAAATTTCTCACTAAACGATCAATGCTATAAACCTAGTAGGTGCCTAGAAAGGTGTTAGCGGGGCTACGCCCCTAGGGAAAAGAGGTTATTTAATTAAGGAACTTCGCGAAAGCGTTGGAAAATCTCCCTCGAAGTACCGACACTGGCCTGGCTGAACGGTTAAGCAAGTATTGTGTGGTGGGATTGATCCCGACTAATTCTTCCTTTATGGTTTGAGGAGGGATTCGAGAGACAGTGGGAGCCATCCTGTTTAGACAAATTAAAAACCATTCTAAACTTGCAAGAGCATTATGCTAAAGTGTTTCTTCTCTCTCCCCCTGCAGCGACCAAATCGAAATGACTGGACTTAAGTTACTTCTAGATAAAAACATACTGACAGGGCCAAACTACAAAGATTGGCTCAGGAATGTCAAAATGGCAATCACTTACGACAAGCTGGGGTATCTTCTTACCACCAAAGCTCCCCCCGTCCCAGGTCCCACCTCCAGCGTCGCGGATAAGGAAATCCGTAAGACTTGGGAGATTGATTGCGCGAAGGCCAGGTGCCTCGTGCTTGCCTCTATGGACAACGAACATCAGAGGAGGCATGAGAATATGGACCTAGAATCCATATTTCTTCATACAAAAGAACTGTATGGAGAGCAGTCTCGTATCGCAAGATACGAAGTGTCGAAGAAGTTATTTTCGGCAAAGTTGGCCGTCGGATCATCGGTAGCGGACCACGTGCTTAAGATGATTGGCTACATTGAGGAGCTCGCGGAACTTGGGACCACGTTGGAAAGTGAACTTTATACGGATTTAATTCTCCAGTCCCTTCCATCCACTTAAGCCCAGTTTATACTGAACTTCAACTTACAAGAAAAAGAAGTTGAACTTTCAGAACTCCTCAACATGCTGAGGAGCACAGAGGGCACCCTACAGAAAGGTAGGGAAACACCCGCTTTGTTTGTAGGAGGATCTTCTTCTTCTAGGTCCAAGGCGAAAGCCAAAGGGAAAGAGGAAGAAAGCCCCCGCCAAACCAAGGGGCGGTGTTAGTAAAGTGGGTACGAAGGGAAAAGAAATGGCAACAAAGATTGCGGGGAAGCTTGTGGGAAAGGAAGAATGCTTCTATTGTCATAAGAGTGGACACTGGAAGAAAGATTGCGGGGCTTTGAAGGCCAGGACACAGGAACTGAAGCAGGTTTCGGCTTCAGCTTCAGGTGTGTATGTTTTTGAAAACTGTCTTTCTATAAACTCTACTTCCTGGGTATTGGATACCGGATCAGGATCTCATATCTGTAATTCTTTACAGGCGTTGAGAAACCATAGGTTTTTGAAGGCAGGTGACATGACCCTCAGAGTTGCGAACGGAACTAGCATGGATGCTAAAGCCGTGGGGGACTATCACCTAGGAATGTCAGATGGACATGTTTTGGTTTTGCGTAATTGCTTTTTTGTACCCAGCGCAACTTGTAATATCATTTCTGTATCTTTGGCTCTAAAGAAGGTTATGAATTTGCGTTTGTAAGTAATGTTGTAAACATTCACCTTAATCAAGTTCTGATTGGGTCAGGTACACTGAGCAATGGTATATACGTGTTGAACCAACCACAGATTTTCAATGTCCAGAATACACACAAAAGAAAGTCTCCAGATATCAATCAGACTTTCTTATGGCATTGTAGACTGGGTCACATCAATGAGAGAAGGTTGACTAAGTTACATACAGAAGGATATTTGGATCCATTCGAATATCAATCATATGCCACTTGTCAATCCTGTCTCAAAGGAAAGATGACAAAGACTCCGTTCACTGGACACGAAGTAAGAGCAAGCGAGCTCTTGGGACTCGTACACAGCGACGTGTGCGGTCCAATGTCTACACATGCGCGTAGAGGTTATTCTTACTTCATTACTTTTACGGATGACTTTTCAAGGTACGGTTATGTCTTCTTAATGAAACATAAGTCCGAAGCCTTTGAAAAGTTCCAGGAATATAAGAATGAAGTAGAAAAACAAACCGGCAAAAGTATCAAGATTCTAAGATCGGATCGAGGTGGAGAATACTTAAATGCCGAGTTCCTGTATTACTTAAAAGAGAATGGGATTCTCTCTCAGCTTACTCCTCCATACACTCCGCAACATAACGGTGTATCGGAGAGACGGAACCGAACCCTATTGGATATGGTACGGTCCATGATGAGTAACGCTGAGTTACCGCGATCATTCTGGGGGTATGCACTAGAAACAGCTGCATACCATTTGAACCGAGTTCCTACTAAGACTGTGCCTACCACACCATATGAGTTATGGAGTGGGAAGAAACCCTATCTTCAGTACCTGAAGATTTGGGGATGTCCAGCTTATGTCAAAAAGCAGCATACGGACAAGCTCGAGGCACACTCAGTACTGTGCAAGTTTGTGGGATAGCCAAAGAACTCCAGGGGGTATCTTTTCTATTACGCAGAGGAACAAAAAGTCCTTGTTTCTCGTAATGCCCATTTTCTGGAATATCAATTCTTAGAAAAAGAAGTAAGTGGGAGCGCAATAGAACTGGAAGAAATTCCAGAACCTCAGACAATTACTGAAAGCTTAGTGGAACCAGAGGGTTCGAAAGAACAAGACATTCCTACGCCGCTCCGCAGGAGTAGTAGGCAGTCTCATCCGCCCGAGAGATACTACGGTTTTCTCATAGACGGGGATAGAGAGGATTGCATCATAGATTATGATGAGCCTACTAGCTTCCAGCAGGCCGTTCAGAGCGTTGACTCGGTAAAATGGATGGATGCAATGCGGACCGAAATGGAGTCCATGTACACCAACAAGGTATGGACGTTGGACATTGCTCCAGACGGGGTAAAACCCATAGGATGCAAGTAGATCTTCAAAAGGAAGATTGGTGTAGATGGACAGGTTGAGACCTATAAAGCTAGACTTGTAGCAAAGGGTTTCCGTCAAAGACCTGGCTTGGACTATGACGAGACCTTTTCTCCAGTGGCTATGCTGAAATCCATTCGGATCCTTCTTGCCATTGCTGCCTTCCACGATTATGAGATTTGGCAGATGGACGTAAAAACCGCTTTTCTAAATGGTAATTTAGAGGAGTGTGTCTATATGGACCAGCCAGAGGGTTTCATTCAGAGTGGGAGCAGCGGAAAGGTGTGCAAGTTGCTTAATTCCATCTATGGACTAAAGCAGGCATCGCGGAGTTGGAACATCTGCTTTGATGAGACGGTCAAGGAATTTGGCTTTATCAAAAATCCAGATGAACCATGCATCTACAGTAGATTTGTAGCGAGAACTGTAGTATTCCTCATTTTATACGTGGATGACATTCTCTTAATAGGAAATGACATTCCTATGCTACAATCTGTCAAGGGGTTCTTGTCACAAAGGTTCTCCATGAATGACCTGGGTGATGCCTCATACATCCTGGGGATCCGAATCCATCGTGATTGATTCAAGAGGATATTAGGACTTTCACAGTCCAGGTACATCGACACCATACTGAAAAGATTCAGTATGGAAGATTCCAAGCGCGGTAACCTACCGACTTGTCACGGAATCACCCTCTCTAAAGAGATATCCCCCAAGACTGATTTGGAGAGGGATCGCATGTCTATTATACCCTACGCTTCTGCGGTAGGCTCTATAATGTATGCGATGTTATGTACCAGACCGGATGTAGATTATGCACTGAGTTTGGTAAGCCGGTATCAGTCAAACCCTGGGGAGAAACACTGGATAGAGGTAAAGAACATTCTCAAGTACCTGAGAAGGACTAAGGAGATGTTCTTGGTGTATGGAGGAAAAGACCTCCAGATCGAGGCCTTTGCTGACTCCAGCTTCCAGAGTGACAAGGATGATTCCAAGTCCATGTCGGGTTTTGTCTTTACCCTCAATGGAGGGGCGGTGTGTTGGAAGAGTTCCAAACAGGAAACCGTTGCAGACTCGACGATGGAAGCGGAATACATCGCTGCATCTGATGCCGCGAAAGAAGCTGTCTGGATGAGGAAGTTCTTGAAAGAACTTCAGGTGGTTCCGTCCATTGTTGACCCAGTACCTCTGTATTGCGACAACAACGGGGCTATAGCTTTAGCGAAGGAACCCAGGTCCCATCATAGATCCAGGCACATCTTGAGGCGGTATCACCTGATCAGGGAGATCGTGGATCGCAAGGAGATCGAGGTTCGGAGGGTTGCTTCAGAAGAAAACACTGTAGATCCATTCACCAAGGCCCTGCCCCAGACTCAGTTCGAGCGGCTGATCGAGATGATAGGTCTTCGATATGCCAGTTCATGGCCTTAGTGCAAGTGGGAGATTGTTAGTGTATATGCCCTAGAGGCCATTACTGTATCATACTGGTTTGTATATTACTTAATGGAAGCTTGGGATATTCACCTTGTATATACAATCTTGCTCAATATAGTAGTATGCTACTTGGTTTGTTTCTACTTCAATGTGTACATGTGTTTATTTTAGTATATCACCTATACGCATTAGTGGAGCCCTTAGGATCTTTGCTTGATTACCAGCGTTGTGATGGCAGTCACACTAGTGGGGGCTGGGTAATCTATAAGCACATCTTTATACAGGTCCCTAGTCGCAGGACTATCGAGACAGGGCATCGATACTCCGGAGTAGACTAGCGTATGCGCTTCTCATCCCAGTGTGGGAGATGGTCTGTCCCACAGCCATCAGTACGTCGTACTGGAGATAGTATACGGGTGCTCGTTGGGTTACGAGTACACTGGACAGGACTTGTCGGGAACTGACAGGTTGGTATTATACCTATCGTCAGTTATCAGTTCCCAGGTGACATGAGTACAGCTTAGTCCGCTGACTTGACACTGGCACTTCGCCTCGAGTGTGTTCCCACTGCATTTTGATCACTACCCTACCACGGCTTAAAGGAGTCGTGCAAACAGGTAATGGTTGGGTGCAGTCCCGAAGCACTTGGAGGCAGTGACGGTTAGTCAGGATTCGTCTCTCCCGGTATTGGGGGTTGACATCGCGCTGTGTCTACGAGAGCCATTACACGAGTAGTCCCTGGCCAGGGCAAGCGAGATATACTGGTAGGTTTCCAGTGTTATCTCAGGGTGTTTTGGGCTTCAGTCCGACACGACTTGTACCGCTATTGGGGGACTGACGTTCACCGCCCTCCTAGGCCCGACATGCGATGTATCAGACGAACAGACCGGACTGTACGGAGAATGTCACATTCAGGCTCAGTAGGAGTTCAGATGGGGTTCACCTCGTCAGCCTTCTTGTCGGCATCTACCTGGGGACCGTTACGCACAGCTAGTGCCGCTTGCGGTCTGTGGTTAAACCCACTGCCAGCGTAGTGTCGAGTATTTAGAGTCCCACATAGAGGGTATTCGCCTTTGGGCAAAACAGAGTAGAGGTCGCATGGTTTTGCGACAGGGTTCGTTCTCATCCGCGCACTTGTGCACGTTTGGAGTCCGGACGGATTATACTAGCAGGCTCTGGTTTGAGCCAGATACTGCTATATGTTTTGGGGTTACTTTTATCTCTCAGTATTCTTGTTCCTCGGAACGAGAATGCAGGTGTGTATGCACAGTTGTTTGAGGCGGAGGAAGAGGTCTTTCATTAGGGTTTCGGAACGGGTGCGTATGCACAGTTGACAGTCGTCTTTTTCCAAACCCTAATGGATTTATGAAATATCAATTAATAATAGTAATTAAATGAAATTGTGTCATGGTTGATTTTGTTGACTTGTTGACCATGGTTGACTTGTTGACCATGGTTGAATGTTTGACCATCATCATTGCTTTGCAAGGATACTCCTTGATTCTAGCTTACATTCATTTAATGTAGTGATGGTAGTGGTCATTCCAAATACAACCATCAACTATTTCATTTTGAATTATTATTATTAATTAGATATATCTTTTTCTTTTTGTTATGGTTGCAAGAAGAAAAAGAGCTCATTCTATCATATTGACTCTCTCTCCTCATTTCATCTTCTTCTTCCTCAAGCTCAAGGAGAATCCTTCTCATGTGTTGAGAATCCCTCTCCTTGAAAAGAAAACACCCCATAGATACTCTCTACTCTCTCTAGGGTTCAAGGTTTAGCAAGCCGGAGATCCTAGTTCACTCCAAGTTCGAGAAAGAGCCCGAAGGTTGAACCCTCAGGTGGATCCATCTTTGACGGAAGAAGACTACGAGGAAAGAACCATCAACCTTTACTAGGTTTCAAGAAGAAGGAGTTCAAGTTAGGTATAACCACTTTGCCGAGTAGTTAACTCTCCTTTGCATGTTTGCTAGTTTAGTTTAGAAAAGATCCCGACTTTGTTAGTCCATGTTGCCCCATACGCTAAAAATTTGATTTTTTTACCGTTTCCACCTCCCCGTAAGAACCGGGGGTCGCAAAGTGGACTTAAAATAAGGACGACTCTAAGTCGCATTCGGGTTTTGTCTTTACCCTCAATGGAGGGGCGGTATGTTGGAAGAGTTCCAAATAGGATACCGTTGCAGACTCGACGATGGAGGCTGAATACATCGCTGCCAACGATGCTGCCAAAGAGGCTGTCTGGATGAAGAAGTTCATTAGTCAACTTGGAGAGGTTCCATCCATTGAGCATCCAATACCTCTGTATTGCGATAACAATGGAGCTGTGGCTTTGGCCAAGGAACCCAGATCCCATCAGAAATCCAGACATATTCTGAGGCGGTATCACCTGATCAGGGAGATAGTTGATCGCCGGGATATCGAGGTCAGGAGAGTAGATACGAAGGACAACACTGCGGATCCACTCATGAAGGCCATTCCCCAGATACAGTTTGAGAGATTATTCGGGATGCTAGGTATGAGATACTACAGCAGCTGGCCTTTGTGCAAGTGGGAGATTGTTAGTTATGTATATGCCCTAGAGGCCATTGTTGTACATTTGATGTATATTATGATGGATGCTTAGATATATACAGAGAGGACTTTCTTGCTCATCATGATAGTATGCTATTTGGTTTCACTTTATCTTAACATGTTGACTTGTATTGGTTTACTGTCTTTCTCTCACTTGTTGATAAAGCCCTTAGGATCTGTGCTCGACTACTGGGACTATGATGAGATCATACTAGTGGGGCCATAGTAGTTGATGAGTACATCCTATAACTGTTCCTAGTCGAGGGTATATCGAGACAGGGCATCGATACACCAGAGTATACTAGCGTATACACATCTTGACCCATATGATGGGCGATGGATGATCCCATATCCATCGGTGTTTGACATCAAGGATGGTGTACGGGTGCTCAGTGGAGACTGGGTACACTGGACGGACTCGCCGAGAACTCCCAGTTGGTGATATACCACACGTCATATGGAAGTTCTCCGGTGACACTGGTACAGGGTAGTCTGTAGACCCGATATCGTCATAGAGTCTTGTGTGATTCCCACTGTGCTTTGATTTCCACCTTACCACGTCCACGAGGGCGTGCAAAACGGTGGCTTTTGGGTACAGTCCCGAATCACATGGAGGCAATGAGCGATAGGAGGGGATTCGTCTCTCCCGGTATAGGGAGTTGATGTCGTGCTGTGTTCGATTGGCTATAACTGGAAGTCCCTGGCCAGAGCTGATATAGAGATTTACTGGTAAGTGTTACTAATAGTTTCTTGACCTGTTATGAGCCTCACATCGACACTACTTATCGGTTACTGGGGTCTGACGTATACCACCCCTAGACTTGATATGCGACATATCAGACGAACAGACCGGACTGTACGGGAGTGTTACTGATTGGATTCACAGGAGAACGCACAGGCTATCTTGTTGATCTTCTGATCGCTCAATACCTGGGTGGCTGTTACGTTTAGCTGACCGCTTGCAGCTTGTGGGTGTTTGATATGATCATCACCTGCTACCGGCGTATTGACGATTCTTTAGAGTCCTACACAGAGGTTTCTTGGCTCAGGCGAAACGGAGTAGATGCACATATGTGATATGTGCAGGACCGAGGATAATTCGATATGAGATACCGTATTATATTCTCGAGATATTTTGATATGAATCGGGATATCGGATCAAATGTTGATTCGACGAATCGGTACATGATATATTAGCTGGTTATATTCGATATAGCCGGATCGTTGGATCAAGTGTTGATTCGATGATTTAATGTATAATAATATATATGAGATATTGTATTACATTATCTAATATTGGCTCGCTTTATTATTTCATTTTCTCACTAGATGATACATTGATATATATGCGATATATGTTAATTGTATTATTTTCTTTTGTTGCAAATATATAATATATATGTGATATATATTATTGAGACATGATATGATTTATTATTAAATATGTTTAAGGATGACTAAATGGGATTAGGGTTTGATTAGGGTTAGCTTCTTCTTGTTCATTCTAGAAGCTTTGCTTTTGTCTTGGTTAAGATATTATGGTTGATATTTTTCCATGACTCATTTCTAACCTAACCAAACCCTAACCCTAGTTTATTCTCTACAAACTCTTAGCCTATCATCCTTGACCATGGTTGATATATCAATCATATAGATTACTTTTCTATTCATCACAAAAGGATTATCTTTTCCATTATCATCTTCTTCTCTCTTGAGTTCTAAAAGAAAAAGCTTACTAGTTAATTCTTATGTGATGATTTCAAGTGAGAAAGTGAATAAAAAGAAAGCATAAATACTACTCCCTCATCCTCATCTCATCTAGCCCATGAGTTTAGGGTGCTCATCTCTTTAGAGTGAGAAAGCTTGGGTTTTTGCAACTTCGACGTAGATCATCGGAGATTCGGAACACTTCAAGCTAGCATGGATCGTTCGAGTCGTGGAGCCTCTCTTGAGTTCGGGAGATCATGGATCGCGGCGAAGTGACTACTACTCAGAGCTTGTGAAGCGAAGGAGTGGACTACAAAGGTTGTAATCCCTCACACTTAGCTTTAAAGATATCATCTTGCATGCTAAACCCTAATAATCTAGCAAAGATCCCGTCTTTGGGTTGTTCGGCACGTCTAAAATTTTATCCGGGCATGTTTGATGCCTTATGAACCTTCACAAGAGTGCCTAGGAACCCTACCCTTTTGGACGTTGTACCCCCTGGGGTAAAACCTGTGGGGTGCAAATGGATCTTTAAAAGAAAGATTGGTGTAGATGGGCAGGTAGAGACCTATAAGGCAAGACTTGTGGCGAAGGGTTTTCGTCAAATACCAGGTTTGGACTATGACGAGACTTTTTCTCCCGTAGCCATGCTTAAATCCATTCGGATCCTACTTGCTATTGTTGCTCACTACGACTATGAAATCTGGCAGATGGACGTTAAAACGGCATTTCTAAATGGAGATTTAGAAGAATGCGTTTATATGGATCAGCCAGAGGGCTTCATTGACAGTGGGAGCAGCGGGAAAGCATGTAGATTGCTTAAATCCATATATGGGTTAAAGCAGGCATCACGGAGTTGGAACATCTGTTTCGTTGATGTTTTCAAAGAGTTTGATTTCATCAAAAATCCAGATGAACCTTTTGTTTATAAGAAGGCTGTAGGGAGAGCTGTCACATTTCTCGTATTGTACGTGGATGACATTCTTCTGATAGGAAATGATATTCCTATGCTACAGTCGGTCAAATCTTTCTTATCACTAAGGTTCTCCATGAAGGACCTGGGTGATGCCACATACATTCTGGGCATTAGGATCTATAGGGATAGATCCAAGAGGTTATTGGGATTGTCCCAAATCATGTACATCAACACCATCCTAAAAAGGTTTAGTATGGAAGACTCCAAGCGGGGTGCCTTACCCGCTTGCCATGGAGTCACTCTCTCTAAGGTCTCTTGACCAAAGACCGATGAAGAGAGAGCTCGCATGAGCATTATACCCTATGCTTCGGCAGTAGGATTTATAATGTATGCGATGTTATGTATACGCCCAGATGTAGCTTATGCACTTAGTGTTGTAAGCAGGTATCAATCCAACCCAGGAGAGAATCACTGGATAGCTGTAAAGAACATTCTTAAGTACTTGTGAAGGACTAAAGAATTGTTCTTAGTGTATGGTAATGGAGATCTCCAAATGGAGGACTTTACCGATTCGAGCTTCCAGAGCAATAAGGACGACAGCAAATCTATCTCCGGGTTTGTATTTACCCTCAATGGAGGGGCGGTATGTTGGAAGAGTTTCAAACAGGATACCGTTGCAGACTCTACGATGGAGGCTGAGTACATTGCTGCGAATGATGCCGCCAAGGAAGCCGTCTGGATGAGGAAGTTCGTCTCGGAGCTAGGAGTAGTTCCAACCATTATTGATCCAATACCTTTGTATTGTGATAATAATGGGGCTATGGCGTTAGCCAAGGAGCTCGGGTCCCATCAGCGATCCAGACACATCCTGAGGCGCTTTCATTTGATCCGGGAGATTATAGATCGCCGCGAGATCGAGATTAGGAGAGTAGACACAAAGAATAACGTCGCGGATCCACTCACCAAGGCCCTCCCTCAGCCGCAGCATGAGCGACTTTTTAAGATGTTGGGTATGAGATACACCAATAACTGGCCTTAGTGCAAGTGGGAGATTATTGGATATATCTATGCCCTAGAGGCCATTATATGATAGTGGATGTGTTTATACATGTATATATATATTCAGTGTACATTCTTGCTCGACATGATAGTATGCTATCTGGTTCTTCTTTATCTGACATGTTGACTTGATCATGTTTTTATTCATTCATACATGTTGATAAAGCCCTGAGGATATAGGCTTGACTACTGCGATTATGATAGAGATCATACTAGTGGGACATCTGTAGTTTATAAGCATATCCTGAAATGTCCCTAGTCGTAGGTGTATCGAGAAGGGGCATCGATATACCAGAGTAGACTAGCGTATATGATATTAGACCCATATAATGGGCGATGGATGTTCCCACATTCATCAATGTTTGACATCGAGATCGTATACGGGTTCTCAGTGGTGACTGGGTACACTGGACGGACTCACCGAGAACTCCTATATGGAATTATATCTATCGTCGGATAGCAGTTCTCAAGTGACACTGGTGCAGATTAGTCTGTAGACCCGAGATCGTCATAGAGTCTTGTGTGTTCTCCCACTGTACTTTGATTACCACCCTACCACGGCTCTACTGAGTCATGCAAACAGGTGGCCGTTGGGTACAGTTCCGAGACACACGAAGGCGATGAGCGATAGGAGGGGTTTCGTCTCTCCCGGTATTTGGAGTTGATGATGTGCTGTGCTCGATTGGTTATATCAGTAAGTCCCTAGCCAGGGCTGTTGAGATTTACTGATAAGTGTTATCAGTAGTTTCTCGATCTGTTGTAGACCATTCATCGGCACGACTTATTGAGTTATTAGGGTCGACGTTACCATCCCTAGACTTGATATGCAGCATATCTGACGAAGAGACCGGACTGTACGGTAGTGTTGTCGGTTGGCTCGACGGGAGTTGTGACAGGTTCGCTTGTTTTCTTCTGATCGCTCAATACCCGGGTGGCCGTTACGTTTAGCTGACCGCTTGCGGCTTGAGGATGCTTGATATGATCATCACCCACTGCCGGCGTATTGATGAGTCTTAGAGTCCCACAATGAAGTTGCCTAGTCCAGGCGAAACGATGTGGTGCGCATATGAGATATGCGCGTGGACCCGGTTAAAATGGACGTATGAGATACCGTATATTAATCGGGCGGTTTGCTTTTGGTCGGGTCGTATGCGATATGACCGGTTTGCTAAATCAAGTGTTGATTTATTATTGACCATTGGTTTCTCACTTAAAATCCTTTCTTGTCTTTTTGTTGTATGCGTGCATGTATGAATTCATTTTCATTTATGCACATAGGATGTGCATGCACACATACATGCATACATAATCTATCATGGTTGTTGATATAGTGGATGGTGGCAATATAAGACTCACACCAAATATATAAATATATAGATATTATTTTTTGGAAAAGAAAAATGGAAATGGAAATTGTTTTCATGGTTTAATATTTTATTCTTGCAATAAGCCCTTGGATTAACCATGATTCATTTTCTATGGCCATTTTTGTTCCAAACTAAAATATCTAGATATTTTATAACTATGGTTAAGAATAAGGAAGTGAAAATATATATATTTTTTCATTTCTCATTTTTATTCACAAGCTTATCATTATCTTGAGCTCTTTACAAGCCATCATCTTCTTCCTCCTTTCTCTCTTGCTCTCTAGTTTTCTCAAGTGAGCAAAAGAGTCACCAAGTTAGGATTTTGAAGTGAGAAAACAAACCACATCACCATTCTACACTAGTCTTGCCCATTAGTGTAGAGTGTTAGCTTCCATTTCTTCTCTTGATCTAGTGGAGCTTGAAGTTTGGACAAAGAGGACTCCAGGTGGATCGTCGTGGACCTAGAGGATCTCAAGCGAACCTTTTTTTCCAACCCTCAACTAGCCAAGGAGTCTAGCGTAGGGAGCTACAAAGGTTGTACTCTCAAAACCCTAGCTTTTATACTTGTGTTTATGTTGCCCTAAATTTTCTAGCATGATCCTTAAGATAGTTTCTTTAGCACCATATAAAATTTAAATATGGCGTGTGTGTTGCCTCCAAACCCTTGTAGTGGTGCTGTAGGAAACCCTTCAGTATCGTCAGACCCCAGTAACTTGATAAGTCATGCCGATGTGTGGCCTATAACTTTTCAAGAAACTGATAACACTTAACAGTAAATCTCATCAGCCCTGGCCAGGGACTTGCTGCTATAGCCAATCGAGCATAGCACAATATCAACTCCCAATACCAGGAGAGACGAAACCCCTCCTATCGCTCACTATCATCATGTGATTCGGAACCACATTGTTCCCCTCCGAACGGCGGCGCTGACTTTGCGTCTTGCCTGTGATTCGGGGCAGATGCTATGTGGTTTTATCTTCTACCTCTCCGAAGATGCCAAATTGATTTATGGCACCGTGTATCGGAGGTTTAGACGGATGCGGCCGATGTAGCAGACTTCGTCAGATTCCTCCTCAGGGTGAGGGGTTTTTTATTGTGGGGACGCTCTTCCCTGCAGGCGCAAGCCCCTGCAGTTAATTACGCTACCGCATCACGGTAACAACTTTCTCCTTCTCCAGAATTTCACTTCGTGTCGTGTGTGTTTGTTTTGTTTGTGGTTGCCCGTGGATTGTATACGGAGACTGAGTAATGCCGTCGCCCATAGGACGTGGATTAGTCCAAATCCGTATTTACTTAGATTTGGGTTTGGTGTTTTTTGTTTAAGGAAGCATTAGTCGCGTTGCGGCTAAGATCAACTTAAACGTTCGTCAAGGATACGTTAGTCCTGTTTTGGACTAAGATCAACTTGACGTGATGATCGATTTAATATCTGGCCGTCGGGACTCGTCACCTCTCTGACGTCGTTGAAGGATTACAACGACAGGTGTCAGCGGAGTTCAGAGATGTACCCTTGAACCAAAGTTTATTTGGGGTTTTATCATTCATTTAAATGTCTAAGGATACGTTAGCCGTGTCTGGGGCTAAGATCAACTTAAACGGGACCGTTTAGATCCGGCAAAAGGGCATTTGGAGGCTCTATTGTTCCAGTTTAGGGACGTAGTGGTCCATTTTTCAGTTTAGGGACGTGGTGGTCCATCGTCAGTTTAGGGACGTGGTGGTCCATATTCCAGTTTAGGGACGTGGTGGTCCATTTTCCAGTTTAGGGACGTGGTGGTCCATCGTCAGTTTAGGGACGTGGTGGTCTATATTCCAGTTTAGGGACATTTCCGTCCGATATTAGTTTAAGGACGTCTCGGTCCGATATTAGTTTTGGGACGTCTCGGTCCGATATTAGTTTAAGGACGTTTCGGTCCGATATTAGTTTAGGGACGATTCGGTCCGATATTAGTTTAGGGACGTTTCGGTCCGACATTAGTTTAAGGACGTTTCGGTCCACAAGTTTAAGGACCCCGCAGTCCATATACGTGTGTGGTCGTCGGGACCCGTCACCTCTCTGACGTCGTTGAAGGATTACAACGATAGGTGTTAGAGGAGCTCGGAGATGTACCCTCGAACCGGATATAAATTGATTTAAGGGAGCAATATCGCTCAGTCAATTTAATTTGAGGACTTACGGCCATGATTGGGCTAAGTCCAAAGTATTCAACGCTTTTTATTTGTTCTTGGTCTGTTAGACCTGTGTTGAGGCTTGGCCCATTTTTAAATAATGCATTGCATTATTTTCTTTTTTTTTGTTTGGGCTCTGCCCATAAAAGATGCAGAGCATCAATTTATTTTGGACTCTACAAGGCATCTGCATAGCATTTTATTATTTTGTTTGGGCTCTGCCCATTTATAAATGATGCAGAGCATCAATTTAATTAGGCCTGTTTGGTCTTTTAATTGGGCCTGGCCCTTCAGGAAAAGAAATGCATTGCATTTGTCAGACGCTTTGCGCCAATTACTGAGCGCAAGTGCTTGTGGTTAGGACACGTGTCATGCTCTGGTGAGCGCAAGCGCAACAGCGCAATGCGCTGCGCTAGTGCGCTGCGCTGTTGCGCTGCTGACACGTGGCGCACTCTGGTGAGTTGCGCCAATTCCAGAGAGCAAAGCTCTATTTCAAGAGCGCGTAGCGCAAGTGGTTCTATAGCTGACACGTGGCGCCCTCTTAAGAGCGCAACAGAGCAGTTTGCAAGTGCAGAGCACTAAGAATCTTTTAGATTTAAGAACAGAAGTGCAAAGCACTGTTTAATTTCTTGATCTAAATTTAGATCAAAGAAAAAAAAATTCTTTTTTGTTTCAAGAACCAGAGGTTCATAAAAGTGCAAAGCACTATTTTTTTTTTATTTTATTGTTTTCTTATTTTAAAGAACCAAAGGTTCATAAGAAGTGCAAAGCACTGTTTTTTTATGTAAAGATCATTGATCTTGTTTTTAGATCAATGATCTATTAGAAGAAATTTCTTCTTCTATTTTATGAAGGTTCTTTACCTTTTTCTTGGAATTTTCTCAGAGTTCTCTCTGTTTGAAACTCTTGACCTTTTTTTTTAACAAAAATGTTGATGCCTTTGAATTGAGGCTTAGGGTCCTTTTTATAGTGCCCATAAATTAGTTAAATTTGTTAAAGAGATCCTTCTCTGAGTGATTTGGGGAATTTTCCCCACCGTTGGATCTTTGATCCAAGGGCTTCTGCTTTGCAGAAGAAAATCTTCTTGTTTTAAGAAGAACAGAAAAGATTTCTTAGAAATTTAATTCTGTTTGGCGCAGATGCCCCAGCGCGTGACACGCGTCACACAGCGCAGCGCAACTGCGCTAGCGTAAATCGCTGACACGTGTCGCGCAGCGCACAGCGCAGCGCAACTGCGCTAGCGCATCTGCGCTGACACGTGTCGCGCAGCGCAAAGCGCAGCGCACCTGCGCTAGCACATCTGCGCTGACACGTATCGCACAGGGCAGTGCTTGCGCAGCTGAAGCGTTGCTTCATTAAAATAGAGCTTTGCTCTGATTGGGCGCGCCTTCTTGGGCGCTGCGTTGACGTATCAGCGCCAACCACGTGGCGCGTTGCACCCGGGATTTGAAGCGTTGCTTCAAAATTTGAATTTTGAATTTCCAGCAGAGCTTTGCTCTGATTGGGGGAAACAAATGCCCCCCCACCGTTGCGCTCATGTGGCGCGCACGTGAGTGCAGCGGTGGCAAGCCCCTGACCGTTGGATCAAGGGGTGAGCTAAAGGGGCGCAAGCGCCTTATAAATAGGACCTATGGCCCTTTAGAAAACTTCACCATTTTCTAGATTTTGATTTCAGAGCTTTGCTCTTGCTTAAAACTTCAGAGCTTTGCTCGTTTCCACAGTTAGAACAGTTTTAGGTAAAATTAATTTAAATCAGATTAATTTAAATCAATCTTAACCAAAAGAGCTTTGCTCTTATAGATCTTTTGATCTAAAGAATTTCCCTTTGGGGTTTCACCAACAGAACTTTGCTCTCATGAATCCATAGATCTATAGAGATCTTGTTCATGGGTTTTAACCCATGAACAGAGCTTTGCTCATGGATCCAAAAATAGATCTTTTTGATCTAAAAACGAAGAACTTCTAATAGCCTTCAAAAGATTTTAATTTCTTTAGGAGTTTTAAATAAATTTTCTCATCATCATCACAGAGCTAGGCTCTTTTAAGGAATCTTATTCCCCTGAGACCAGAGTTTGACAAGTGTCACTCTGTGACAGAGCTTTGCTCTGAAAGAGGAGATTTTCTCCTTGTCTCTAGGGATTCTTTATTAATGGGAATGTTTTCCTGGGGACCAACTGACAATCTCATCCAATGATGAGATTGTCCTATTAACTGACATACTGTCATCCAGATTTTATGGGTCCCCCTTTGGTCCCTTACTCACTGCACTGTTGTGTGGTGTAATTAATTAATGCATTTTCTTCTTTAAACGCCAAACGTTGGGATTACAACACTAACGGCTAAATTGTTCTTTTGCAGCGATCATGTCTTTAGACACTTCATTCCCGTTCGTCCGCTCAGAGGAGGGGTTTCCCAAGGCGCCCTTGGACCATGAAGTTCTGGCTATGATTAAGGAGTACGACCCGGAATACAAGAGTCTCCATCTTTGGGGGTCGTGGTACAATCAGATCATCATGGGCCGACGGAGCTTCACCGCGGTGCCGTCAGAACCCATCACGGCAATTCACTACGCTAGCCCACCCTCGGTGCACTACGCCGTGGAGATGGTGGATTGGACCGCAAACAGCTTTCTTCATCCTGCTATGGATGCGGTTCCGGTCCAACGTCCTATGGTCTTGGATATCCTAGGACGTCGTATTTGTCAAGGCGAGGCAAGACCCTGGGGGCAATCATATAACATTGGTCTGATCCCCCGTCATCCGATTGGCTACCTGCCATGGGCCCGGTACATCCTGTCGACGAAGAAGTCGCAGTTGATAAGATTAGGATTGTATACCGCAGTCTACGTCTCTCTCTTCCAGTATCCCTCGCTCCCCACCTGGTGGTTCAAGGCTTTCTTGGAGCAATGGAATATTCTCACCCACACTTTCCTCGCCATGGAACGGGAAGTGTCCATTTCTTTGGAGGAATTCGCGGAGGTATCCGGCCTACCAGTCATGGGGGAACACTATGAAGAGCTGCTCCCGACAGATGAGTACGTCTTCGGTGCTAAGCCGATGGTAAGGGGGATCACGCCGGAAAATGCCGTTCAACACCAATTCCCGAGCCTGATCAAGGTGTTGAACATCTACGAGTCCCTTTTTATCGAACACGGGAGTCGGGGAGTTAACTTTGAGGACTTCATTGCTCGTTTCCTTCGTCCAAGCGTCATTTCATCGGGATCTGCCAAGTTTGCCACCCTGGATGACCCTTTCGGTTTAGGTTCGGATAACCTGCCAGCGAAAGACATAGACCGAAAGGACTTTTTTCTTCCTAACTCCCCAACTATGTCTTTTGTAGAAATTGCGGCCCCTGGAATGGATGAGGAGGCTTTCTTTTTAGGATTTCTCAGACTGTGGCTGAGTTGGTTCGCAATCCCAATGCACTCTCATCGCATGCGGCCTTCCGTCTTCTACCTAGCCCACCGAATGGTCATCGGGATAAAGGTGGCTGTGGGGATCGCTGGCTTGACGCACCTATATCATGGCCTCAGCCGAGCAGCGGATGCTAACGAACCCGGGGTACTGCACGTGGTCTTCCCGATGCACTACTTTGCATCGTGGCTCGAGCTACACACGGCGGGTGTCTTCGGCATGCATAAAAGGCCTTCATTCTTTGACAAGTGCGGTTTTCCTCGCATTTTACAGTTGATTGGCTCATCAATCGTGACCCCTTCACCACGGGACGCCAGGGGTTTACTGCTTCGCCCTCACACCGTTGGAGTCGGGATGTCCTTTATTGATAAGGTATTAACCATTGGAAAAGCGTCCACCACTGCGGTGCGACCATTACAGGACTCCTTCAAGGATGGAGCTTCAGTGTTAACGGCCCGGGAGATCCTCCATTTGTATTCTATTAGACCGAGTTTCCTAGTCTTCAGGCAGGGCGGTGCAGCAGTCTTTATGAGATATAACCCGCATCGTTTTGCCCAACAATTGGGTTACGATCAAGGGGTACCCTTGGAGGCTTTCTTACTGGAACCTGCTGTCAATGAAGAAGGGATGGAGAACGCGTTACATCACTTCATGCGCCTGAACACGGGTTCTCGTTTTTTCATCAGCACGCCGGCCTGTGCTCCACGACTCCTTAATGTATATAAAGAGTGGTACAATCATGCGACGGGGGCTGTTATAAAGGAAGAGAGGCGAGTGTTGATCGACCGTAAAGAAGTACCCCCCGGCACCAACCGTAACGCTCCCTTAGCGCCAAGGATCCTGGTGGCTCCTCCTCTAAAAGATGCCGGGGGCAGACCATCACGTGCGCAAAGTCCTCCACGTGAGTTGCCGCTCCCTGATATCGCAGATGCACCTCCCGCACCCTGTGCTCCAGTGGAGACAGTGGTTGTACCCTCGCCGGAGTCTGGCGTGGGTGCGGACATCGGGACCCGTCGTCCCAAAGTGGCTGCTAAGCGGAAGTCGATCCCCCGCGAGCCTAGGGTCGGAGGGCAAAAGAAAAAGAAGTCGCTCTTCGCTGTGGACGTCGTGTTCGGCCAGGAACCCCATGCTCCCTATGCTGAAGGTCTGCTTGAATATGGGAATAACGCAGGATTAGTGATGCCGCCGACGGACGATACAGACTTGGAGGCTGCTCTCAATGCTTCGGCATGGTTGGCGAGGCGTGACGTGTGGTTAGCTAAGCTTGCGCAGTCAGGTAACTACTAGTCACATTTTCCTTATTACATCATATCTTCCTTATCGCCCTTGATTAACGCTTTTCTCTTCTTTCTTTCAACAGGCATCACTGATGAAGAAGCCATTGCCGCTTCTTTGAAGACTTTCCAAGAGGAGGAACGTCTTAGAGCGTCTATGGGCCTCAGTAAGTTTTAATTCATCAAGTCTCCATCTCCCTCGTGTTATGGTCGATCTAACCTCTCTCTTTTCATTGCAGAAACCTCAATGCCGTTCCCACCAAGCGACACAAATGTTTCGCCAGCCGCCGATATTCCTGCTTCCTCCGGGCCACCGCAGGAGGTTCGTCTTGAAGAGCCGATGAAAGATGCCTTAAAGGCTCTGGAGGCATCCCTGAACGAGGATGACGACGCCTTGAAGGAGGCGTCACAAAGGTCTATCGCGACAGCCAGGGAGGAAAGGAAGAGGCTGAGGCGTGAGGCGAAGGCACGCAGGGCTGCCTTGGCTATGGGAGCGGGTCCCAGCACTGTCCCTCGCGCTGATACTCCATCCGAAGAGGCCCCTGTCGCCCTATCCACTGCCCGCAGAGAGGTGGCGCACGCAGTTCGGAGCGCAAACGGTAAATCCACTTCAGGTAATGTTTCTCTCAGAGTTTTTTTTATAAGGATTTTAATGTCATTGGTCCTTATATCTCTTATCTTGCAGGGCCAAGTCCGATCGAGGGGGAAGCGGAAACCGTTGATCCCAAAGAAACAGAGGAGACGGTACCTGCCGAACTCGAGCCGACGGTGGGCAATGTCGTTGTGGTTTTGGAGCCTGAAGTGGAGGTCGAGGGGCCTACCGCCGAGAAGGTCATTGATGCCGAACCTGAAGTGGTGGCAGATGATATGATCATTATAACTGAGTCCAGGGTAGTGGCGGATGAGGCGCTCAAAGCCAGCGATCCCCCGGCGACGGTGGACGATACAACCGCAACTACTGAACCTGAGAGAGTAGTGGGTGAGGTGGCCATGATTCCCGAGGACGAGCCAACCGCTCCTTCTCTGGAATCTGGCAATACTCCAATCATAGCCCTTCCCGTCTATGGCCCTCCACCGTCTCCAGGTCTTGCGAGCACGACGACGGTCCCCATCGAGTCGGGTGACTAGTCCACGGGCGGTGGTCTCATGTCGATAGAGGAGGGAGTCGCCTCCGTTTCAGCCGGGAGCTCCTCAGGTAAACCCCAAGTGGCTGCTTTTCTTTACTTTACAATCTTTTCTGACAAGTTCACCTTTTCGTAATGCAGGTGCAGCCAGTGCCGATGCCCTACTGCTCGAAAGAGCGCCTTCAACGACTGCCTTGGCGGTGGTCACCTCTCAACCCTCTCTCATACCCTCGAAGATGTTGGAAGGTATGTGTTTAAGATTTATTAATCTTGTTTTCCAGCCATATAATTCGTGTACTAAAGTCACACTGTTGTGTTTTCAGGAGTTCTTTTTGATCATGTATATCAGATGTTGCTCCTACACTTTTCCTTCCCATCTGAGCTTGCTTCTTCCTCTGGTGGCGTTGGTGAGTATGATTTCCGTTGACATCCTTCCTCTCTTTTTTCTTATTGATGGAATTACCTCTAACCTCTTTTTCTCATCTCAACTGCAGTGCTACAGATTGAAGGAGGGGATAAAAGATCAGCTGTGCCACCAGCCCTTCCGACCTTACCACCTGTCTCAACTGGTACAATGACCATCATGTTAGTTGTATGTATGCCCTAGAGGCCAGTATTGTACAGATGATGTATATTATATTGGATGCTTGGACATATATAGAGATGAATTTCTTGCTCGATATGATAGTATGCTATCTGGTTGCTCTTTATCTTAACATGTACACTTGTCTCTTTAAACTGTCTTATAGTTACATGTTGATAAAGCCCTTAGGATGTGTACTTGACTACCTGGACTATGATGCAGATCGTACTAGTGGGGACATGGTAGTCCATAGGTACATCCTTCAAGGTCCCTAGTCATGGGTGTATCGAGACGGGGCATCGATATACCAGTGTAGACTAGCTTATACGCTTCTCGACCCATGAGATGGGCGATGGATGATCCCATATCCATTGGTGTTTGACATCAGAGATGGTATCCGGGTGCTCAGTGGAGACTGGGTACACTGGACGGACTCGCCGAGAACTCCCAGATGGTATTATACCTCACGTCAGATGGCAGTTCTCAGGTGACACTTGTGCAGGATAGTCTGTAGACCCGAGATCGTCATAGAGTCTTGTGTGATTCCCACTGTGCTTTGATCTCCACCTTACCACGTCCATGAGGGCATGCAAAACGGTGGTCTTTGGGCACAGTCCCGAGTCACATGGAGGCAATGAGCGATAGGAGGGGTTTCGTCTCTCCCGGTATTGGGGGTTGATGTTGCGCTGTGCTCGATTGGCCATAATAGGGAAGTCCCTGGCCAGGGCTGATCAGAGATTTGCTGGTAAGTGTTACCAGTAGTTTCTCGACCCGTTATGAGCCTCACATCGGCACGACTTATCGGTTATTGGGGTCTGACGTTTACCACCCCTAGACTTGATATGCGACATATCAGACGAACAGACCGGACTGTACGGTAAGTGTTACTGGTTGGATTCACAGGAGTGTGAGCGGGCTAGCTCGTTGATCTTCTGATCGCTCAATACCCGGATGGCCGTTACGTTTAGCAGACCGCTTGCGGCTTGTGGGTGCTTGATATGATCATCATCTGCTACCGGCGTATTGACCAGTCTTTAGAGTCCTACACAGAGGTTTCCTGGCTCAAGCGAAACGAAATAGGAGCGCATATGAGATATGTGCAGGACCGAGAATAATGCGTGTATGTGATACCGTATTCCATTCTCGCGATGAATGTATCGATTGGTTATATTCGATATAACCTAGATATCGAATCAAGGATTGATTCGATAAGCCGATACATAGGATACTAGTCGGTTATATGCGATATGACCGGATCGTTAAATCAAGTGTTGATTTAATGATTTAATGTATAATTATATATTTGATATATTACTTGCATTAGCTAGTATTGGTTCACTTTAAATGGATTTTCTCACTTGATGTGCAAGTTGTATATGTGATATACTTTTGTGCACATGTTTGTATCATGTTTGATGATACTTGCTCATTTGGTTAAGTGTATAGAATTAAACCATGGTTAAGTTGATGATTAGGGTTTTTCTTATTCATTTATTTATTTATTTGTTTGTTTATTTATTTAGAAAAGATTATGATAAGAATGGTGGCTTTCTTTGTTTCTAGTTGAAGCTTCATGAAGCTTTGACTTTGTAACCATTCTTGTCTTCATGCTTAACCCTAATCCATCAAAGTAACCATGGTCAATTCTCTACACTCTACCTTAGTTAGTATATGATAAGTATTCATTTTTCTTTTCATTTTAATCAAGACTTATCATATTCTAGCTTCATCTTCTTCTTCATCTTCAAAGAAAAAGCTTAAGTCCATTAATGGCAACTTGAGCTAAAAAGTGAGAAATCCAATTCTAAAGTGAACCCATCTCCTATTTTTTCACCCTCTACCTCTTGCCAAGTAGTATAGGGTGTTTTCTTCACAAGTTTCACAACTTGATGGAGTTGGAGCTTGAACTTGTGATGCCTCGACGTAGATCATCTTCGGCACGAAGCCGACGACCTAGCCCGCCCATTTCTCCGATCAAGCCGACGATTGAGTCCGGGATTCGAGATGGACAGCGAGAGGATGCCTACGTGGAGCTAAGGAAGTGGAGAACCGGATCTACAAAGGTTGTAGCCTCTCTCCATTAGTTAAATTGTCAACTAGTTTAGTTTTTCGCCTAAACTTCTAGTCAACGATCCGTATTAGGGTTTCTCGGCACCCGTAAAATTTGAAATTGGCATGGTTGATGCCTTGTGAGACCTCATTAGCGTGCCTAGGAACCCTACAGTGGTGTCAAAGCCTAGCTAGAGCCTTAGGCGAAGTCTAGACGACGTTTGAAACCCGATCGAACCGAAACCCTAATTCCCGAGATGCTCTCTGGACTTTTTCCAAAAACTGGGATTTTTTCATATTAAAAATGCTTAAAAAATTCAGCAGGGAATTCTAAGAATTACGGTGCAAAATTTATCCCATGATTTGTTAAAAGCGCGGCGGAACCGCGGCAGAAGCTTGGCTTCTGCGGCGGTTCCGCGGCCAGAAGATGACGTCATCCTTCCAAAGTTGCACAGTAATTCATGTTTTCAGGTGCTGAGTTTTCTGGGAGTTTTTAATCTGAACTCAAGAGTTGAGTTTTCTGGGGTGTTTTGGAGCTTGGATGATTCGATCGGATTATCAGATTTTGTCGATGTGGTTTTCCGGATATTTAGAATATGTTAAAAGTTTCGACCGGATGTAAATACCCAATCTTTCCACTGCCGGGAAATTTCCAATTGTTGGACTTTTCCGTAGTTTAATGACGTTCTAAGTAGTGCAAGTAACGCGATGGTCCCTCTAGAAGACAACAAACCTTAACTCGATTATGTGACCGTCTTGAACTGCCCTTTGAACCTTCGGGTTTGGGGCAGTACGGCGTGCCACATGTGAGGCGTTGGCTTGACCCTTCTACGGCTGGACCGTTGGTACTGAGGCATGAAATGAATGTCTTTGAACTTATTTCATGTGTTGATCGGTTTCGGGAAAACTTGGGTGTTCGAATGTTTGATCGGAAAGTTTAATATTTTCTATTTATCCGGAATGGGATACAATAATTGGAATTCACAAATAGTTATGAGATAACTGAATGAATGTTATAAATCTAGCGGTTTAGTCTCACTTGATATTGAAAAGAGTTTTCGATAATGGGACTAAAATGCGGGGTTTATAATTGTTAGGCATGTGATGTCTAAGTATTTCATTTGATTAGGTATGCGATGTCTAAAGAGATTGCGGATTCCAACTGTTGTAGTTTTACACTTTCTTTTCTGTGACCGTAAGTATAGTATGTCGATATAGCCGGTTTCGTTGCTATACGTCAACGACAATTGGGGTATGCATACTTACTTACGTTGATGACATGTGATGTTATGTGTTGCTGGATATGTTATATTGGATTGTCGTGTTTGAATAGCCGGGGGTTTTTATGTGAGATGAGTGTTTTTCATTTTCATTCATGTAAAAACTTGTATGTAATATTCTTTTATTTGGGGCACTTCCAGGTTGCGGAAGTTGTCATCTTTTGTATATTATTTACTTTTCCGCATTAGGATAGACCCAAGGAGGGGAGCACAAGTAACCGGGTTCTGGGGTCCAGTGGGAGACCAACTCGAGAAGTCGAGTCCGGGTCTCCTAACCCTAGAATTGGTAGGGTTGCTTGCCGCTCTCGTAGGGGTCTAGGGGTATGGGATTGGCTATTCATCACGACCGTGGAATCCGTGTTTTATACTGGCTCGTATTGAAAACACGGACGTCCTAGTATATCCAATGTTTCATATGTTTCTTCTGCTGCTTTATCTGTGATGCGATCATGTGATGTTCTGTGATAGATACAGTATATAGTATATATGATATATTATATAGACGTTACTTATGTTTTACACCCGCGCTAGCCCTGCCCCGCTCTGCCGTTAGTTACATAACCTAACGGTGCACGAGGGGACATCGAGGCGAATGCGGTTGGCATAAGTGTACGTCGTATTTATCTGTGATGTTTAGGTGACTTAAATGATGGGACTTCATTAATTTGATTAATGAAAGAAAAGAAACCTAAGATGTTGTAGAATCAAATTTTAAATAAAACAGGTAGCTACAGTTCTTGCTTTGCACAGCGGTATATGTGATATATCCTGCACCTTATTCGATGAGGAAAGGACCGAGATCCCTTCACCGGGAGTGACTCCTTTAGCAATAACTGGCAGATGCTACACACTCGGTTTGACTTTTGATTGCTTCTATAGTTTCTGCTTTGCACAGTGATATATATGATATATCCCGCACCTCATTCGACGAAGGAAGGGCCGACGATCCCTTCACCGGGAGTGACCCCTCTAGCAAAACTAGAAAAGCCTCAAAATCACTCCATTTCAAAACTTCATTTGATTCTATAACGATATCAAGTTCATTACGCAATAGGTTTTCAAAAAACCTAGCGTAGCCCTCCGTCATTTCAGATAAGTAGTAGTTAGTATTCGTGCTATGTTTGTTGGCCTGCGTCAAGGCGTAGTGTGCGGTAGCTAACTAGTATTTATCTGCTTATGCATATGATGCAGATTAGATTAGGGTAGTCGTGCGACTTTGTTGGCCTGCGTCAAGGGTCGTGCGTGTGGGTTTAATTCAATCAGGAAATGACGGGTTGAACATGACTAGCGCACTATGGTTTGTTGGCCTGCGTCAAGGTCATAGGACGCTAGGGGCAAAATATTATCGGGAATTTCAAGTGTTGAAATTTGCAATGAGATTGCATACCTTCTATGAGATAGTTGGATCCCGATACCCACTGCGAGTAAGAGTTACTCCTGGGAGAGTTTTACACATTACAATTAGCCGATCAAGTAGGTGTCTAGAAAGGTGTCAACGGGGTTACGCCTCTGGGAAAACGAGGTTTACTTTAATTAGGTCCGTGCGAAAGCACGGGGAACCTCCCTCAAAGTACCGACACTGGCCTGGCTGAAAGATCGACGAAGTTGTAGGGTGTAATTAATCCCGGCTAGTCTTTCATTTTAGGGTTTGAAGGAAGATTTGATAAAAACCAGTGGGAGCCATCCTGATTAGATAAGATAATAACCAATCTGATCTTGCACGAGCATATGCTAAAGTGTTTTCTTCTCTCTCTCTCCAGGTAGCGACCATGTCATGCCCTAATAAAGATAATAATATGGATGTATTGACCGAACCCGCATGTTATACTGTGCTGGGGAACGTTGGTTCCGTTCTTTCTTATAAGGGTTATAGGACTGAACAGGATATAGGGGAATACCAGGATTCCCATGCCACCCGAATGAAGAAAGTACATGTTGATGCATTTTCTTCGGGTGTGTTCGTTACAGAGAACTGTTTCTCCATTTGCTCCACGTCCTGGGTATTAGATACCGGGTCAGGATCCCATATATGTAATCAGTTACATGGGCTCAGGAAAGGTAGAGAACTTGGAGAAGGTGATAAAGACATTAGAGTTGGAAATGGTGCAATTGTTGCAGCTAAGACTGTCGGGGAATATCACCTTGAATTACCAACTGGTAATACATTGGTTCTGAACGAATACTATTACATGCCGAACCTGATATGCAACATTATATCGGTTTCTTTATTGAGTAAAGAGGGATATAATTTTGTATTACAGGACAATGTTATGAACATTTTTCGTAACCAAAAGTTGGTTGGATCAGGCACGTTGTGCAATGGCATTTATGTTCTAAATCAATCAACAGTTCTGATCATAACAAACACACACAAGAGGAAGAGTTCAGAACTGAACGAATCCTTCTTGTGCCATTGTAGACTGGATCACATCAATGCGACACGACTGGCTAAGTTGCATAAGGATGGATATTTAAATCCGTTTGAATTTTCATCTTATGACACTTGCCAGTCATGTCTCAAAGGCAAGATGACCAAAACTCCGTTTACGGGACACGGAGAAAGAGTTACCGAACTCTTGGGACTGATACATAGTGATGTATGCGGTCCCTTGTCTACACATGCCAGGAATGGTTCTTCGTACTTCATTACATTCACTGACGATCTCTCTAGATTCGGATATGTGTTCCTGATGAAACACAAATCAGAAGCTTTTGAGAAATTTAGAGAATATAAACAAGAAGTCGAAAACCAAACCGGAAAAAGTATTAAAATCCTTCGATCTGATCGAGTAGGTGAATACTTGAGCAATGAATTCCTGGACTTCCTAAAAGAGAATGGGATTCTCTCTCAGCTGACTCCTCCATATACACCACAGCACAACGGTGTATTAGAACGGAGGAACCGCACCCTATTAGATATGGTGCGCTCTATGATGAGCACAGCTGAGTTACCTATTTCCTTCTGGGGATATGCACTGGAAACAGCTGTAGACCTATTGAATATGGTTCCCACCAAATCCGTGCCAACCACTCCATATGAGATATGGAAAGGAAAGAGACCATGTCTTAATTATGTTAAGATATGGGGTTGTCCGGCATATGTAAAAACGCAAAATCCGGACAAACTCGCGGCAAGGTCCATTCTGTGTAAGTTTATTGGATATCCCAAACATTCGCGTGAGTATATCTTCTACCACACCGAGAAACAAAAAGTGTTTGTTTCTCGACATGCCACCTTTTTAGAAAAGGAATTTCTTGACAAAGAGATTAGTGGCAAGGAGGTAGAACTGGAAGAGGTTCCAGCAATACAAACTACGACAGAAGATTTGGCTGAACCAGAGGATTCAGTAGCTCCCAATGAACCTCAGCCTCTCCGCCGATCTAGTAGGGTTCCTCGCCAATGTTGGAGATAGTGCCCTCAGAGTCAATTATTGGATCACAGGCACGTGATTGCAGTGATTGAGGGAGGACCTATCCCGGTAGGACAGTCTTACTCGAGATGATAGTATGCTATCTGGTTTACCTTTATCATCGTGTACTGCTTTAGGTGACCTGACATGTCGCTATTGCACGTTGATAAAGCCCCTGGGATTCTTGCTTGATTACCGGCAGTATGAGGGCGATCATATACGTGGGAGCTGGTAGTCTATAAGCACATCCTTAAAAGGTCCCTAGTCGTAGGAGTTTCGAGACAGGGCATCGATACTCCAGAGTAGACTAGTGTATACAGTCGAGACCCCGACGAGGGGCGGTGGCCGGTCTCACAAGCCATTGGTGTCAGTTGGTTCACCTAAGATGTATACAGGTGCTCATTGGGTTATGAGTACACCGGACAGGACTCGCCGGGAACATGCTAGTTGGTCTTATACCTGACGTCAGATAGCAGTTCCCAGGTGACATGTGTACAGGTTAGTTCATCGACCTGGGGATCGTCATTTGTCTCGTGTGAGTTCCCACTGTACTTTGATTACTACCCTACCACGGCTCAAAGGAGTCGTGCAAACAGGTTTTAGTTGGGTACAGTCCCGAGCCACATGGAGGCAGTGAGCGGATCTTCGGGGGTTCGTCTCTCCCGGTATTGGGGGTGAGGTCGCGCTGTGTCTAGGAGAGCCATTACACAAAGACCTTGGCCAAGGCAAGGAGATTTACTGGTAGGTATTCCAGTAGTATCTCAGGGTGTTCTGGGCTACACTCCGACACGACTTGTACCGCTTTTGGGGGTCTGACTTTTACCAACCCCCTAGGCCCGCCATGCGATGCTCATAGACGAACGGACCGGACTGTACGGATATTGTCACTGACAGGCTCAGTTGGGTGTCGGGGTGAGCTTCCTCATCGACGTCCATTTTAGTCAATAGCTGGTGGCCCGTCACGTATTGGCTTATACCTCTGACGTGCTAGTGGTTAAATCCACAACCATAGTATTGACGAGTCTTTAGAGTCCACCACACTTTCAGTTACTCAAGCTTTCGGGCGAAACGCTGTAGAGGCCGTATGGAGATATGGCAGGGTCCGATCAGATACGTGCGGTATTGCACGGATCAGGATCGGACAGTTTATACTAGTAGTCGTATAGTAATATGGCAAGGTTCGATCAGGTACGTGCGGTATTGCACGAATCAGGATCGGACGGATTTTACTAGCCGGCTTTGGTTTAAGCCGATCCTAGTATAGTACAGTGTAGATTTTGTCTCATTGCATTTGTATCCGGTCGGAATACAAATGCGGGTGTGTATGCACAGTATAAGGGTTATCCTGTAATTTATTACGGGACCAGTTTTCTGGAGTTGCCATTTTGCTTTCCGTTCCGGCCGGTTTTCCTTTGTTCTTTCCCGGCCGGACTTTTCCGATGGAGGGTGTTATTTGCAAGTTCGCAAATAACACTTTGTGGAGGTTTTATTTGCATAAGGATTGATATGATAAGCATCTTTGCTTTTCATGATTTGATGAGATTAGAAATGATTTGAGGTTGATGTAAAGTTTAGTGATGATTATGTTTGGATGTGGTCACCCTCCTCCTTTTACTACACTCACCTCCCTCTTGCTTCATATTGTTTTCTTCCACCATTTTTGTTATGAGAGAAAAAGTTCATGGTTGAGAAATAAAAGAGAGAAGAAAAAGAAAGAGAGAAGAAAAAGAAAAGAGAGAGCTTCATCTTCATCTTTGAGAGAGCTTCATTCATTCATCTCATTTTGATACAAGGAAAAATGAAAGCACCATTTTTCATACCTTCATTCCTCCACCTTCAAATGGCAACCAACCCCAATGTGAGACATACATTCTACATTACATTCCCTACAGTATATCTTGAGCATGTCGAGTAGCCGGCTTCATGCGCGAGTTGCCTCGGTATTGAGGTGGGAGCCCGTAAAAGTACCCGGCTTCGTGGTGCCCTTTCCGACGAGGAGGAGACGGACGGAGATCACGCGAGGAGATCGGAGTGGAGATGAAGACCGGAGGACTTGGATCGTCGGTACATCTCTAACCTTTCTTGTTAGGTAGCTAGACTAGTTTAATGGTTACGATCCGGAGTTTAGTGCGCGGTGGTGCCGGTTTGCTAAGTCCGCAAAATTTAAGTTTACCACCGTTTCCGCGTTTGGCCGTCGGGTTGACGGCCGGGGCGCCGCCGTGCACTTACAGCCAACCTGAGAGATACTACGGTTTTCTCATGGATGGTGGAAGCGAGGATTGCATCATGGAGGATGATGACCCAACTAGCTTCGAGCAGGCCATCACGAGTAGGGACTCAGTGAAATGGCTGGATGCTATGCGGTCCGAGATGGAATCCATGTACACCAACAAAGTATGGACTTTGGAAGTTGCTCCTGAAGGGGTAAAACCCATTGGGAGCAAGTGGATCTTCAAGAAAAAACTTGGTGTAGATGGGAAAGTGGAGACTTTCAAAGCTAGACTTGTTGCAAAAGGCTTTCGTCAAAGACCAGGTGTGGACTATGACGAAACCTTTTCTCCAGTAGCTATGCTTAAATCCATCCGGATCATGCTTGCCATCGCTGCATATCATGACTACGAAATCTGGCAAATGGATGTTAAGACCGCCTTTCTAAATGGTGATTTAGAAGAGTGCGTGTACATGACTCAGCCAGAGGGCTTCGTAGACAGTGGGAGCGGCGGGAAGGTATGCAAGCTGCTTAAATCCATTTATGGATTAAATCATGCATCGCGGAGTTGGAACATCTGCTTTGACGTCGTTATCAAAGAGTTTGATTTCGTCAAAAACCCAGATGAACCTTGTATTTACAAGAAGGTAGCAGAGAGTAAGGTTGTCTTCCTCGTATTGTACGTGGACGACATACTCTTGATAGGAAATGATATTCCTATGCTGCAATCGGTCAAGCTCTTCTTATCACAAAGATTCTCAATGAAAGATCTTGGTGATGCCTCCTGCATATTGGGAATAAGGATCTATAGAGATAGATCCAAACGGATACTGGGATTGTCCCAATCTAGGTACATTGACACCATACTAAAGAGGTTTAGTATGGAAGAATCCAAGCGTGGGAACTTGCCCATGATCTCTGGACTCACTCACTCCAAAGAGATGTCTCCCAAGACTGATTTGGAGAGAGCTCGCATGCAAGGGATACCCTATGCTTCGGCTGTAGGCTCTATCATGTACGCGATGCTATTTACCAGACCCGATGTAGCATACTCACTAAGTGTAGTGAGCAGGTATCAAGCTGATCCTGGAGAGAATCACTGGACAGCTGTGAAGAGCATTCTCAAGTACTTGCGAAGGACTAAAGAGATACTCTTGGTGTATGGTAATGGAGAACTCCAAGTGGAGTCCTTTATCGATTCGAGCTTCCAGAGTGATAAGGACGACTCTAAGTCGCAGTCGGGCTTTGTCTTTACCCTTTACGGAGGGACGGTTAGCTGGAAGAGTTCCAAGCAGGAAACCGTGGCAGACTCGACGATGGAGGCTGAATACATCGCTGCCAACGATGCTGCCAAAGAGGCTGTCTGGATCAAGAAGTTCATTACTGAACTTGGATTGGTTCCATCCATTGAGCATCCAATACCTTTGTATTGCTATAACAATGGAGCGGTGGCTTTAGCCAAGGAACCCAGGTCCCATCAGCGATCCAGGCATATTCTGAGGCGGTATCACCTGATCCGGGAGATAGTTGATCGCCGGGAGATCGAGGTCAGGAGAGTTGACACGAAGAACAACACGGCGGATCCACTCACGAAGGCCATTCCCCAGATACAGTTTGAGAGACTCTTCGGGATGCTCGGTATGCGATACTACAGCAGCTGGCCCTAGTGCAAGTGGGAGATTGTTAGTTGTATGTATGCCCTAGAGGCCAGTATTGTACAGATGATGTATATTATATTGGATGTTTGGATATATATAGAGATGACTTTCTTTCTCGATATGATAGTATGCTATCTGGTTGCTCTTTATCTTAACATGTACACTTGTCTCTTTAAACTGTCTTATAGTTATATGTTGATAAAGCCCTTAGGATGTGTACTTGACTACCTGGACTATGATGCAGATCATACTAGTGGGGACATGGTAGTCCATAGGTACATCCTTCAAGGTCCCTAGTCGTGGGTGTATCGAGACGGGGCATCGATATACCACTGTAGACTAGCGTATACGCTTCTCGACCCATGAGATGGGCGATGGATGATCCCATATCCATTGGTGTTTGACATCAGAGATGGTATACAGGTGCTCAGTGGAGACTGGGTACACTGGACGGACTCGCCGAGAACTCCCAGATGGTATTATACCTCACGTCAGATGGCAATTCTCAGGTGACACTTGTGCAGGTTAGTCTGTAGACCCGAGATCGTCATAGAGTCTTGTGTGATTCCCACTATGCTTTGATCTCCACCTTACCACGTCCATGAGGGCGTGCAAAACGGTGGTCTTTGGGCACAGTCCCGAGTCACATGGAGGCAATGAGCGATAGGAGGGGTTTCGTCTCTCCCGGTATTGGGGGTTGATGTTGCGCTGTGCTCGATTGGCCGTAACAGGGAAGTCCCTGGCCAGGGCTGATCAGAGATTTGCTGGTAAGTGTTACCAGTAGTTTCTCGACCCGTTATGAGCCTCACATCGGCACGACTTATCGGTTATTGGGGTCTGACGTTTACCACCCCTAGACTTGATATGCGACATATCAGACGAACAGACCGGACTGTACGGTAAGTGTTACTGGTTGGATTCACAGGAGTGTGAGCGGGCTAGCTCGTTGATCTTCTGATCGCTCAATACCCGGATGGCCGTTACGTTTAGCAGACCGCTTGCGGCTTGTGGGTGCTTGATATGATCATCATCTGCTACCGGCGTATTGACGAGTCTTTAGAATCCTACACAGAGGTTTCCTGGCTCAAGCGAAACGAAATAGGAGCGCATATGAGATATGTGCAGGACCGAGAATAATGCGTGTATGTGATACCGTATTCCATTATCGCGATGAATGTATCGATTGGTTATATTCGATATAACCTAGATATCGAATCAAGGATTGATTCGATAAGCCGATACATAGGATACTAGTCGGTTATATGCGATATGACCGGATCGTTAAATCAAGTGTTGATTTAATGATTTAATGTATAATTATATATTTGATATATTACTTTGCATTAGCTAGTATTGGTTCACTTTAAATGGATTTTCTCACTTGATGTGCAAGTTGTATATGTGATATACTTTTGTGCACATGTTTGTATCATGTTTGATGATACTTGCTCATTTGGTTAAGTGTATAGAATTAAACCATGGTTAAGTTGATGATTAGGGTTTTGCTTATTCATTTATTTATTTGTTTATTTATTTATTTATTTGGAAAAGATTATGATAAGAATGGTGGCTTTCTTTGTTTCTAGTTGAAGCTTCATGAAACTTTGACTTTGTAACCATTCTTGTCTTCATGCTTAACCCTAATCCATCAAAGTAACCATGGTCAATTCTCTACACTCTACCTTAGTTAGTATATGATAAGTATTCATTTTTCTTTTCATTTTAATCAAGACTTATCATATTCTAGCTTCATCTTCTTCTTCATCTTCAAAGAAAAAGCTTAAGTCCATTAATGGCAACTTGAGCTAAAAAGTGAGAAATCCAATTCTAAAGTGAACCCACCCCCTATTTCTTCACCCTCTACCTCTTGCCAAGTAGTATAGGGTGTTTTCTTCACAAGTTTCACAACTTGATGGAGTTGGAGCTTGAACTTGTGATGCCTCGACGTAGATCATCTTCGGCACGAAGCCGACGACCTAGCCCGCCCATTTCTCCGATCAAGCCGACGATTGAGTCCGAGATTCGAGATGGACGGTGAGAGGATGCCTATGTGGAGCTAAGGAAGTGGAGAACCGGATCTACAAAGGTTGTAGCCTCTCTCCTTTAGTTAAATTGTCAACTAGTTTAGTTTTTCGCCTAAACTTCTAGTCAACGATCCGTATTAGGGTTTCTCGGCACCCGTAAAATTTGAAATTGGCATGGTTGATGCCTTGTGAGACCTCATTAGCGTGCCTAGGAACCCTACACATCATATTGGTAACTTTCCTCTCTTTATTTTCTGTACTGTTATCTGATCGCATCCTGTTTCTTTCAGCTGTCGTTCTGTCTGTCTTCAAATGGCGCTGTGAATAGTCTGCGCATGTTGAGTGACTACGTCGAGGAACACGACGTTGAAACTCCTACATCTGCCGCAGACTTCGCTATGGTGGTTAACCCGATGCTAGCAATACTCATGAACTTTCATGATGAGGGCATCATTGCATCCTGGGTTAACCATTGTAAGGAGATCGAGGGTCGCCTATATCAGTTGGAGTCATTGAGTCCCGCTCCCGAGACCGTGGCTGCCAGTAATCAAAGGACAGCGTGGATTGAGCAGAGCGCTCCTTACATCCGCCATCTCGAACAAGAATTCATTTCAAGGCGTAAGGAGCGTGGTGAGACTTCGAGCAAGTCTGCTTAACTGCATGCTAGGGTGGAGGCCAACGCCGCACGGCTGAAGGTTATCTTTGAGGGCCTTCTGCAATGTCTCTCCGAAGGGTTATCATTGAGGCAAAAACTTGACGTTGTCGAGCGAGCTGCACCCAGCCAGGAAGCAGCCCAGAAGGCGGCGGAGGAGCAACTTTCATCCTTCTTGCAACAGCGGGCCCAGGTGGAGGCGGAGGCGGCCGCGGCTGTCACTCGAGAGGAAGCGCTGAAGGAAGTGCGAGAGCAGCTTGTGAACTTACTAAAGACACTTCCTCCTCAGTAGCTATCCATTTTTGTATCGTTTGTACTTATAGATAAAAGAATGTATATATATATATTTTTTTTATTCTTTGACATAATGTATCCTGTATCCAATCAAGTTTATGAATAAAAGATACACCTTTTTTGTAATGTGTCATTTTCTCCGTCTTTTCTTTCTTTTATTATTAGCATATCACCTTAGCGAACATGGTTGACAGATAGTAGTGTTGGAGATAGTGCCCTCATAGTCAATTATTGGATCGCAGGTACGTGATTGCAATGATTGCGGAGGACCTATCCCGGTAGGACAGTCTTACTCGAGATGATAGTATGCTATCTGGTTTGCCTTTATCAGTCGTGTACATGTTCAGGTGACTGATTGCATGTTACACTTTGATAGAGCCCTTAGGATCTTGCTTTACTACCAACAGTATGATGGCGATCATATACGTGAGAGTTGGGTAGTTTATACGCATATCCTTAATTGTGGTCCCTAGTCGTGGGAGTTTCGAGACAGGGCATCGATACTCCGGAGTAGACTAGTGTATACAGTCGAGACCCCGACGAGGGGCGGTGGCCGGTCTCACAAGCCACTGGTGTCAGTTGGATCACCTAAGATGTATACAGGTGCTCATTGGGTTATGAGTACACCGGACAGGACTCGCCGGGAATCTGCTAGTTAGTATTATATCTATCGTCAGATAGCAGTTCCTTGGTGACATGTGTACAGGTTAGTTCATCGACCTGAGGTCGTCATTTGTCTCGTGTGAGTTCCCACTGTGCTTTGATTTCTACCCTACCACGGCTCAAAGGAGTCGTGCAAACAGGTAGCTTTTGGTTACAGTCCCGAGCCATATGGAGGCACGTGAGCGGATCGGCAGGGGATTCGTCTCTCCCGGTATTGGGGGCGAGATCGTGCTGTGTCTAGGAGAGCCATTACACAAAGCCCACGGCCGTGGCAGGAGATTTACTGGTAGGTACTCCAGTAGTATCTCAGGGTGTTATTGGGCTACACTCCGACACGACTTATACTGCTATTGGGGGTCTGACGTTACTAGCCCCCTAGGCAGATATACGATACTCATAGACGAACGGACCGGACTGTATATACATTGTCACTGTTAGGCTCAGTAGGGTTTCTGGATGAGTTCGTTCATCGGCCTCCCTTGAGTTCGCTCATCAGCTTCCCTTGAGGTCAGTCCATGGGCAGCCGTTACGCATAGCTAGTGCCACTGACGGTTTGTGGTTAAACCCACTGCCATGGTACTGACGAGTCATTAGAGTCCCCCACAGACAGTTTCCCAAGTTCGGGCGAAACGTTGTAGAGGCCGTATGGTTTTATGGCAGGGTTCGGAAAATGCACGTGCGATTACGCACGTGTTATTTTTCGGGCAGATGATACTGGTCGGCTTTGGTTTAAGCCGGATCCGAGTATTATATTGAGTAGGTATAATATCTTTGTCTCAGTTGCATTTGTATTCGGTCGTAATACAAATGCGGGTATATTTATACAGTTTTGGGGTTTTCCTGAAAGTCGTTTCAGGATCACTTTTGGAAGTTGCCAGTTTCCAGTTTTCTATCAGCCGTCTTTTAACATTCGGTAAAAGACGGATTTATCTTTTCTTGGATGAGGGTGTGTCATGCTTCTAGAAGGTTCTAGAAGGTGATGACTAGGTTAATTGGTGTTGAGTTTTCATTGGTTGCTTTTAAAGGTGTCATTAATGCTTGATGACTTGCTTATTAGATTCAATGTTTCTAAAGTGACTCATGCTTTAACATTAAAGCATTTTGTTTAGCTAAGGATATTTTTTCTTGATCTTTTGAGTGAGAAGCTTTCTTGTGGTCACCCCCCTCTCCTACACTCACCTTCCTCCTTCTTTATAAGTGGCCACCCCTCTCTCTCCTCATACTCTCTCTCACTTGAGTTTTCATTTGCTAGAAAAGATTATGATAGGTTTTATCGGTGTATGGAATTTCATAGTCCATTTCATTCCATCACCCGATTCCCTCGGAAACTTCATTAACCGATCGTCCACGGATTTGGACGAAGTGAGACAAAGTCATCTACTCATTCTCTACATCATTCTTGGTCGTCTCTTTTAGCAAACTTGACGATCGAGTTGCCTCGAGTCAGAGGCGGGAGCCCGTTTAAAGAATCAGTGATGTGGTGCCACCTCGACGAGAAGATCGGAGATCGACGAGATCGGAGCAGCCGCAACGAAGCGTGGGATGATGGTTGAAGAAAGAAGGACTCGGATCGTTCGGTATAACCTTTCTACACTCTTTACAGTTTGTTAGTTTAGCAATAATGGCATATCCGGGTTAAAGTATACGATAGCGCCAGTTAAAAAGTTTTTGTTCCGCATTTGGCGTCTTTAGACGGCCGGGGCGCTAGCGTAGACTTACAGTGGTATCAGAGCCTCACCATTTTGCTATGCTAACTTGTGCTAACGAGTTCAAAACATCGATCGAACCGAAAATCAAAAACGGCAAAATCCTTGCTTGACAGTTTCTGTTGTTTTTAAACGGTCTCAAAAATTATTTCTGTATATCTTAAAAATCTGTGCAGGCGTTTTTAAGAGCCACGACAAAATTTGGGGTCGTGAATCCTCCAAGCTGCCGCGGAAACGCGGCCAAACCATGGGTTTGGCCGCGCATCCGCGGCCATGTGGTGAGCACGTGCTCCTAAATTTGGTCAGTGGGTTCTGTGATGGATTTTGGGGTTTTTGGTAAATATCGTTTTGGCCCAGGTTTTGTTACTGTTCACCAGTAAGCAGTGGGGCCCACTTTTTGATATTTGGTCTTTGGTCGATCGAAATTTAAACACGTTAGTTTACAGTGCTTACATTATATCTCCGACCGGGAATGTCATTTGATCGGTAAACCGCGTCTGATTGCTATAGTTCTTTTAGACGGGTTTGCGAACGTGACATTCGCGTTGATGTTCTGTGTTGTGCTGTGATGTTGCGGATTTGTCATGGTGGATAGCAGTGTGCAATGGTAGTACAGTTTGAGTTTATTTGTACATTTGATATTGCGGGGCGAGCGTCCAACTTGTGGACTGCCGTCACTGCCTGTTGTATAATATTCTTTTTGGGGCACGACCAGGTTGCGGTCGATGTACCTGTTGTACTATTTTTCATTACTGTACTAGGTTTTGCCCCGCGACGGAGTGCACGGATAGCCGGGTTCTGGGGAGCAACGGGTCCGCATCTCATGGCTTTGAGAGGCAGATGGGTCCCACTCTAGAATTGGCAGACTATTCGCCGCACTCGTAGGGGGTACAGGTTGACCCAAGGAGGGGTGCCCAAGCTTACCGGATTCCGTGAAGTGCCGGGTGTTCCATTCACTATGCTGTGGGGACTACCTCGCTTCAGGTTTTGGCGGGTAACTTGCCGCACCCGTAGGGGTCTAGGTTTCATTGCACAGGCTATCCACACGACAGGGGAACGTCGAGTTTCAGAAGCGGCTCTGTGAAACTCGGGGATCCCAGATTATCTGTATTGTTCTGTGATGCTTATTACTTTTCTGTAATGTTGTATATTATCACGCCTGGAGCGATTATGTATATTGGTTTATATACTATTAGATGTTGTATATGTTTTACACCCGCGCTAGTCCAGTCCCCGCTCTGTCGTTAGTTAAGTAACCTAACGAGTGATGACGGGACCCAGTGACGAATGCGGATGGCATATACGTACATTTTATTTTCGTTCTTTTCTGGTGTGATTGAATGATGGGACTGCGTTGATTCTGATCAATGCAAAGTAAAACAAACCTGTTTGGATGTTGTTGGAACAAATTTAAAAAATGTTATTGCAAAGACGTTTTCTTTTGTTATGCATAGCGGTATTCAGTGGAATATCCTGCACCTCATTCGACGAGGCAAGGGCCGATATCCCTTCACCGGGACTGACCCCTTGGACAGAAGTTTGCGTCAGAGTAATAACTTCACTATAGTCGATTACAAGTTTCTTTGCATAGCGGTATTCAGTGGAATATCCTGCACCTCATTCCACGAGGAAAGAGCCGAGATCCCTTTACCGGGAGTGACCTCTTTAGCAAAGGCTCGAGACTGGTATGGAGGAGTTGCGACAGATGATGGGAGGCATGCAGGAGCTACGTCAGATGGTAGGATCCCTAGTTGCAGCCAGTCGTACACCGAGTCCGGATGACGTACCTACTACATCACAGACGACCATGATACCTGCTCCTACTACTACCACCGTGGCCATTCCGGTTTCACTACAGGATTTCATGAGGCTGAGACCTCCAGTATTCACCGGCACCGAGGCAGCGGAGGACCCACAGACGTTCCTTGACAGTTTAGCCAGGATCTGCCGTTCGCTGAGATGTTCGGATGATCGATGGGTAGAGCTTGCGAGTTTCCGACTAGAGGGTCTCGCGCAGACATGGTGGGAGTCAGTCTTGAGAGGTCGAGCTGCAGGTCTACCGCCTATGACTTGGGTCGAGTTTACAGCAGTCTTTCTAGCCCGTTTCCTTCCAGAGAGCGTTCGTGACGCCAGAGCTCGTAGCTTCGAGGCCTTAGTCAAGACACCTGGGATGACGGTGTCTGAGTATGACATCCAGTTTACACAGTTATCCCGATATGCTCAGTATTTGGTGGATACCGAGGAGAAGATGGTGAAGAGGTTCGTACAGGGACTTGATGCCCAGCTATATCTTGCCATTGGCGCCCAGCACTACGACACTTATTCAGCTGCTATGGATACGGCATTGCGGATGGAGGCACGCTTATCACGGACTTCGGCCGTTTCTGGGCCGAAGAGGATTCGCACCGACGTACCGTCTCCGAGGCAGCGCGCCAGATTCTTTCCGAGAGATAGGCCTGGCAGAGGATTTGGACGGGGACAGTTATATGGTTCTTATCCCCAGGGGCAGCAGTCGTCACCAGGATGTTTTGGGTGCGGGAGTTTGCACCATCTTGTCAGAGACTGTCCGGTGAGACGACAGGGAGCAGCGACAGTTCCGCATGTGACCCTACCACCATCACCACCCCCTCCTCAGAGAGCCCTACTTCCTACCCCAGGCGATGCTCCACGCAGTTAGGTGCACCGAGAGGCCGTGGACGTGGCGGTCCTGTTCAGAGAGGACGAGGAGGCAGAGGCCGAGGTCGAGGTCAGCCCGCTATCGGTGGAGGACAGGCCCGAGTTTTTGCTTTGACACCGCAGGATGCGCAGGCATCCAATGCCGTTGTGACAGGTACCTTGCCAGTTTTTTCTTTCGACGCACGGGTATTATTCGACCCAGGTTCCACACATTCGTACGTCTCTACACACTTTGCACCGATGTTGGGCCGTGAGTCGTCGTCGTTAGATCAGCCGCTTGTTGTTGTTACTCCGGTAGGCGAGACGTTTGTCGCTCGTTTTGTTTTTCGTTTGTGTTCCGTTCGTATCGGGGAGAGGGATTCATCAGTTGATTTGATACTCCTCGATATGTTGGACTTTGATGTGCTTCTGGGCATGGATTGGCTAGCCACTTGTTATGCTTCGGTGGACTGCCGTGAGAAGGCAGTCAGATTTAGCTTTCCGGGAGAGCCAGTCCTTGTTATTCAGGGAGACCGCAATGTCATCCTTCCCAGCTTAATTTCGTCTCTTCGCGCTGGTCAACTCTTGCGGAAGGGATGTCAGGGATTCTTAGCGTGTATTTGTGATACTCGAGCTGCAGAGGTTCCGTTGGACCGGGTCCCGGTAGTTTGTGAGTTCCCTGATGTTTTCCCTGATGAGCTACCTGGGCTACCGCCTGAGCGCGATGTTGAGTTCTGCATTGACTTGATTCCCGGCTCGGGGCCTATTTCTATACCGCCTTATCGGATGGCCCCGGCAGAGCTTCGAGAGCTGAAGGATCAGTTGCAGGATTTGTTAGATAAGGGGCTTATTCGACCGAGTGTTTCTCCGTGGGGTGCTCCGGTCCTGTTTGTCAAGAAGAAGGATGGAAGTTTGCGCTTATGTATCGACTACCGCCAGCTGAACAAAGTTACCGTTCGGAACAGATATCCGTTGCCGCGCATTGATGATTTGTTCGACCAGCTTCAGGGTGCGGGGTATTTTTCGAGGATCGACTTGCGATCAGGATACCATCAGCTGCGAGTTCGACATGAGGATATACCGAGGACAGCTTTCCGCACGCGCTATGGCCACTATGAGTTTTTGGTGATGTCGTTCGGACTCACCAACGCCCCAGCAGCATTCATGGATTTGATGAACCGTACATTCAGGCCGTATCTTGACTTGTTCATCATCGTGTTTATCGACGATATCTTGGTGTACTCCCGGAGCAGGGAGGAGCACGAGCAGCACTTGCGGATTACGTTACAGACTCTGAGGGAGCACCAGCTGTTCGCAAAGTTCTCCAAGTGTGCTTTCTAGCTGGACAGCGTCGGATTCTTGGGTTACGTGGTTACGAGAGACGGCATTTGTGTGGACCCGAAGAAGATTGAGGCTGTTCAGCAGTGGCCCCGACCGACATCGGTGACTGAGATCCGTAGTTTTCTAGGCTTGGCGGGCTACTACAGGCGTTTTGTTCAGGACTTCTCCCGTATAGCTGCACCTTTGACCGGTTTGACCCGGAAGGGAGTTCCTTTCGTCTGGACAGAGCAGTGCGAGCGCAGTTTTCAGCAGCTACGGACTTGTTTGACTACGGCGCCGGTATTATCTTTGCCTTCGGGATCAGGCGGGTTTGTTGTCTACTGTGATGCTTCGCGAGTGGGATTAGGATGCGTATTGATGCAGCATGGCCGGGTGATCGCTTATGCTTCTCGGCAGTTGAAGAAGCATGAACAGAACTACCCCACTCATGATTTGGAGATGGCTGCAGTGGTCTTTGCACTGAAGATTTGGCGACATTACCTATACGGCGAGTCGTGTCAGATATTCACCGATCACAAGAGCTTAAAGTACATATTTCAGCAGCGAGACCTGAACCTCAGACAGCGTCGTTGGATGGAGTTGGTGAAAGACTACGACTGCGAGATCTTATATCACCCCGGCAAGGCGAATGTGGTGGCAGATGCGTTGAGTAGGAGGCTCGGGGGTAGTCTATCCTTTTTGCGCGCAGTGCAGAGGCAGTCGTCAGCAGATTGGCAGATGTTATGCGACAGCCGAGTTGAGTTCGAGTTCACTCAGACAGGGGGACAGCTCGCGCATGTTCGTGCATGCCCACAGTTGCTTGACCGTATTTATGAGGCACAGCGCAGTGACGACCGTTGCTCAGAGATCATGGCACAGATGGGACAGGGCAGATTTTCCGAGTTCATGGTTGACGATCAGGGGATTTTACGATATGGATCTAGACTGTGCGTACCAGATGCTGATGGATTGCGGCGCGACATTCTCGAGGAGGCACACCGATCAGTGTATAGTGTCCACCCCGGTTCCACCAAGATGTACCATGATATGAGAGAGACCTACTGGTGGGACGGGATGAAGAGGGACATTGCGGAGTTCGTTTCGAGATGCCTGACTTTTCAGCAAGTCAAGGCCGAGCACCAGAGGCCCGCAGGAGAGCTACAGCCGTTACCCATTCCAGAGTGGAAATGGGAGCAGATTTCGATGGACTTCGTTGTGGGTCTGCCCAGGACCAGTCGAGGGTACGACTCCATCTGGGTGATCGTGGATAGGTTGACGAAAGCGGCTCACTTCCTGTCAGTGAAGACGACTTTCAGCTTCGCTCAGTATGCTCAGCTCTATATTGACGAGATCGTGCGACTTCATGGCGTGCCGACTTCTATCGTGTCAGATCGAGGCACTCAGTTCACCAGCCGACTTTGGCAGAGACTTCAGGAGGCTTTGGGCACTCGTTTAAGCTTCAACACAGCGTTTCATCCGCAGACAGACGGACAGTCAGAGCGGACCATTCAGACTCTCGAGGACATGCTCAGAGCGTGCGTTTTAGACTTTGGTGGTAGCTGGGATCGTCATTTACCTCTAGTGGAGTTCTCCTACAACAACAGCTTCCAGGATACTATTCAGATGGCACCTTTCGAGGCATTGTATGGGAGGAGATGCAGATCGCCCGTTTGTTGGACAGAGCTCAGTGAGAGCAGCATTTTGGGGCCGCAGCTTGTTGAGGAGACGACAGCGAAGATACAGTTTATCCGAGACCGGATGAGAGCGGCTCAGAGCAGGCAGAAATCCTATGCAGACAGGCGCCGTCGCAGATTAGAGTTCGCAGTTGGCGACCATGTTTTTCTGAATGACTCTCCGATGAAGGGCGTGATGCGTTTTGGACGAAAGGGGAAGCTTAGCCCTAGATTCGTAGGTCCCTTCGAGATCCTCGAGCGGGTTGGCGCTGTTACATATCGTTTGGCTCTTCCACCCAGCTTTCCCGATGTTCACCCCGTCTTCCATGTTTCGATGCTCCGCAAGTACCTTCACGACCCTTCGCATGCGATTCAGCACCCGACAGTCCAGCTAGAGCGCGACCTTTCTTTTGCAGAGCAGCCGGTGGCCATCCTGGATCGGCAGGTGAAGAAGTTGAGGTCAAAGATTATACCAACCGTCAAGGTCCTTTGGCGTAGCCCGAGCAGCGAGGAGGTTACCTGGGAGACCGAGGGCGAGATGAGGAAGAAGTATCCCCATCTCTTCGAAGGTACGCGTAGCTATATTTTTTTTTAAATTCGGGGACCGAATTTCTTTAAGGGGGGAAGATTGTAGCGACTTGAAAAGTCGTTTTGGTGTTTTCCTGAAATTCGGTGAAAATTCGGTATTTTTCCGAAAACCGTCTTTCTTGTTATTTTGCAGTTTATGGCTAATTATACCTAAAATGGATAGGTAATTGCTTGCTTTTAGTAGCTAATGAGTTAATTATGAAATTCTGGTCGTTTAAAAATTTTCCCTATTTTTTCAATTTTTTAATATTATTTTAAGCCGGTAAGAAAATACATTAAATTAGTGATAAATACAAATTTTTCCGGGCTAATTTTAATCTCTAAAATTATGATAATTAAAATCTAGTGGTAATATAAATTTTTAGTAATTTATTTTGATTTTTAACAAATTTTTATGATATGAAACGAATTTATTGAATTTTTGAGCTAAAACTTGCAATTTTTGACTTGTAGGGGGCCTTTTTGCATAAAATTTCTTTTGTAAAACCCCTCTCTCTTTTCCCTCAGCCCTAGAACAGCCCCACCTTGTCCAAGTCCAGAAATTTCTGGCCTCATTTCCTTGGTTGCTTTCTTGAGTTGATTTAGTTAGTTTATGGCTTTATTTTAAATATAATTGATAAAGTATGGTGCTTTGACTTTGGAGACCTGACCCATGACTTTTCCCCACTTTCCCACACCCTCCCCCTTACCTCCTCTGGCCGAAACCTGAACCCTCACTTCTTCATCTCTTTTCTTTTCATTTTTCTTCAATTTTCTTCAAAAAACCACATCAAAATCCATAATTAATTCAAAAATCCAAACAAAATCCTTATGCTATCATTATCCTTAGCCATTCTTGCTTGAATCTTGGAGCTAGGAAGCCATTCTTAGAGGCAAATCACTTGCTTGATCCATAGATCTTGAGGTATAAATTTCTTCAAGTTACTTTCTTTTTTGCTAAATTCCTTTAATTGTATGGTTTAGTGTTAAAAGTTAGCTAAATTCTAATCTAGTTTATAAAGAGTAGTTGTTTTAAACTAAAGTTTGTTAGCATACCATTATGTGGTTAATTAAAATTATTTTGCTTGCTAGTTCCTACACAAATCAAAGAAGTTACCTTGTTGATGTGGTCTTTAAATTGTGTTATTTTGTTACTTTTAAAAGTGTGATTTTAGTTGTAATTGTTGTTTTAGGAAAAATCTAGAAAGGGTTATGTATGGAAAATGAGTTGATTAGGGTTTAGAAAACATTATTTAGTTGATTAAACCTAAATTGTTATCTAGTTATTTTGCTAACCTAATCTATGAGATTAATTTTCTTATGTGGGCTTTTGTTGTGTTAATTTAAGTTTTCAAGTGTGGAAATTGATTTGGAATTTGCTAGGTTATAAATTCAAGAAATGGTTGTTTATGGAAAATAGGATTGGAATCATTGTTATTGTGTTGTAATTAGTGTTTGTAGATTGCTAGTAGTGTGGTTGGGTGTTCAAGCTTGATAGTAGTCTTTTGTAGCCAATCGGCGATTTTTGCACCGATTTTTGGAATGTAACTGCTTACTAGTTTTGTTATAAAATTATGCGATGAATCATTTTTGATATCTTGATGATTGTAATGGCTTGTCCTACGACTTTTAGGATGCGTGAGTGCTGATTTTTGGGTAGTCGGGTTTAGTTTTGCCGGGCGACCAAATCGGCGTTTTTGGCAGTTTTTGCGATTTTCGCGTGTGTTCCGCGCACTTTGTGCACGTTGTACCTAGCTAGAGAACTTTAGTAGTTTCGTTGGGGTTTTGCGTCGTTCTTAATACGTAACCTTATGTATGGTATTGATGTAAATTCCAGGTTCGGTCGCGGAGACGTCAGACGCGGCGCAAAAGGGAAAGGCGGTGATTGGACACAGCTAGCCAGGGATTCCGGTGAGTAGATGTAATATCTACGGGGGACTATCGTTGGATGGCGCAAGCCGCCCGATAGTTTTAGTAACTTACAAGACCCTTAGTGATGTTAGTAATTAGGGGTGAAATACTTATTTGACTATTTGCTGCATCCATGCATTATATTGACATACCTATACGAAACCATTTTATAGGACACCTGCACCATTGCCAGGGTTTTTATATGCAGCACGAGCACTATTCATGCTTACACACACACCCTAGTAATTGCCATGCCACCACACTAGATAACATTTAAATTTAAACCTTTTACTAATTGATACTTAAACTGGTGCTATTGCCTTTAATTCCTTAAAATGAAACCGTAGAATTGCTATTCATGTGCATGTACTTCATCATATTAATTGCTCATGCCTAATCCATTAATTTACACATCGCAACTTGATTATCGACACCATATGCATTCATTATCATTGATATATGCACTTATGAGGACTTCTTGAGATTTTATGATATTTCTGGATTTCGGGGGAAGGCCGCAAATTTCTAAACTTATTATATTTTTAAAACATGTAAATTGCGGTTTTCTAGTGATGTAAGTGTCGTCCACCATGAGTTTGCTGTGGTTTTTGGAGACCCGTTTCGAGGAGTTGGATGAACCGTTTCGGGTACACGGTGGGCCCGGTAGGGTACCCCGGGGCAAGAAGCTCGTGGTGCTGACGATGAGCCTGGCAGGGGACGGATTACCTACCGGTGACTTCATTGGGCACGGCGGATATCCAGAGGATACCGACCGGGGCCGCGAGAGGATGAGATATTGATATTGAGATGGGTCAGCCGGATGGCTGAGGCCAGAGACACTATGACATGGATTTATGAGATTTGAGACAGCTTTTGGGTGTCGTTGCTGGACACCGATTTTTGTCGATTCATTGACATTATGCTGGCATTCTAAAAGAGTTTCAAAAACAAAAAGAGATGAAATGTTTCTTATATATACCTATTGAGACCTCAGATGTTCATGTTGCATACATATTCGTACACTGATGTTGTATACACACCTGCTAGTGCATCCAGTCATACCTGTATTATAGATGCTAGGATGCTTGTGTGCATGCCTACGATAGCCTTTGTAGATGTTATTTATTACTCACGAGTTGGCAACTCACCCCCGTTGTGCCACAGTCTTTTGCAGGTCCGCTCCGTCAGTTCAGTAGCGGCGGGCGCACTTGTCTTTTGCCTCTTTTGCCTGAGCTCGAGATTTGCTCATAGGTGGGTTATGTTTTTATTTTTGTACCACTTGTATATTCTTTGTATCTAGTGTACTCCATCTACTGTTTCTACCAGTTTTATTGTATATTGACCTAGAGATGAGACTGTGAGGTTTGTGGACTTTATGCTGTATTTTAGGGTCGAGCTCACTTGAGTCGACATGATGTTTTCTTATGCTTTATTATGATTATTATTCTTGTTGTCATTTATATTGCGTGGGATTTGTGACCGCCTTGTGGCGAAGAGCTAGCTCCCGCTTGGGGATGCCCTATTTTGTTGGATTCATGTATATTTTTGTTGTACCCATTTTGGCTGCCGAAATTTTCGGAAAAATTGGTATTGTTTTTAAAAAAGGGTTTTACATGACTTATTTGATAACTTGCTTTCAAATGTTTGGGTTTTCTTCACTCTTTTGCTTAATTGGTTTTGTTTTCTGGGCTTTGGCTTACTTATTTTACGGACGTCTTTAGACGTTTCGTAAACTTAAGTGCCAGTCACGTTCCGTACCCTACGGTTGTGACAGTAGGGCTGGGAGAATTTTGAGAAATCGGATTTTGGTTGGCGTCTGCATCGCTGCACTGGAATGTGGTACCAGGAGCGACTCATCATTCGCCGTTTGGGGACTTGGAATTTGGATCTTGTTTGGCATCAGCATTGCTGCACTGGAATAATTCCAGGAGCAACTCATCATTTGCCTTGGGAAGACTTGGGATTTGGGTTTTTGGTTGGCATCAGCACCGCTAACACTGAAGCGAAATGCCAGGAGCGACTCATCATTTGCCGTTGCTCGTTGGGGAATGATGGTTTAGGAGACAGGCTTGGTTCCCTATCACCTAGGCTTTTCAATTTTATGGGCCGTGAGGGTCCCATAAAAGCATTTTCTCCCTACGAGTCGTAAGGATCCCGCAGGTGTATTTTCTCCTTAGGAATCGTGAGGATTCCTAAGTGTGTTGCTCCTTTGTGAGTCGTAAGGATCTCACGCAGGGGTTTTCTCCTCACAAGGTCGAGAGGACTTTGCGAGTGTATTTCATCTCTTTTCACGAGTTTGCGCCCTTTTCGTGTTTTCACAGACTCGCCGGTAGTCCTGCTGTTTTTACTCACGGAGCCCTTTCGGGTTTTCATCCGTTCCCGTTTTGCTTGTGGACATACCGTTTATTTTTTATTTCTTTTATTTATTATTTTTTTTACTTTTTCTCTTTTTTTTGCCACTGGTGGGACTTTAAAAGTAGTCTCACCGGCAGGATTTGGGAAAGATAGGGGTCATTTATGCCCGTGGATTGTATACGGTTTTGCAGGATGTATGATCCAGACCGTAGGGCTGATGTGCTCAATTCACCTGCGACTTGGAGCATTCACGTGTAGTATTTCTTGAGATATCGGCCATTGATGGGTGGCATGGGACTTTCTCCCTCGGCACTTATTAGTTGGTAGGATCCTCCGTCAAACACTTTCTCGATGACGTATGGTCCTTCCCAATTTGGCTCGAATTTTCCCTTGGCATGTCGATTGGGGATAATCGGTCTTTTGAGGACCAACACCAATTCACCTTTCTTGAAACCACGGAGACGGGTTATCTTGTCATAGGCCCGTGACATTCGGGCCCGGTATAGCTCCAGATTTTGCTGCACCGCGAGCCTCTTTTCTTCGAGGGCATCGAGCTCTTCAAGTCGAAGGAGCACGTTTTCCTCCTCCGTCAACTCGTGCTGAACGGCCATTCTTAAGCTTGGAACTTCAACTTCGAGGGGGAGGACTGCCTCCACTCCGAAGAGCAATGAGTATGGAGTAGACTGAGTTGGAGTACGGTGCATGGTACGATATGCCCACAACGCCTCGTGAAGTTTGAGATTCCAGTCTCTCTTGTTGGCTGAAGCATTTTTCCTCAGGAGCTTTCATAGAGTCTTATTGAAGGCTTCGGCTAGCCTATTGGCTCTTGGATTATAGATGGAGGAATATCTCCAGTCTATCTTGTGCTGAGTAGCGAACCTTGAGACATTGAAGCTCTTGAAAGAAGGCCCATTGTCAGAAATGATTCTTCTTGGTGTACCGAAGCGGTATAGAATATTTTGCTGTAAGAATGTCAGAATATCTTTTGTTTTGACTTCTTTTAGCAGGACAGCTTCAGCCCATCTAGAGAAGTAGTCTGTCGTGGCCAGTATGAACCGGTGGCTTTTAGATGACGGAGGATCAATTGGGCCAACAATGTCGGTGCCCCAGACTTCGAAGGGCCACGACGCCACCGTAGGATGCAACGGATTGGGATGCTTGTGAATGAAATCACCATGGATTTGGCAGATCTGACATTTCTTTGTATGTTCTCCGCAATCCCGTATCATGGTGGGCCGGTAATACCCAAGCCGTTTGATTTGAAGTCGCATCTTGGTGCCAGATTGGTGAGCACCGCAAACGCCCGAGTGAACATCTTTCATGACCTTTTGGGCTTCGGCCAATGACAGACACCTGAGCCAGAGTTGGTCATATGACCTGCGGTATAACGTGTCATTTACAAACACGTATCGGAGAGCTCTTTTCTTCAGCTGAATCCTCGCAGATTTTTCTTCGGGCAGCTTGTCGTATTGGAGGTACTCTATGAAGGGTTCTCTCCAATCGGGCTTGTCTTGGATGATCAAAGCTTCTTCGGCGGGACTGCTCTTCTGTTCCGCGCTTTCCTCTTCTCGTAGAGAGACTGGGGGTAGAATTTGCCGGCTCCTAACTGTGATCAGAATTTCGTCCATGTCAGGATCAGCCAGCTCCTTGGCTAAGCGAGCGAGTATGTCGGCTTTTCCGTTCAACGCTCTGGGAATTCACATTAGTTCAATATGAGTGAACCGTTTCATGAGTTCCGCCACCCGACCTCTGTACCGAGCTAACTCGGGTTTGTATATCTTATAGTCGCCGCTTACTTGGTTGACGATAAGCTGGGAGTCACCGTAAACCCGTAGCCGAAGGATTTCCATTTCTATGGCGAGTTCCAAACCAGCTATCAGAGCTTCATACTCAGCTTCATTGTTTGTCCGAGGCTCGGTGAGAGCAAAAGAACGCCGTAGGGTTCCCATTGATGGCGTGATGAACACCAATCCTATCCCCGCTTTTACCTCCGGGACGCTTGATCTGCCGGAGCTCCTTATTGATGAGGCCCCATCGAAGTAGAGCTCCCAACATGGCTCATCTTCCTCGAGGTGCAGCACTTGTTCGTCGGGTAACTCACAATTTAGTGGCGACCCTTCTGGTATGGGATGAACAGCGAGAAATTCTGCAAGAGATTGCCCTTTTACTGCTTTCTGAAAGGTATAAACTATGTCAAACTCAAGTAGCATGACAACCCATCTTGCCATTCTGCCGGCTAGGCTTGTTTTGGTCATCAAGTGTTTGAGCGGGTCGACCTTGGAGATCAGCATAACCCGATGAGCGAGCAAATAGTGCCTCAGCTTCTTCACAGCAAATATTAGAGCCAGGCATTGCTTTTCGATTGGGGAGTAGTTGTGTTCCGCCCCAACTAGAGTTCGACTGAGGTAGTAGAGGGTATTTTCCTTTCCCTCCACGTTATTCTGGGCAAGGAGCGCACCGAGTGACTCGTCCAGCGCGGCAGTGTAGAGAATCAACGGTTTATTTGGAATGGGAGCGGCCAGCACTAGAGGGTGCAACAAGTATTGTTTGATGCTTTCGAACGCTGCTTGACATTCGGCATCCCAGATAAAAGGAGCTCCTTTCTTCATGAGCTTTGAGAAGGGCCTACATCTCTCCGATAAATTTGAGATAAACCTCCGTATATAAGCAAGCTTGCCTTGAAAAGATCTTAGCTGTATCAGACTCTTCGAAGGGGGCATCTCCATGATGGCCTTTATCTTTGATGGGTCAACTTCGATCCCTCGATGTCGGACTATGAAGCCCAGGAATTTTCCCGATGACACGCCAAAAGCGCACTTCAGAGGATTCATCTTCAGATCGTATTCCCTTAGTCTGGTGAGAACGGTCCTGAGATCTTGGATATGATCGGCCTTGGCTTTAGTCTTGACGACCAGATCATCAACATAGCATTCGACGACTTTATGGATTAGGTCATCAAAGATATTAGTCATTGCCCTTTGATATGTAGCACCTGCGTTCTTCTGTCCGAATGGCATTACCTTGTAGCAATATATTCCGATCGGGGTTCGAAATGCTTTGTGCTTCTCATCCTTAGGCGACATCTTGATCTGATTATATCCAGACGAGCCATCCATAAAGGTGAACAGTTCGTAATTTGAGGTGTCATCGACCATCATTTCCATGACCGGTAGCGGGAAGTCGTCTTTAGGACATGCCTTGTTGAGGTCCCTGAAATCGACATAAATTCGGATCTGCCCATTTTTCTTCTTCACTGGGACTATGCATGCGATCCAGTCTGCATATTTCTCTTCCCTGATGAAGCCGGCATCGATGAGTTTCTTGGTTTCCTCGATGACATTTTCTTCCAACTCCCTTCTCATTCTTCGAGGAGCTTGTTTGACTGGCTTAGTATCAGGAGATATAGCCAGCTTATGCACGGCTACCTCAGGGGAAAGGCCAGGTATTTCTTTGTACATCCACGCGAAGCAGTCGGCGAACTCACGCAGCAGGGCAATTATCTGCTCTTTCATTTCCTCCGACAAGAGTGAGCTGATGTAGGTCGGCCTTGGATTATCGGGCGTTCCTAAGTCAATCTCGGTTAGCTCATCAAAGGTTGCTTGTCCGCCATCTTCGAGCTCTTGAGGAGCTTCTTCTGGCTCGGCTATCTCGTCATCATCATTTGATCTTTCGCTGGCCTCACCAACATGGATCATGTAGCATGCTTTGGAATCAGGTTGAATGTAGCTTATGCCCCGTCTATCTGGAATTCATCCATCGATGAGTGCTCGGACCTGGGGCGGATACCATAGCCCTTCGTAAAACTTTGCTTCGGACTCCGTTTGATATAACCGGCATCCACACTTCTTAAAGTATTCCCGCATCTCGGGCGCATAGTATCTGGGATTGAGGACAGCTCTTATGCCTCTCTCATAGGGAAGGCACGCGACAGAAAGGTCGTCCGGGTGCACAACGGGGTTTGACCTGTAAAACAGGATGCCCTTCTGTCCATTTTTCATCCCGGGCACGTAGAAAGTTTTCAGCTGGCTCACGGTAGAGACCGACAATGCGTCGAGCTCTTTGCACATCCGTTCCGGCACCCTTGTGATGGCCAGGGACCCTTCTGCGACTTCGAAGGTCTCTCGTAGTTTCGCTTGCTGCATGGGGGTCCAATCTGCACAGCTGCTGCACGGCAGGTCCTCTTCTTCTGACTCTTCAGTGTCACTGCCAAGATGAGGGCGGACTTTGCTGCTAGATGGGCCTTCAGTAACAGATTCGTCCATATCGCTGCTGAAATGAGGGCGAGTTTTGCGTAAGGACGGGCTTTCAGCGTCGGACTCATCAGTGTCGCTGCCGAAATGCGGGCGCACTTGGGTATTTTTGCTTTTGAAAGTGACAGCCGGCGCAGATTTGCTTTTGAGTCTTTGGGCCGGTCTATCCTCAGTCAGTTGTGGCTTAACATTTTGGTGGTTCATAAAGTACCGAGAATCTTCATATCGGACTTCATGCACACCGAACGGCTGGATGTCTCCGTCAATGCGTCTTTCTTCGCCATTTTTAGTATACTTCATGCATTGATGGAGAGTTGACGGAATGATGCCATAATCGTGGAGCCACGGCCGCCCCAAGAGAATCTTATATGACGTGTCGGCGTCAATCACGTATATCTTAGCTTCAGTTTGCAGATCCCCGAATTTGATTGGCAAAGCTATAGACCCCAGAACTTGCTGGCAATTTTGGTTGAAGCCTTGAATGACAATCCTTTCCCTTGACAGGTGTCGGACGTCCATTGACAAACTCTTCAGAGTTCGCAAGTTCATGATGTTCACTGAGGACCCCGGATCAATCAATATGCGATTAATTCGATCTCCGTCGTTGTACCCGGTCACGTAAAGCGGCCGATTATGCTCAGCCGTTCCCAGTAGCAAGTCTGCATCCTTAAATGTGATTGCGGCGACATTCAAAGCATGCTGGGCTTCTTTCATATTAATTTCCGTAAAGTGAGCCTGATACCGCTCGGGGTTTTGTAGAGCGTGAATGAGAACATCTCTAAGCTCCTTAGATAGGACCAAGGCTTCGTAGATGCTCAGGAGAGACGGAAGCTTCCGGAGATGTGCCAAGACATTATAGTCCACCGAGGAAGGACTTATGTTTTCATCAGCCGGTTCTCTGCCATCTTCTTCATTAGCGACTTGTTTTTCCTTCCCTTTTGGGGCGTTGCCCTGATTTTGCGGTAGAGCCCTGCCACTTCTGAGCTGGATTCGATTGGCCTTTGTGGTGAGCTCCTCGTCCTCTTCGGGAAAACAGAGCTCATCCTCGGAGTCGCTGCCAAGATGGATGGCGTAGCAGGTCACTACTGGGATCTCTTCATTGGAGTCTTCTTCTAACTCCTCCAGAATTTCAGCCGCTTGTACAGGGAAGAACTCCTTCAATTGAATCAATGTTCTTTCCTTTTGTTCATATTCTTCGAGGGAATCGATATATTTTTGAATGGTCGATCTCCCTGCAGACACTTTTTCGCGTCGAGCTACACTTTTCTTCTTCTTGAGCTTCTTGGATTTTGAGCCTGATGGAGCCGCATTGGCAGCTGGACTGGTAGGCCTCTTCTGCCCTTCCCATTTCGTCCTGGGTTCTTTCCGAAGTAGCTTTATCATCTTCTTCGTCTTATTAGATATGTGCGTACTCTACGGAGGTCGCGATGATTCCGTTTCATTTCTCGGGGCAGCGGGTTCGGCTGTCTGCTCCCAGAAGGCTTCAATTTCTGTCTGTATAAAGTTGGTGGTTGCAACTTAATTGTTCAACAACGCACTTTTGGACAGCTTGATCACTCCAGCCTTGTACTGCTTCTCGACCCAGTCTTTGAAGATATAGCAATCCTCGATCGCATGGCTCACTACTCGGTGGTACGGGGAATACAGAGGATTGTCGGTCATTTTTGCTTCTTGGGGTTTTTTCGACTCCGGCAATTGTAGGCCGTTGTTCAAGGCATCTTTAAATAGCTTGCAGACCTTGTCCCTTCTGAAAGAGTAAACCTTGTTCTTTTTCTCTTCTAGGGAAGGCCCATCTCCTCCCAGCAATGGCTTTCGAGACCGGTTGGTTTTGGATTCACCCGCCCTTCGCTTTTCTTCATTGTCGGACGCATTGAAGACATTGGTACTGCTGGAACTCCCGCTTCTACGGCTGTCGTCCCGCTTGCTTTTCCAAGTTTTGTCTTTCCGAGAGTCCGGCGGGGACTCTTGCTTCGAGCATTCCAGCATTTGGACTTTCTTGGTTAGCTCCTGAAATGTCTTGAGGCCCGCTGTACACAAGAATGGGACCATCCAATTGCTGAGGTTCCCAATAAGAAGGCCGACGGACTGGTCTTGTTCCAGCGGCGGTTCGCACTTGACTGTGAGATTACGCCATCGGGAGATAAAGTCGGTGTTGCTTTCATTCTTCCCCGGCTTGGTCCTCACAAGGTCGGCAATGGAGATTTTATCACTGACACTCATGAACCTTTGCCGAAACAGGGACTCCATTTGGGCAAAGGTAATGACGGACCCGTCCGGTATACTCGTATACCAGTCGAAGGCGACGCCGGTCAGGCTGTTGACAAACTGACAAAGAAGGAGCGTGTCATTGCCCCCTGTATTTCCGCACGATGCTTTGAAGTGGGCGACGTGCTGATTTGCAGAGAAACCAGTGTCTCCGCGGGAAAATTCCCGATTCGTCTCAACTTGCAAGATGAAGCCTCAGGCAGCAGGGACTAAAAAACTTGCTCCCTGAACAATGGGACCCTGCAAGTCGATCTAAAACGGTCCCTTGCATACTATTCATGGGTCTCACTCTCCAAAGTCGAGTTTCGACAAGGAGGGAAACAACCGCTTACGGGTCCTCTCGACTCGTAGGAGGGAAAAATTCTCTTATAGGATCCTTACGACTTATAGGTGAAAACGCACTTAAGAGTCCTCACGATTCCTAAGGTGAAAACACACCTACGAAATCCTCTCGATCCGTAGGGAGAAAAATCTCTATGAGACCCTCACGGCTCATAGAGTTGAAAAGTCTTAGGCAGCAGATCCTACCCCTGTCTTCTAAGCCATTACTGCCCTACAAAGAGGTTAAGATGGACCATCTACGAGCCACACTTGCTAAAGCTACATGCCACTGAAATGGAGAAGTTACTCATGAGCGTATAAACTACTTCACACCAGAGTAAAACATAAAGAAATAGAAGGGTGCGGCTCATGAAATTGAGAGTTTGGAACTATATCTTTTAAGAGTCGAGATTTGAGTCAATGATAAATGACGACGCTTGTGTCCGCTCGTTATCTTCTCAGATCAAGATTCTGAAAGTTATATACCAATCCGAAACTGGTCATACGCTATGCATTACTCTGCACTACTTCACTCACATATATACTTACGTGGGCAAAGTAGTGGGGGGCATTTGTTCCCGCCAAAAATTTCTGCGCAAAAGAGTCCAAGGTATTAAATGGCAGCGATACGCTTAAGAAAATGCGAACCAGTATCTTCCGGCCTGTATTTTGATAAACTCCCCAATGAGAAACTGTTAAATTATGATGGTATTGAAAGCATCTCGAAAAAACCTTCAATTTGATATATTATGGGCCTCATAATTCATCCGGGATCAAAAGTTATGAGCAAATGTGTTATGCACATGTGATCTAAGAAAGAAGATGCGAACCAGTATTTTCCGAGCTTTATTTTGACAAACTCTGGAATGAGAAACAGCTAAATTCTGATGGTATTGAAAGTATCTTGAAAAGTCCTTCGATTTGATATATTATGGGCCTCATAATTCATCCGGGATCAAAAGTTATGAGCAAATGTCTATGCACATGTGATCTAAGGAAGAAGATGCGAACCAGTATTTTCCGAGCTGTATTTTGACAAACTCCGGAACGAAAAACAGCAAAATTCTGATGATATTGAAAGTATCTCGAAAAGACCTTCGATTTGATATATTATGGGCCTCATAATTCATCCGAGATCAAAAGTTATGATCAAATGTGTTATACACGTGTAATCTAAAGTAATGCTCTACTACATGGAGAATGCATTTTTTAGTCCCACATCGGGAAAAGGAGAGATGGCTTCTCTACCACTCCCATATAAATAAGAGGGGATACCTCTTAGAAAGGTAGAGTTAAATCCTCAAAGGATTCAATACTCAAAGGAGCTTAGTTCTCCAAAGGAGCTTAGTTCTCCAAGATAGGAGCATGCTCCTCCATAATGCGTATATGCGCAAGCGCTACGTGCAACGCACGTGTGCCCGCCATGCGGCACCACGTGCAACGCACGTGCGCACCACATGAGAACATTTAATAATATTAAAAAGGAGCTTGTTCTCCATATATAGAAGCTTTGCTTCTCCTCATATTGCGCATGTGTGCCACGTGCAATGCACGTGTGCCCGCCATGCGGCACCACGTGCAACGCACGTGCGCACCATATGAGAACATTGAATAATATTAAAAGGAGCTTGTTCTCCATATATAGAAGCTCTGCTTCTCCTCATAATGCGCATGTGCGCCACGTGCAACGCATGTGTGCCCGCCATGCGGCACCACGTGCAACGCACGTGCGCACCATATGAGAACATTTAATAATATTAAAATGAGCATGTTCTCCATATATAGAAGCTCTGCTTCTCCTCATAATGCGCATGTGCGCCACGTGCAACGCACGTGTGCCCGCCGCGTGCGCACCACGTGCAACGCACGTGCGTACCACATGAGAATATTCAAAGGAGACTCGTTCTCTATAGGAGCTTGCTCCCCCCCATAATGCGCATATGCGCAAGATCCATGTGCGCTAAGTGCAAATATGAGCGCCCAACACGTGCGACACACGTGCCACGCACGTGCGCGAATGCAAAGAAGACTTTTCAGTAGCGAGAAGCTTAAGCTCCAGCCTGTTCTTCCCCCCTAATGAGTGAGACATGGTTCAAAGGGTACATCCCTCCACACCTTCGATATATGGTACTGTAATCTCTCAATGTCGTCGGAGAGGTGGTGGGTCCCAACGACCAATGATCCTTCTTTCTAAAATAAAAAAAAAGGATCAACATTTTTGAAAAAAATCAAGAGCTTCAAACAGTGAGAACTCTGAAAAAGTTTCAAGAAAAAGGTAAAAACCTTCACAAAATAGAAGAAATTTCTTCTAATAGATCATTGATCTAAAAACAAGATCAATGATCTTCACATAATGAACAGTGCTTTGCACTTTTTATGAACCACTGGTTCTTTAAAACAAGAAAAACAAAATAAAGAATAGTGCTTTGCACTTTTTATGAACCTTTGGTTCCTGAAAATCAAAGAAAAACTTGTTTTTCTTTGATATAAATTAGATCAAGGAAACGAATAGTGCTTTGCACTTCTTTTATGAACCATCGGTTCTTGAATCTAAAAGATTTTAAATCATAGTGCCTTGCACTTGCAAACTGCGCTGTTGTGCTCCTGGATTGGCGCAAGCCACCAGAGCGCGCCACGTGTCAGCAGCGCATTAGCGCAGCGCACTGCGCTTGCGCGACACGTGTCAACGCTACAAGCGCTTGCGCTCTCTGATTGGCGCAAAGCGCCTGACAAATGCAAGGCATTTCTTAAAGGGCCAGGCCCAAATCAAAAAGACCAAGCATGCCTAATTAAATTGATGCTCTGCATCATTTATAAATGGGCAGAGCCCAAACAAAATAATAAAAATGCTATGCATTTTAAAAGGGGCAGAGCCCAAACAAAGTAGATGCCTTGCATCATTCATAAATGAGCAGAGCCCAGAATAAATTGATGCTCTGCATCTTTTATGGGCAGAGCCCAAACAAAAAAATAGAAAATAATGCAATGCATTATTTAAAAATGGGCCAAGCCCTAGCACAGGTCTAACAGACCAAAAACAAATAAAAGCGTTGAATATTTTTCAACTGGACTTAGCCCAATCATGGCCGTAAGTCCTCAAACTAAATTGACTGAGCACGGCTGCTCCCTAAATCAATTTACGACCGGTTCAAGGGTACATCTTCGAACTTCTCTGACACCCATCGTTGTAATCCTTCAACGACGTCAGAGAGGTGACGGGTCCCGACGACCACACATCAAGACGGACTGCGGGGTCCTTAAACTCGTGGACCGAAACGTCCTTAAACTAATGTCGGACCGAAACGTCCTTAAACTAATGATGGACCGAAACGTCCTTAAACTAATATTGGACCGAAACGTCCTTAAACTAATGATGGACCACTACGTCCCTAAACTGGAACATAGACCACCACGTCCCTAAACTGGAACATGGACCACCATGTCCCTAAACTGGAATATGGACCCCCATGTCCCTAAACTGGCAATGGACCACAATGTCCTTAAACTACCTATGGACCACTACGTCCCTAAACTGGAACTTTAGAGCCTCCAAATGCTCTTTTGTCGGATCTAAACGATCCCGTTTAAGTTGATCTTAGCCTCAAATATGGCTAACGTATCCTTAAACCTTAAAACAGGCTTTTGTCCCAAATTGGACTATAGATTCCCCAATCAACTTTGGTTCAAGGGTACATCTCTGAACTCCTCTGACATCTGTCGTTGTAATCCTTCAACGTCGTCAGAGAGGTGATGGGTCCCGACGGCCATACATGCAATGGACCACCATGTCCATAAACTGGAAATGGATCTAGACGATTCCGTTAAGTTGATCTTAGTCTGGAAATTAGACTAACGTATCCTTAACAAACGTTTAAGTTGATCTTAGCCTCAAAAATGGCTAACGTATCCTTAAACCAAAACCCAAAATCTAAATCTAAGAAAATACGGATTTGGACTAATTCACGTCCTACGGGCGACGAAATAAATAGTCTCCGTATACAATCCACGGGCAACCACAAACAAAACAAACACACTCGACACGAAGTGAAATTCTGGAGAATGAGAAAGTGGCTACCGCGATGCGGTAGCGTAATTAACTGCAGGGGCTTGCGCCTGCAGGGAAGAGCGTCCCCACAATCAAAAACCCCTTTAGCGAGGGGGAATCTGACGAAGTCTGCTACATCGGCCGCATCCGTCTAAACCTCCGATACACGGTGCCATAAATCAACTTGGCATATTCGGAGAGGTAGACGGATAAAACCATATAGCATCTGCCCCGAATCTCATGCAAGACGTCCTAACGCGTCGCCGTCTTTCGGAGGGGAGCAGGTGTCGTTTGGTAGCTAGCCAGTTGAGTACAGGTCGGTCCACAGGAAAATGGTGTTCTTTCTTTAAGTTCAACCGAGTTAAGTCCTATTTTTGGTAGGTTTTGTTTTTAGATCTAAGAATGAGATTAAATTGATTAAAGTCTTGCTAGGGTTATGATCAGTCAAAAATACTGCATTTTTAACACGGCAATTTCCCTATCATTTGCACTCATCTAGAAGTGTTCGGTATTCATATTGCACATATTTGCAAAACATCTCTGAAATACCAGATTGCATGTGTTAGACTTTAAAACCAGCACTTTAAGGGAAATTGACTGTTTATCATGGCATCGCATCGTTCTTGTATAGCGCAACTCTTGTCTCGAGAAATTGTGCAGGAAATTGCAGGAGCAAAGTCAAAATTGGGAAAAGAGCTGATAAAAAAAATACACCAACTCCAAGATCTGAGATCTGGAAGTCATACAGAAAGACAAATAATATTCAACATATCAGAAAAAGGCCCAACTATCAGCCCAAAGAAGTACCAGAGAGACCAAGCCCTAAGGCTACACAGAAGCCGCGAAACCGCGGCCGGAGCCGGCTTGCGCCGCGGTTCCACGGCGGTTTTGCCACCTCATCAACAAGTTTTTGCTTCATTATTCCTCTCTCAGTGTGTACACCTCATCAAGCCAATGCAATTTCCAGATGACTCTCGAAGCTTCTGCCAGATCAGCAAAGATCATTAAGCAAGCTAATCTTGATTAAGCTCCTAACAAACAAGTTCTAGAAGCTCCCTCTAACTAACTACTTCTAGAAGCCACTCTAGCTAACAAACTTTTGGTGGGAAATTCAAATTTTGAATTCTAGATCTAGGGTTTTGGAAGTCTATAAAAAGGAGCCTAGATCTAAAGGGTATTGATTCTATCATCTCTTCTACACACAAGTTGAGTGACATGACTTGTGCCTCAAACCCTAACCCTAAATCCTAAATCCAAAGCCAAATTCAAGATCCCGAGTACCATTCAAGCGAAAATCCTTCAACCTTTTAGGAGCGGAGCCGATCTTCAACCGAGCAAGTTATCCAAGCCGATCCGCGACTCAAGGAGACGAGCGGAGCCAAATCGACGATCGAGTTCTTCCTCTTGTAGTTCTTGAGCATTGTAATGGAATTGTTGATAAATAAAAGGTGAAATTCTTTAATCTTGCTTTCTTTAAATTCTTGCATCATGATTCGATCTCAATTTGTGATTGTGGTTATTGTTGTGATGTTTGAGTAAAACTCCGCTCGTAAAGGAGTCGAGACGATCAATAGAATGATGATGTAACAAATCTTAAAACGATTCTTAAGTCCTACAAGTTTTGTAAACCCTAGCAAATTGAAGAATCGACGACCTAGTTTCGTTGCGATGCTTTCTTGATTGTGATCGCTCGAAATTAGGGATCCACGATTGATTCTTGAATTTACTAGAGGCTAGAATGTGAATGAAATCGACGAAGGAACAAGGGATAGATGATGAAATCTTAGTTTCACAAGAAATCCCTAATTCTCGTCGATCATCATCGATCTAGTATTAATTCATCGATGGATAAGAATACGTAATCGCTAGATTTCATCACATCTATAGATCCGATCGATTCCTACGAGCCTCACTTTGATTCTTGATATTTGATTTGGAAATCATCACAAATTCTCAATTCTTGATTTTATTGTTTCTTGATATAGACCTAATTTTCTAATTCTTGAACTTCAATTTACAAATCATGAATTGTTGTTTGTTTTCTTTTCATTAAAGTTTCAACTCATCTAAATCGAAACACGAACGATTACACTTTCCCTGTGGACGATCCGCACTTACTAACGCGCTACATTCGACACCGTTATTGATTGCGGTCAAAATATTTTTGGTTGTGATTTCTCTACACAATTTTCATACCACACAATCGGAAATCGTATTCAATCAAATGGCGCCGTTGCCGGGGATTGTGCGCTAATTGTTCGTATTTTGAAATTTGAGTTGAAAAGTTTATTCCGTCCATAATTTTTATATCAAAATTCGCGCAAACACTAATACGAGTTGTTGTGATTTGTTGCGAGGAAATCTGGAATCATTGGAGCTGTGTAAAAATTTTTCTGAAAAATCCAGAGAGCTTGGGGAGTGAACAGGGACATTCTGTGAAATTTGTGTGTAGTGATCCATTGAAGCGACCGTGATTCCGCGGCATTAGCAATCTCCCGCGGCGGAACCGCCGCATGCTGACGTCATCACTGCACCAAAACTCCTCTGTAAACTCCTAACTTTCTTATCTCTCTCCAAATCTTCTCCAATTAACAATTTGCTGCAGGTTTCTTTACAAAATTCGCAGCGCCGCAAAAGCAAAAATAAATTGTGCGTGTTTTTGATTTTTGGTTGTTTGCATATTAATACGGAAATTAAGGGGCAAGGCCAAATCCAGATTAGGTGGGGAGTTCATTACCCTTCCTAAGCCCCAAAAATCACAAACTTGCATCCGCATTACCCTCATTAACTAAAAAATATCTAGAGATGACTCTAAGGACCATCGCGCTCACTTAGGACAAGAGAAGGCCGTGGGTAATTCATTGCTTATCCGCGTTTCTTTAGTGGTGTCTAAGGCTAGTGGTTACTTAATTAGGCCCACTACTTACGTAGTGGAGAACCTCCCACTTACCTGGCCACAGGAGAGACAAAGAGGCAGTGGAGGATTGATCCTGCGACTTGTCTTTTGGCAGTTAGGAGCGGTCTATAGCTTTGACCTAGGTGAACACTAGAATTAGGGTTTTGCTTGTTGCATTTGTTGTGATCGCATCATTTTTTCAAAAAAAATCCGTATATTTTTCAAAACAAACACCAATCACATTCATTCTTTCCCCTAATTATAAGTCACGCTGCCACTTGTACTAACCCTTTTTAGTGCAAGATAGGCTGGACATGGGATTCTAGTGTCCGTTTAGTCCGCGTTCCCCTGATCGACCCAAAAGTCGGTATTTCTACATTTACCTTTTCTTTACCCACCACCACACCCACATCGATGGACGATTCTCCATCGAACTTCTTTACCACTACTCTGCCACCGTTCGTTGATGCGCAGAATCCACCCCGCATCTCTCTCCAAGAGAAGTGCTATCCTATACGAGGTCCTCTTTCGACCTGTCTCTCCATTCCACCAGCTAACGGGGAAAATTTTGAAATTAAACCCCAATACATCAACCTTCTACCAAAATTTCATGGTCTCGAGACTGAAGACGCATATGCCTTTATCACCAAATTTGAAAATGTATGCGTAATGATGGGTACTTCACAGCTTTCTATGGATGCTATGCGTCTACGTCTTCTCCCATTTACCTTGTGCGATATAGCCGAGAAGTGGCTTTACAATACAACCGCACATTCCATTTCAAACTGGGAAGAATTCGTAAAAGCATTCCTAAAGAAATTCTACCCAAATCATAAGACAGCTCGAGTACGTAGCGAAATCAATCAATTCACCCAGCTTCCAAATGAAACATTTTCACAATGTCTTGAACGCTTTAAGGATCTGTTAGTCCAATGTCCACATCACGGAATCCCCAGATGGGAACTGTGCCGAATCATTTATGAGGGCATTAATCCTAACACAAAACAAACCCTTGAATTAATTGTAAGTCGATGTACTTCACCCCAGTACTTATGGGGAGGCGGAATTTTCAAAAACAATCAAGTTTAAACAACGAACATCGACTAACCGCTTGAATCGAAGCTAAACTATAAATAACCGTATCTTATGAGTTTCTTTTCACAAGTGATTAGGGATTATACCTAATGAAACCGGTCCTTCTTCTTTACGTCCTCCTTTGTTCTCCTCGACCTTCTCTAGGTAGTAGACGATCCACCCGAGAGCGAAACTCCAAGCTAAACCTCTAACTTGAGGTAACTAATCAACTTTGATTGCTAATCAAAGATGAAAGGATGATGTAGAGTGTAGGTTATGGATTGTTTAGTCTAACTAATCCTTTGATCTCAACACATGAGGATTAAGGATTAGGGTTTGAAGATGAGAGCTTGAGGAGAGAGAATGTGAGATAAGATAATGAGAGAAGAGAGAGAGTGTATCATAATATTATGAAGCATTCTTATTTTAGAATAATCAATAAAGGAAATGAATAAGCATGCTTCATAAAATATCTTGTGGTGATTCATTAGCATGAGTCATTAAGCAATAAATGTGCATTAATGAAGTGAATGAATCACCACCATGACTCACTCTCTTATCCAAAAGAAACCTCCTTAGTCACATCTTCTAGAAGCTTCTCGAGTAGTTACGAGAACGCCCCTCCGATCCGTAAAAATACGGAAAAACTTTAGACTGTATAAATCCAATAACCGGATACCAGTAACTGGCTTAAACCAAAGCCGACTGGTAAAAACTGTCCGAAAGTCGTACGCGCGTAAACGCACGTATGCGTCCGAACCCTTTGTCGCAAAACCATGCAACCTCTATATCGTTTCGCCTGGAGTAGGAAACTCTCTGTGTGGGACTCTAGAGACTCGACTACTACGCTGGCAGTGGGTTTAACCACAGACCGCAAGTGGCACTAGCTGTACGTAACGGTCCCCAGGTAGTTGTCGATAAGAAGGCCGATGAGTAAACCCATCCGAACTCCTACTGAGTCTGATGTGACAATCTCCATACAGTCCGGTCCGTTCGTCCAAGACTATCGCATATCGGGCCTAGGGGGGCGGCAAGCGTCAGTCCCCTAATAGCGGTATAAGTCGTGTCGGAGTGAAGCCCATTACACCCTGAGAAACTACTGGAACCTACCAGCAAATCTCGCTTGCCCTGGCCAGGGACTTTGCGTAATGGCTCTCTGACACAGCACGATATCTACTCCCAATACCGGGAGGGACGAATCCTGTCTAACCGCCACTGCCTCCAAGTGCTCGGGACTGCACCCAACTGCTACCTGTTTGCACGACTCCTTTGAGCCGTAGTAGGGTAGCAATCTAAGAACAGTGGGACACACTCGAGGCGAAGTAGCAGTGTCAAGTCTGCGGACTACGCTGTACTCATGTCACCTGGGAACTGTTCACTGACGACTGGTATCAAACCAACCAACAGTTCCCTGTGAGTCCTGTCCAGTGTACCCGTAACCTAACGAGCACCTGTATACTATCTCCAGTACGACGTACTGACGGCTGTGGGACAGACCATCTCCCCAACTGGGATGAGAAGCGTACACACCAGTCTACTCCGGAGTATCGATGCTCTGTCTCGATAATCCAACGACCGGGGACCTGAATAAGGATGTGCTTGTAGACTACCCAGCCCCCACTAGTGTGACTGCCATCACAACGCTGGTAGACAAGCAAGATCCTAAGAGCTCTATCAATACGTACACTCACATATTAAGATAGAAAAACCAAGTAGCATACTACCATGTTTAGCAAGACTGTTATATACATGTGAATATCCCAAGCTTCCATTAAGTAATATACAAGCTAGTATGATACAGTAATGGCCTTCTAGGGCATAAACACTAACAATCTCCCACTTGCACTAGGGCCATGTACTGGCATATCGAAGACCAATGATCTCGAGCAGCCTCTCGAACTGAATCTGAGGAAGGGCCTTCGTGAATGGATCAGCAATGTTCTCTTCTGAAGTAACTCTCCGAACCTCGATCTCCTGACGATCAATGATCTCCCTGATCAGGTGATACCGCCTCAAGATGTGTCTGGACTTCTGATGGGACCTTGGTTCCTTCGCTAAAGCTATAGCTCCGTTGTTGTCGCAATACAGAGGTATTGGATCAACTATGGTAGGAACCACCTGAAGTTCTGTTAGGAACTTCTTCATCCAGACTGCTTCTTTTGCGGCATCGCAAGCAGCTATATACTCCGCTTCCATCGTCGAGTCAGCAACGGTGTCCTGCTTGGAGCTCTTCCAGCACACCGCCTCTCCATTGAGGGTAAAGACATAACCCGACATGGACTTGGAATCGTCCTTATCACTCTGGAAGCCGGAATCAGCAAAGGCCTCCAACCTGAGGTCTTTTCCGCCGTAAACCAAGAACATCTCCTTAGTCCTCCTCAGGTACTTGAGAATGTTCTTTACTGCTATCCAGTGTTTCTCCCCTGGGTCTGACTGATACCGGCTTACCACGCTTAGTGCGTAAGCTACATCTGGTCTGGTACACAACATCGCATACATTATAGAGCCTACCGCAGAAGCGTAGGGTATAATAGACATGCGTTCCCTTTCCAAATCAGTCTTGGGAGACATCTCTTTGGAAAGGGTGATTCCGTGACAAGCCGGTAGATTACCGCGCTTAGAATCTTCCATACTGAATCTTTTCAGTACAGTGTCGATATACCTGGACTGTGAAAGTCCCAACATCCTCTTGGATCTATCACGATAGATCCGGATCCCCAGAATGTAAGAGGCATCACCCAGGTCTTTCATGGAGAACCTGTGTGACAAGAATCCTTTGACAGATTGTAGCATAGGAATGTCATTTCCTATCAATAGAATGTCATCCACGTACAAGACGAGGAATACGACACTTCTGGCCACAATTTTACTATATATGCACGGTTCATCTGGATTTTTGATAAAGTCATATTCTTTGACTGTCTCATCAAAGCAGATGTTCCAACTCCGCGATGCCTGCTTTAGTCCGTAAATGGACTTAAGCAGCTTGCATACTTTCCCGCTGCTCCCACTCTGATTGAAACCCTCTGGCTGATCCATATAGACGCTCTCTTCTAAATTTCCATTCAGAAAAGCCGTCTTTACGTCCATCTGCCAGATTTCATAATCATGGAAGGCAGCAATAGCAAGAAGGACCCGAATGGATTTGAGCATAGCCATTGGAGAAAAAGTTTCGTCATAGTCCAAACCAGGTCTTTGACGAAAACCCTTTGCAACAAGTCTAGCCTTATAGGTTTCCACCTGTCCATCTACACCAATCTTTTTCTTGAAGATCCATTTGCATCCTATGGGTTTTACCCCATCTGGAGCAAAGTCCAAAGTCCATACTTTGTTGGTGTACATGGACTCCATCTCGGTCCGCATTGCATCTAGCCATCGTACCGAGTCGCCGCTCTGGATGGCCTGCTGGAAGTCAGTAGGTTCATCATCATTTATGATGCAATCCTCTCTATCCCCGTCTATGAGAAAACCGTAGTATCTCTCAGACGGACGAGACGGCCTACTACTCCTGCGGAGGGGTGCGGGAATGTTCTGTTCTTCTTGAACCTCTGGTTCTACCAAAATTTCAGTAGCAGTTTGTGGTTCTGGAATTTCTTCCAGTTCTATTTCGCTCCCACTCTTCTGATTTTCCAAAAATTCAGTTTCTAAGAAGCGGGCATGACGAGAAACAAAAACCTTTTGTTCCTCTGCGTAATAGAAGCAATATCCATGAGAGTTCTTTGGATATCCCACAAACTTACACTCTACTGAGCGTGCCTCGAGCTTGTCCGGATGCTGCTTTTTTACAAAAGCTGGACATCCCCACGTCTTCAGGTACTGAAGATAGGGTTTCTTCCCACTCCACATCTGATATGGTGTGGTAGGCACAGTTTTGGTTGGAACTCTGTTCAAAAGATGTATCGCTGATTCTAGCGCATACCCCCAGAAAGATCGCGGTAACTCAGCATTACTCATCATGGATCGTACCATATCTAATAGGGTTCGATTCCGTCTCTCCGATACACCGTTGTGCTGTGGAGTGTACGGAGGAGTAAGCTGAGAGAGAATTCCTTTCTCTTTTAGGTAACCTAGGAACTCGGCACTTAAGTATTCTCCACCTCGATCAGATCTTAGTGTCTTAATACTTTTGCCTGTTTGGTTTTCCGCTTCATTCTTGAATTCCAGGAATTTCTCAAAGGCCTCTGATTTATGCTTCATTAAGAAAACATATCCATACCTAGAGAAATCATCTGTAAAAGTAATGAAGTAGGAATAACCACCTCTCGCATGTGTAGACATTGGACCGCATACATCACTATGTATGAGTCCTAAGAGCTCGCTCGCTCTTACTCCTTGTCCAGTGAATGGAGTCTTTGTCATCTTTCCTTTGAGACAAGATTGACAAGTGTCATAAGTTTGATATTCGAACGTGTCCAAATATCCTTCTCTATGCAACTTAGTCAACCTTCTCTCATTGATGTGACCCAGTCTACAATGCCATAAGAAAGCTTTATTTAAATCTGGAGACTTTCTTTTTAGTGTGTTCTGGACATTGAAAATTTGGAGTTGGTTTAACACATATATGCCGTTATTTAGAGTACCGAACCCAATCAAACCATGATTAAGGTGGATGTTGACAACATCTCTTACAAACGTGAAATCTTAACCTTTATTTGATAACAAGGAAACTGATATGATATTACACGTTAAGCTGGGTACAAAATAACAGTTATGTAAAACCAAAATGTGTCCACTCGTCAATCCTAGGTGATAATCCCCGACGGACGCAGCTCCCACGCTAGCTCCGTTAGCAACCCTGAGGATCATATCACCTTCCTTCAGCACTCTACGGTTTCTCAGTGCCTGCAATGAATTGCAAATATGAGATCCTGACCCGGTATCCAATACCCAGGAAGTAGAGTTGATCGACAGACAATTCTCAATTACAAACACACCTAAAGTCGAAGCCACAGCCTGCTTCGGTTCCTGGTTCTTGGCGTTCCACGCCTTGCAATCCTTCTTCCAGTGCCCTTTCCTGTGACAATGGAAGCACTCATCCAGGCCAACTACCGGTGCTGCTTTCTTTTTCTTTCCCTTCCCTCCCACCTTACTAACACCTCCTCTAGGTCTGGGTGCGGCCTTCTTCTTCCTTCCTTTGGCCCTAGCCTTGGACCCGGAAGAAGATGAACCGCCAACAAACATAGCGGGTGTTTCCCTTGCCTTCTGCAAGGTGCCCTCTGCACTCCTTAACATGTTCAGGAGTTCCGCAAGTTCAACTTCTTTTCCTTGAAGATTGAAGTTGAGGATAAACTGGGCGTAGGTGGGAGGAAGGGACTGGAGAACAAGGTCTGTATAGAGCTCATTATCCAAAGTCGTCCCAAGGTCTGCGAGCTCTTCTATATAGCCAATCATCTGTAGGACATGTTCACCTACTGATGATCCGACAGCCAACCTCGCTCGAAATAATTTCTTAGAGGTCTCGTATCTTGCTATACGAGATTGCTCTCCATAAAGTTCCTTTGTATGGAGAAATATGCCATCAAGGGACATATCCTCGTGCCTCCTCTGATGTTCATTGTTCATCGAGGCAAGCACGATGCACTTGGCTCTCGCGCAATCTAAATCCCAGGTTTTGCGGATTTCCTTATCCGCATTGCTGGATTTGGGACCAGGGACAGCAGGTGCCGTAGCGGTGAGGACGTACCCTAATTTGTCATAGGTCAAAGCCATCTTGACATTCCGCAGCCAATCTTTATAGTTTGGCCCCGTCAGTATATTTTTCTCTAAAAGTAACTTAAGTCCAGTCATTTTCAGGGTCGCTGCAATTAGGAGAGAGAGAAGAAAACTCTTTAGCATGATGCTCTTGCAAGTTTAGAGTGGTTTTTAGTTTATCTAAACTGGATGGCTCCCACTGTTTCTCGAATCCTTCCTCAAACCATAAAAGAAGAATTAGCCAAGACTATTCTCACCGTACAATACTTGCTTAACCGTTCAGCCAGGCCGGTGTCGATACTTCGAGGGAGGTTTTCCAACGCTTTCGCGAAGTTCCTTAATTAAGTAACCTCTTTTCTCTGGGGGCGTAACCCCGCTGACACTTTTCTGGACACCTACTAGGTTTATAGCATTGATCGTTAAGTGACGAATATCCTGATAAGTAGCATATACTCACAGTAGGATCGGGATCCAAATATCATCGTCTGATAATGTTGTAGGAATGCTACCAACATTCATCAAACTCAAAATGGTATGCATCTCTTTGCAAATTTCAGTTTCTTTAGAAATTCCCGATATAAGTTTTTGCCCCATGCTCTTATGACCTTGACGTATGCCAACAAATCATAAGTCACATGTCAAGTTCTGCCCATCATTATCTTGTTAATTTGAACCCACCCGTATATACCCTTGACGTATGCCAACAAGGTAATGCGACTGTCCCAAACCAACACATCTATCTATGCAACAAATGAATACCCCAGCAGCTACCAAACACTATGCCTTGACGTATGCCAACAAGCATAGCTTGAATACTACTGACCATCCATAAGAAATGACGGAGGGCTACGACTGGTTTTGGCGAAACCGTGAACGTAGTGAACTTAATATAACCGAAGGAACCTGATAGCTTTTAAAAGGAGTGGTTAAATCTCCGTATTTAAAAATATCTGTTTTAAAAATAACCGAGTGGTTTCTTTTAAATTGTTCCAACGATTTAAACTTTGGTTTGTTTTACTTTGCATTATAGATAATGCGTCCCATCATTAACCTATCATTGCAGAAAACAACGAAAATACAACGTCCTCTTATGCCATCCGCATTCGCCACGGGGTCCCGTCATCACCCGTTAGGTTACTTAACTGACGACAGAGCGGGGGCTGGGCTAGCGCGGGTGTAAAACATAAGTGGCGTCTAAATAGCTATCATAATATAGATATTTTACATTCGTCTGACGCAATGATATTCATTCCAGAACACAGATAAACAATATTGGATTTGCAAGCAATCTGTATTTCTTTTGAGCCTGCAAGAAAAGACAGATTACACAGTTGTGATGAATAGCCGTTTACCCCACCCTCGACCCCTACGGGTACGGCAAACTACCCACCCGGTAGTCTGTGTACCCCACCTTGGGCCAGTCCTAGGAGCAAAAAACAGTAAAATGAAATAATACAACGGTGGCTACAACCGCAACCTGGAAGTGCCCCGCGAAAATAATATTACAACAAATTACATTTACAACAAATGAATTAATCAATAACCCATTGCTAACCCCGGCTATACACCACAACAGTCCAATACAGTTTATATGCACAAACAGATATAACCATTTCAGAAATGTGCAACCCCCTGCCAACCGACATACTAGCAGTTAGGGGAGGTTTACGAACACATTAAACAATCACAGATATAATCCAATACGCAAATACTGTACTTTTCGATCGAATAAACAACATCAATATTGCTCCAAAATCTGCTCTGTTAAACAGTAACCTGAGCAATAATTAAATATTCCAGAAAACCCCAAATGTCACAGGGGACCCACACAAGAAAGACGAGTCCATGACTCGGCCAAAGCGCCGCGGAAGGGCGGCGGATCCCACCGATCCGCCGCGCTTTCGCGGCCGAGTTGCCGATTCATGGGCTCGAATTTCTTGGGTGTTCTCCTGGACTCCTTTCTAGCTCTCTGAACACACCAGAAAAATTTTAGGACTTCATTTTAAGTTCGACAGAAACTAAACAGAATTAGGGTTTTCCGGCTTCGTTTTTTCGTTCGAAATTCGTACAAATTTGCGATTAAGTTATTTAGTGTTTAGCGAGGCTCTGATACCACTGTAAGTCGATGTACTTCACCCCAGTACTTATGGGGAGGCGGAATTTTCAAAAACAATCAAGTTTAAACAACGAACATCGACTAACCGCTTGAATCGAAGCTAAACTATAAATAACCGTATCTTATGAGTTTCTTTTCACAAGTGATTAGGGATTATACCTAATGAAACCGGTCCTTCTTCTTTACGTCCTCCTTTGTTCTCCTCGACCTTCTCTAGGTAGTAGACGATCCACCCGAGAGCGAAACTCCAAGCTAAACCTCTAACTTGAGATAACTAATCAACTTTGATTGCTAATCAAAGATGAAAGGATGATGTAGAGTGTAGGTTATGGATTGTTTAGTCTAACTAATCCTTTGATCTCAACACATGAGGATTAAGGATTAGGGTTTGAAGATGAGAGCTTGAGGAGAGAGAATGTGAGATAAGATAATGAGAGAAGAGAGAGAGTGTATCATAATATTATGAAGCATTCTTATTTTAGAATAATCAATAAAGGAAATGAATAAGCATGCTTCATAAAATATCTTGTGGTGATTCATTAGCATGAGTCATTAAGCAATAAATGTGCATTAATGAAGTGAATGAATCACCACCATGACTCACTCTCTTATCCAAAAGAAACCTCCTTAGTCACATCTTCTAGAAGCTTCTCGAGTAGTTACGAGAACGCCCCTCCGATCCGTAAAAATACGGAAAAACTTTAGACTGTATAAATCCAATAACCGGATACCAGTAACTGGCTTAAACCAAAGCCGACTGGTAAAAACTGTCCGAAAGTCGTACGCGCGTAAACGCACGTATGCGTCCGAACCCTTTGTCGCAAAACCATGCAACCTCTATATCGTTTCGCCTGGAGTAGGAAACTCTCTGTGTGGGACTCTAGAGACTCGACTACTACGCTGGCAGTGGGTTTAACCACAGACCGCAAGTGGCACTAGCTGTACGTAACGGTCCCCAGGTAGTTGTCGATAAGAAGGCCGATGAGTAAACCCATCCGAACTCCTACTGAGTCTGATGTGACAATCTCCATACAGTCCGGTCCGTTCGTCCAAGACTATCGCATATCGGGCCTAGGGGGGCGGCAAGCGTCAGTCCCCTAATAGCGGTATAAGTCGTGTCGGAGTGAAGCCCATTACACCCTGAGAAACTACTGGAACCTACCAGCAAATCTCGCTTGCCCTGGCCAGGGACTTTGCGTAATGGCTCTCTGACACAGCATGATATCTACTCCCAATACCGGGAGGGACGAATCCTGTCTAACCGCCACTGCCTCCAAGTTCTCGGGACTGCACCCAACTGCTACCTGTTTGCACGACTCCTTTGAGCCGTGGTAGGGTAGCAATCTAAGAACAGTGGGACACACTCGAGGCGAAGTAGCAGTGTCAAGTCTGCGGACTACGCTGTACTCATGTCACCTGGGAACTGTTCACTGACGACTGGTATCAAACCAACCAACAGTTCCCTGTGAGTCCTGTCCGGTGTACCCGTAACCTAACGAGCACCTGTATACTATCTCCAGTTCGACGTACTGACGGCTGTGGGACAGACCATCTCCCCAACTGGGATGAGAAGCGTACACACCAGTCTACTCCGGAGTATCGATGCTCTGTCTCGATAATCCAACGACCGGGGACCTGAATAAGGATGTGCTTGTAGACTACCCAGCCCCCACTAGTGTGACTGCCATCACAACGCTGGTAGACAAGCAAGATCCTAAGAGCTCTATCAATACGTACACTCACATATTAAGATAGAAAAACCAAGTAGCATACTACCATGTTTAGCAAGACTGTTATATACATGTGAATATCCCAAGCTTCCATTAAGTAATATACAAGCTAGTATGATACAGTAATGGCCTTCTAGGGCATAAACACTAACATTAATGTGTCAAGGCAACTTCATGACCAAAGATGACGGGGATGCTTGGAAATTCCTAGAAGATTTCGCTGAAAAATCGTTACAGTGGGAGGGTGTGAGTCAATCGTCTAGGGATAGCAATGATATTTCCATAGGAGTTAGAGCTGAAATTTCAGATTTACACAAGAAATTCGACAATATGGAAAACAAATTTTTAGCTGCCACCCTAAATCAAATGTCACTCTCCAAAATTTTATGTGGATGCTGTTCTGATCCTTCTCATTTGACGGAAGAATGTCCACGAAATTCTCCGTTTCAAGGTCACGAGCATACCAATGCCGCATTTCAGAGACCTAGAAACGATCCATTTTCTTCCACATATAATCAGGGTTGGAGGAATCACCCTAACTTTGCTTGGAACCAATCACAATTTCAAGACACGGTTCCAACCCAAAACAATTTCCAAAGGATCCCTCCACCACAACAGCAACCACCACTTCAATTGAGTCAGCACCCCTTCCAAACACAAAACTTCCAAAATCCGGCCAACACTTTTGCACCACATGAAAACTCTTTGCAATTGACCGGTACAGATTATACCTCTGCACTAGCACAAACCTTGGATACTTTTATGAAACAATCCATCCAAGGGATGACAAGTTTGCAATCTTCCGTCGAGAATGTGATGAAGATCATTGTCTCTCAAAATGAGAATATCAAATCGATGGAAGCACAAATTGCACAACTAAAAGCCGAAATGAGTGCAAGAGAGAAAGGGAAACTTCCAGCTCAACCTTTACCCAATCCTGGCTATTCACATCATGTGAATGCAATCACATTGAGATCTCGAAGAGTGCTTGACAATCACCTTGAGGAAGAGTTTGATGATACAGAAAAATCTATCAATGATACCCCGGCTGAGACCTTTCCTTCCACTTCTACTTCTAATTCTAACCCCAGTTCTTCTACCCCACCACCTTCTTGCGAGCCTATTCTTCGTTTCCCACAAGGCTCGCCACCTCAGCCCATCTCTTCTAGTTCTCCACAGACGATCCCCACTTCTATTCTGGGATCGGGTCCACACAAACTCCCTTCTCCTATGATGGACCCAGCGCTTATTGCTAAAGCACCTTATCCTAATCGGTTAAGGGCTAACAAATCGAGTCCACATATGGAGAAGATTATGGACATGTTTAAGCAAGTTAACATCAACATCCCTCTCCTAGATGCCATCCAACAAGTTCCGTCCTATGCGAAAACTCTTAAGAACTTGTGCACTAGGAAGAGCAAGACTCAAGTGCCCAAGAAGATTTTCATGGCAAAGACTGTAGACACGGCTTTGCCCCAACAAGTACTACGGAAACGTAAGGACCCTGGCTGTCCTATTATTTCTATTTCTATTGTGGAAAAACACATCAACCGTGCTCTACTAGACCTTGGCGCTAGTGTTAACTTGCTTCCATACTCTGTTTACGAGCAACTAGGTATCGGAGTGTTAAAGCCCTCGAGTATAACTCTCCAAATGGCTGACAGATCAATCACCAAACCTAGGGGTGAACTGGAGGATGTGTTAATAAAAATCGGGGAATTTGTATTCCCTGTGGACTTTATTGTAATTGATACAGAGCCTGTAGCGAACCCACGTAATCAAATTCCGGTGATATTAGGTTGCCCCTTTTTGGCCACTTCCAACGCTATCATCAACTGTCGTAACGGTTCTATGACCCTATCCTTCGGGAATAGGTCAATTGAGCTGACCATTTACAAGTTGGGAAGTGTACCCTCCGAACCTACTGCTCTGGTCTGTTCTGTCGACTTAATGGATGTCGACAGCAGCGAATTTGATGATCCTCATGATACCGATCTTGACTCTTTTCATACGTTATTGTTTGACCCAACTATGTATCAAACACATACGGACTCTTCCACCGAGATGTCCGGGTCAACAATTAACATGATTATGAACTGTTTTTAGAGTCTGAAGATCACGCCGCACTTTGTGATGACATTATTCATCGGGGTATAGATGGAACTTTTGAGGAGATCTTCGCTGATGAACTCGCATTTTTGAATGACACGGGTGTTGAGATGAATCATCTCCCAATCAATGAAATTGAACCTCCACCCCTTCTTTTGAACTGTAAAAAGAATGCGAGTAATCCATCATATTCACTGCATCGTCTCTCCAAAATGAGACGCACCCACATTCTATTCCACCACTTACCCTTTCCCCACTTCTTCTTCCACCAACCAGAGCACTGCATTGATAAAATTTTTGAATGGTTGGTGTTAACTTTCGGTCTTTGCAAAGCTTGGCATCGACTAATGATTCTTGACCCCCTCTTGTGATTTTCAAAGCTTAACATTGTTTAACTCAAGTTTAGGGGGGGTATGATCTGGCTCTTGAAAAGAAAATTTTTACTCAAAATGATGAGCCAAAAATAAGTTTAGGGGAGGGTCTTCACTAAAAATTTTTGCCCCCATTAATAAATTTCCTCCTAAGCTTACAGGTTTTTGAGATTTAGCGGATGGCAACAGTGAGAACACTGTTGAAAACAAGTTTGGGGGAGGTTTGTGCTTATTTTCGCATCAATTGCATCATACTTTGCATACGCACAAAACACTTGAAAACCTATAAAAATTTAAAAATTTTCAGAAAAAAATAAAATAAAATTTTTGTACATAAATAAGATAATAAAAGATTAGATAGTGAAAAATTACATCCAAAACATTGGAAAAATTTAAGAAAACCTATAAAATTAGAAGTTTTCTTATACGAACTAGTAATAAGTAGTTATGAGCCGTTGTCCCAAGGGTTAGTAAGATGAAGGAAGTCACTAATCTGAGGATAAAAATAAGTCTGAAAAATAGTTCTTATTCTTGAAGCCAAACATTTGAACGTTGATACCCTACTATTCGCACTTACACACGTCTTGAAGCCCGGGATAGTAGAGGATACCTTAAAATGCTCTTGTCTAAAAGCCTAAGTATGAAGGAAATAAAAAAAATGAATAAAATATAAAATGGTGAGAAAAATAGACACTGGTTTTGTTATCGCCAAGGCAGCAATAAAAAAATATAGCGAGGGTGCCTCTTCACCTAGTGCCCTAAGGCCAACTGGTCTAGGAGTCACTGCTAAGCCTTAGGTGGTGCAAGACGAGGAAAAACACCAAATAAGCAAACACAGGAGTAATCGGTCGGTTAGTACCTCAAGAAGTATTAACGGTCGCATGAAAGTGTGTGAGCAATCTTATATAAATATTCATTAATTAAAAAGTACTGAGGCGGATGGGCAATAGTATGATAGCTTGAATTGAATTCTCCGGGTGTAGGGGTGCTTATTACACACACGTAGGGTGATATGATCGATGTTTGGAAGAAAGATAGAAATGAAGAATAAAGACGATGTTTTATTGAGGGATGATATGATTTCTGACATCTTTTCATGACTATTAAGATAGGGCTCATGACAACCGAAAAGCTAGCTTAGTTGGAAACCCTAATTTTCAAGACTTTTCTTTTACAATTAGTATCTTTAAATGTAATATTCACGGTCTTCCTTTTATTATTGGATTTTGTGGGTGCAATCCGCTGAAAACCCTCAGGAGACAACACTCCTCCTACTAGGGACACCTAGAGGTTTAAAGGCTTGTTGCACATGCTCAGTGCAATCGTGTTGCCTACGAAAGCGTGCTAGTTAGTTTTTTTCTTTCTTTATTTTCTCCTTCTCTTTTTAATAAAACAGTTCGCTCGAGACGACCGAAAATAAGTTTGGGGGAGTTTGATCAGTCGAAAATACTTCATTTTTAACACGGCAATTTCCCTATCATTTGCACTCATCTAGAAGTGTTCGGTATTCTTATTGCACATATTAGCAAAACATCTCTGAAATACCATATTGCATGTGTTAGACTTTAAAACCAACACTTTAAGGGAAATTGATTGTTTATCATGGTATCGCATCATTCTTGTATAGCGGAACTCTTGTCTCGAGAAATTATGCAGGAAATTGCAGGAGCAAAGCCAAAATTGGGAAAAGAGCTGATAAAAAAAATACACCAACTCCAAGATCTAAGATCTGGTAGTGATACAGAAAGACAAATAATATTCAACATATCAGAAAAAGGCCCAACTATCAGCCCAAAGAAGTACCAGAGAGACCAAGCCCTAAGGCTTCACAGAAGCCGCGGAACCGCGGCCAGAGCCGGCTTGTGCCGCGGTTCCGCGGCGGTTTTGACACCTCATCAACAAGTTTTTGCTTCATTATTCCTCTCAGTGTGTACACCTCATCAGGCCAATGCAATTTCCAGATGACTTTCGAAGCTTCTGCCAGATCAGCAAAGATCATTAAGCAAGCTAATCTTGATTAAGCTCCTAACAAACTAGTTCTAGAAGCTCCCTCTAACTAACTACTTCTAGAAGCCTCTCTAGCTAACAAACTTTTGGAGGGAAATTCAAATTTTGAATTCTAGATCTAGGGTTTTGGAAGTCTATAAAAAGGAGCCTAGATCTAAGGGTAAAGGTTGTTGATTCTATCATCTCTTCCACCCACAAGTTGAGTGACACGACTTGTGCCTCAAACCCTAACCCTAAATCTTAAATCCAAAGCCAAATTCAAGATCCCGAGTACCATTCAAGCGAGAAGCCTTCAACTTTTTAGGATCGGAGCCGATCTTCAACCGAGCAAGTGATCCAAGCCGATTCGGGACTCAAGGAGACGAGCGAAGCCAAATCGACGATCGAGTTCTTCCTCTTGTAGTTCTTGAGCGATTGTAACGGAATTGTTGATAAATAAAAGGTGAAATTCTTTAATCTTGCTTTCTTTAAATTCTTGCATCATGATTCGATCTCAATTTGTGATTGTGGTTATTGTTGTTATGTTTGAGTAAAACTCCACTCGTAAAGGAGTCGAGACGATCAATAGAATGATGATGTAACAAATCTTAAAACGATTCTTAAGTCCTACGAGTTTTGTAAACCCTAGCAAATTGAAGAATCGACGACCTAGTTTCGTTGCGATGCTTTCTTGATTGTGATCGCTCGAAATTAGGGATCCACGATTGATTCTTGAATTTACTAGAGGCTAGAATGTGAATGAAATCGACGAAGGAACAAGGGATAGATGATCAAACCCTAGTTTCACAAGAAATCCCTAATTCTCGTCGATCATCATCGAACTAGTATCAATTCATCGATGGATAAGAATACATAATCGCTATATTTCATCACATCTATAGATACGATCGATTCCTACGAGCCTCACTTCGATTCTTGATATTTGATTTGGAAATCATCACAAATTCTAATTCTTGATTTTATTGTTTCTTGATTTAGACCAAATTTTCTAATTCTTGAACTGCAATTTACAAATCATTAATTGTTGTTTGTTTTCTTTTCTTTAAAGTTTCAACTCATCTAAATCGAAACACGAACGATTACACTTTCCCTGTGGACGATCCATACTTACTAACGCGCTACATTCGACACCGTTATTGATTGCGGTCAAAATATTTTTGGTTGTGATTTCTCTACATAATTTTCATACCACACAATCGGAAATCGTATTCAATCAGGTTAGGATTAGGTTAGTTTGGAATAGGGATTCTACTCACTGCTTTCTTTTCCCTAGTTAAGAATATAGGTGTTAGGGTAATAGTCAACAAAGGGGATTAGCACGACTAGGAAGAAACTTGGTTTCTTCCTTTTGGTCTTCATCCTTCCTTTCTTAACTCTTAGCCATAACCTCTATTTAAATCAACCACAACCGGTCTAACTAGGGAATCACCGCTATCTTGTAGGATAGGGTGCCGTAGTGAGTGGTGTGTGGTTAATTTAAATAGAGTCCTAATTAATTAAAATTATATGGGAAAGGAAAGGAGTGAGAGAGATTTCCTTCTCTCAAACCTACCTTATCCTAACCCTAACAAGTGAGGAATTACTCACTCATTAGGAAAGTGACAATCATATGCATTTTTATAATTTTTTATATATTAGAAAACTAAATTGCAGATAATAAAGAACAGATAAAAAATTTCAGGAATAAAAATTCAGATAAAAAAAATGCAAGATAGAAAAGAAACTTATTTTATTGATACCTCTTCAACGATTACAATGAAATTAAAAATTTTAAATCTATGAATTAAAAAGAGGTATGCCCCAAAAGAGGCACCCTGAAAGAGGCATGCCTAATTAGGCTTTTGGCTTTCCTATTTATAGATAGGAGAAAACCCTAGGTTATAATCTGATCCACATTTGAATTTACAAGACTACCCTAAGAAAGCCGGGTCAAAGCATCGACACCCACCGACACACGCACTGACACGTGCACCTTATGGCCGCGGTTTCGCGGCAGAAAGCCATGTTTGGCCGCGGTTTCACGGCCATATTGAGGGATCTCTGGCTCAACTTCTCAGGGTTGCTTCATGTTGCTTTATCCTTCTATTTTCTTCACTTGGTTCCTCAGAATCTTTTCTACTTTCTTCTAGATTTCCAACAGTGCAGATGATGTGGACTTTTTACCGTGAGCTTCGCGTTGAAGTCTTGAATCTGGTACTGCCCTTATGCTTTATGCATTGAACTGTTTACTGATATTTATTTGTTCCTTGAACTGGTAGGCGGCATCATACAGATTCATCTATTGTTGGTCGTAGTCTCACATTTGTAGCGTCTTTTCATGAATTTCACTATAATGATCCGAGAACCTGTAACCTGCAACTATTTATCAGACATAGATCAAAAGCACCTATTTATATGTAATATGAATAAGAATGGGTGATATAATAATGCAAAATTCTGATATGAATAGGGGAAAAATGTCAGTTATCCAGCCCCTACGGAGTTAGCCGTAGGTCTACATATAAGCCCCTACGGGTGTATCTGTAGGGGCATGTGTAACTCATGTTGCTGAATCCATAGGGGAAAAATGTCGGTTATCCTGATATTTTGTCTCTACGGATAAATATGTAGGGGCAAACATTAGACCTACGGATTAATCTGTTGGTGCAACTGATGGCCCTACGACTTAATCCGTAGGAACATAATATTAGTTTTTTTTAAAAAAGGCTTCCTGTTTTTAACCCGCCCTGTGCACAATAATATATACATCATACGATATCTGGATAAATATAATATAAATAGACATATTACAGAAATATTCATAATCAACCATGTCACGCATAATATATAATAGAAATAGCCACACAGAATAAGATATCAGGATAAATTATCGTTTATAAACAACCACCAACTATTATCGTCCAAAATTTATACAATATGTATCAAATAAGTATATACATTCTTGAAAATATAAATAAAGCTACCTTAGCTCGGTCCAGCTCCTCCACCTCTGATAATCGACGTAATCTGGCGCATCTGCTCTTCGGTGCAGCCCTGAGTCGTCAAAAACTCGACCAATGAAGGAGCAGACTGTGCAAGAGTCTGAGCGGGCTGTGTAGCTGCAGGAGTGGTCTGCGCAACCGCAGCCGAGGTAGTGGCTTGCGGAGCCGCAGCCGAAGGAGATGCATATGGATCCGCTGCCGAAGTACCCTGTTGCATCCGTTCAATTTTGTGTGTAATAAACGAGTAAAAACTGTATATTAGTCGAATTAGTTTCATTATCAGGTTATTGCGAAACCCTAATCTAAGATTAATCAATGTTAAGTCTACAACCAAATAAGCTCAGGCTGCTAATATTGGATATGTTACTATCTATAATATGATATAATATTTTACTATTAAGTAGTATACATACCATCATCTCCTTCAACTCCTGGACAGTGGTTTTCAAGGTGGCAACATCTTGCTCTAGACGTCGCTCACGAGGGGTAAGGGAAGTAACCGCCGGAGTAGAGTCCAACCTCATATGGGCCCTGATAGAACCCAGTCCCTGGCCTCTCTCCCAACCTCCGTGGTGCCCTCCGTGTGCGGCGTCTAGAACTGGGGTCAGCAGCATCGGATCGTTTTTACCTGTAAAATCGATCCCCGATACCTCCGCCTGCTCCACCACCCGCACCTACACCCACATTAACTATTAAAATATAAGTATATCATTTAAATTTGAACGTTTCAAAACAAAAATTTCAAACCTGTTAGAATAAATATTAACACTTACGCAATACTCCTAAGTAGCGGTGTCGGGGAACCGAAGATCGCCCGTGGAAGGATCTGTCGAGGTGCCGTGGACGGCAAGATACGCGGACAGCACGCTCGGTGTACCACCCTGTGCCAGGGTCTGAGCTCTCTGCAATTCGTGAAAAATTTACATATATTATAAAATAACTATTAATATTACATTATATCACAGTAGATCTATTTTAATTTACCTATAACTCTATGGAACGAGTAATATTCCTCGAGCCACCTGTATAAGTAGGGCGACCCCTCTTCACCGACTTCTTATTCTCTTTATTTTGATAGGCCTGTTTCTGCACAACACTGTCATGACCCAGAAATGGCACGTGTCTGGCACTTGAATCATATGAAGTTTATAAGGCTCCATCTAATTCAAGTAAGCCAAAAATCCCAGAAATCTAAACAATTTTTAAAGAAGTGTTTTGATAAAATAAGCCGAATATGCGTTTTTAAAACATCAAGTCTTTTCTGAAAATTTCGGCAGAGTTTCCTTTGTAAATACTGGCCCCGAACGCGGTACAACATGATAAATATATGCATCAATGATAAAAGGCATCCCCAAGCGGGAGCTAGCTTTTCGTCAATCGACGGTCACACCCACGCAAGCAATATAATATACAACGCCGAAGGGCGATGATCAAAACTGAAAGGAAACTCAAAAACAACATGAAAACACATAATAATACAACGCGCGACTCTAGGTCGAAAGAATATACAACACCGGTCTCTAGTCAGAAATAAATATACATATCTATTTGATGGAGTTTACTAGATACAATGAATAAAATAAAGTACATTGGTGGTCACGATACAAGTGAACCCACCTACCAAAGCAAATCACCCGGAATGGAAACGGTGTTCCAGCAAAGCCGTAACGAAACCTGTACAACAAAACCTGCAAAAAACCGTGCACAACGGGGTGAGTTGCGAAATCGTGAGTAGAAAACATCAACGAGTAGAAATCGTATGTATGACTCATCCTAGGTCAATACGATCAAATATAAATAAACCTCAAATGATATGTCTGAAGCATGAAAAGGTGGCAAAGGTAAACATCTATATATAAGTGTAATCCCATGTGCTCGTGTCAGTGTCTCAGGTAGCAATATATCATATGTATGAGGTATGAATGTAATGTAATGAAAACAGATTACATGTAGATGAAGAAACTGTTTTCTTGTTTTAATGAGATTTCTGTTTATATAACACGAGGTATCATCAATGAAATCAACAGAATCAGTGCCTAGCATCGACACAAAACATAATTCCCAATATCTCAATATCTCAGGCTCCGGCTATCCGGACTGGCCTGTATCATCAAATCTCAATACCTTAATATCTCAATATCTCAATACCTCGGGCTCCGTCAGTCCGGATCGACCCATATCATCAATCACACGACCACGAACGGTATCCTCCGGATATCCGCCGCACCAAACAATCACCGGTAGGCAGTCTGCCACTGCCAGGCTCATCATCCTCCATGAAATCACTCTCGCCCCGGGGTACCATACCGGGTCCACCATGTACCTGAGACGGTTCATATTACTCCTCGAAACGGGTCTCGAAATCCAACATCTATCATGAAAACTCATGGTGGACAACTCAAACATCACGAGAAAACCACAACTTTCATTTTAGAGAGAGAGAGAGAGAGAGAGAGAGAAGTTTATATATATTCTTGCGGTTTTCCCCCAAATCCCGAAATCTCATGAAAATCCGAAATCCAAAATCAAGAGTAAGTAAACAATGAATATCGGCATAAAACCCCAAAATACTGCATAACCAATGAGTATATGAATGCATCTGATATCTTGTAATGAGTGCAATAGTAAACTAGCATATGAAAGCGATAACATATTGCAACTATCATTTAGCAGGCTATGTCAATGAAATAATATTCACTAAAGTGTACGTGACATGGCAATTATCGATGATGATGTGTGTGAGCCGGCAAGCAAGTGTACGTGGAGCATACGCATCATCGATAATGGTGCTGGTGTCCTGACAGCATGATCTCAATAATGGCATATGAAAACACAATATAAGCATGCAAATGCGAAGCGAACAACAATAATATGCGGGAGCTGAATAATATACACAACACGAAGAATCTAAATCAATATATATATATGTGTGTGTGTGTGTGTGTGTGTGTGTGTGTGTGTGTGTGTATCATGCAGTTTTGCCATTTGGATAACACGAATCGTGGTGTTTAGAAAATATGGGCTACGGTGTTTTATAAAAGATGTGTCGTTTGAAAATATCCGTATAATCTCTTGGCCTGTCTTTAAAATACTCACGATTCGTTAGTTTTGAATAGGTATGACCCGAGTCTATTCTAACATCTACAAGTAAACTACAGGACTAAACGAACAATCTCACCGAAAGGGTAAGGGAAAACCACCTAAATCTGAGTCGATACATATAAATATAATAGTCGGTGATCCCGCCTCAATAATATCACGTACGATACAACATAAATATAATATGACATCCTCGAGTCAAGAGTGCGGATCTATCATCAATATATAGCGCGCACGGTAAATCCATCGTACGGCATCCCAATCTGGGTACGGGTCAAATATCACATCCATCCCATCATTTATCTGGTATCCTGATCATCATATCTCATGAACTGGGGTACTGATCAAAGTCTAGTACAAACTGATACCATCTGCATATATATATATATATATATATATATATATACGCGTGTATGAAAACACACGCCTAAAGGCCCGCTAAAATCTCATGTCGTATCTCATAATACGAACCACATCATATCACCGATCTCATTGCACCATGCCCAATCTCATCGACTCATCTCTAAATACCATGTACAATCCTCATCATCCATGTATAGTTATAAGTATATATATATACATAGTCCTATACCCTTGTGTGTGTATATAAATATATACATATCCCTATATACGCACAGGTAATAAAATGAATGCAAGTGTGTGTGTGCATGTGGGTGTAAACCTTATTCTAGGGTCCGCGACTAAACTAACTAATGACGCTATCATCCAATGATACAAAAATTATCCATAACCCCCAAAGTCTATCTAGATAATCATAACCTCACAAAAACATATAAATATATCCATACACTATGCTACGAACTGCGTGGGTGCTATACGCCATCCACCCGACTTCCCCCGTAGATATATATCTAGTCACATTGCTCTTCGCTTGCCGTTGCCGACGTTCCCACACGCTTTCTTGTCATCTCAAAGTCCTCATGGGGGTACCTACATGTCATAACGTATCGTATCGCATTAAAACCCAATTCAAAATCAAAACGACACGCTAAATGCCTATAGTTTAGAACCTATGGACTACGCTTTCAAAACCACCAAATAACACTCGATTTCGATGTACAAACATCAAGTGATCGAATACAACACAAATTACAAAAATCCAGAATTTATAATAAGTAAAACAAAACCCCGAATCAAAACGGCAACTCTTGAAAATGGTCCTAGATTTTACCCTAACTGAAATGAGCCAATTTTGCATATGTCAAGGGTCTAGTTTACTGGAGATAAAGCCACAGAAAAAATACGAACACCAATGGTTCCACCCTGGCCGCAAATTGCGGCCAGACAGATTAAATTTGCGGCCATAAAGAGGTTATAGGGGCTAGGGTTTTGGTGGGGGTCATAGGTTGCCTGCACACTCCTCTGTGTTTGTTAAATATTTTTCAGAGGCTCCGGGTGTTGGCAGATTTCAAATTCCCTACAGAATTCCACAAAATACGGATATCGGGGATTTCTAAGTTCGCTAATAGGGTTTAAGTCTCTGTTCCCCCCCCCAAAGTTACCACTAAGGGGGGTTTTAAGGTCACTACTACACTCAATTGCACTTCACAACTCAAGAATTTCTCAAACCCTAACTTGGAATTTCCAAATCTCACTAAACATCACTATATCAGTTTTAAGTTAACATGGATGTAAAAGTAATTGAAATTCTACACTAATGATGGAATAATTACCTCATTTTGCACTCATGAATCCCCTAGAGCACCAAAATGCAAACTTTCTTGGTCCATAGTGTAGCTTGTGAGCTTGTGAACAAAATTTGTGAAGAGGAGATGATGTTTTGGATGAGTTTTTAATGGTGTTTGAGAGGATGAAGAGGGGGAGGGAGTGAGGGCAGCAGCCATTGAGGATGAGGGAGAGGAAAAATGAAGAAATGATGAAGGAGGAAACAATGGGAGCTTGGTCAAGTTGACCCCTCACCCTCTCTCGCTCTCATGCCCATCCCTCATTAATTTATTCTTTTCTTTTCTTTTCCTTTTCTTTTCTTTATCTTTTCTATCCTTTCTCTTCTCATTTTAAAATAAGGAAATTGCATGAAAGATGAAGAAAAGACCATGGTAAGCAAATGTAAAAGTGTAAAAATGACATGTGCATGTCATGTGCACAAAACACGCTTAATGCCCGATTAGAGATAGTTAATCGCGATTAGCATTAAAATAGTGTCAAATAAATCATAAATTTTCATTGTTTGCTTAAATCCAATAGAGCACCCTTTTTTTTACTAATTTCTATAATTTTTCAATTTTTTTTCCAATTTATTGGTATTTAATTATACCGCATTATTAAAATATTCAATATATTCATTATTTATTTATAAAAATTCCCAAAAGTAATATTTTATTTTTCTGAAATGTTACAGTCTTCCCCCTTAACGAAATTCGGTCCCCGAATTTAAATTTAAACCCCTTAAATACTAAAACATTTCAGCAAAAGTCGAAGTCGTCGGGGCTCCGAAATCATCAATACATAAAACGCATCGTAGCTCAATGCATGCGCATGAACAATGAGCAGATAACTCAAAAATAGAACTCCGTCAAACATCCCGCAATCATCGGAGTCATGGTGAAGACACAAATGTCAAGTCTAAAACGAAATCAATATGATATACATCAAAACTATACATGTAAACATCAAATCTATACATGTAAACATCTGAAGGAAATGCATGCCAAACCTTTCATGTTGCTGTGCGATGCGCATAACACAGCAAAGGCGGACGTCTATTGTAAGAAAATAATCATATATGTATATATCTTTTGTTTATTATGCACGTCCCGCCGTTTTGAAAACAATTTAGAAGGGTTTCCATGTTTTTAAACGTTTCGTGTCATCTCAGACACGTTGGTAAATACTTAGACTATAGCTCCCTTTTTGGAAATCCCTTCGATAATTATCAATGCATGCAAAATATATCCAGGTACTGCCCTCTGACTAGTCCTGCTTAGTACGAAAACAAATAGCAAATATCATAAAAACGTACTGCTCCATAAGAAATCAATCCCAAAATGTGCATAAGAATGCCGCGTGCGTCTGGTGCGCACGAAAAACAAAATCCATGAATGTGCCATACATGTGTACCGAAATAACCTCTAAGTGCAACGGGTGTGCACGAAACACCTGTCAGAGGCAACGGTGTGCCTGACGGCAATATCGGGTGCATCTGATATGCACGAAGAATCCTGATTTAGTGCATCTGGTGTGCACCAAAATCGCATCTCATATCATGCGCCCAACATGCGTGAAAATCTAAATTAGGTGCACAATGTGCACAAAACAAATATCGAGTATCGCAATCGATATCGACGGTATATAACACATTTCAATCCAAATCCCAATCAGGTATACCGTGGTATATAATCTCATAACCATGTGCATCAGCGTACACAAAAGCAAATCAAAATCCTAAAAGTGCATGAAAACTATGCCGAAATCATAAGTCAAATCATATGCATGCCCTAGGCATGAAATCACAATCAATATCTCAAATGACATCAGAAAGAAGTCTGGTGCAACCGTGGTGCACAAAATACGTATCAATGCACTGCAAGCATATGTGAACTATACCGAGTGCAAAACCAAATCGTGTGCGTATATATGCACAAAATCAACCCAACTGTATGAAATCCATGAAATTATAAAACATGTGCAGCCAAGGCACAAAACGATATCAAGTGCAATAACTGTGCACAAATCATAAATTAACACAATGGTGTATAAAGCATATCTCAAGTGTAATAACTATGCACAAAATATAAATACCCAGTAGGTGCAACCATGGTGCATGAAAACAAATATCATGAATCTCAGTCATCAAAACTCAATCATGCGAATAGATCTCCCAAAATACCGAAATCAAGTATGGCGGAATAGTCTCGCCAAGCACATCCTCTAAAGAATCTCTGGCCAACTTTCGTGGTCACTCATAACATGTCTCGTCGACGGTGCCGAACTCTGGCCTACTGGGTCCAAGTCTCCTCGTATAATATTTTAGAAAGGTCATGTCGAAGTCTCTCCCAAATCTTGTTTCTACCGCACTATCCGAAGGTTATCACCATTTACTATATCATCTCTAGTTCCGGAACAGCTGCATACTCATCGCGACTCCTTCTGAAAGATATACCCACAAATAACACCTCTGCATGCGTATCACATATCTGATGTCAGTGGAGTGGAACGTCATCTCATCAAGATCTCGTACGAACCTCTTACTCCACTTTTCTCTACTTTCGACTGCTTCGGACTCATCTCATCATGGCTGCATGGACCGTGCTCCAACGGCTATACTCTTATCTAGAGTCTCCCAAGAATGCATCCCATCGCATAGCATCTGAATGAAGTCGAACCATTCGATCGATTCGTCAAAACCTCATAATCCCTCAAGAGCTCAACATCTTGGGCACAGTTTAATAGTATCGAGTACATACCACAACACCGGTGGACCAGCCGTAGAAGGGCAAACCCAAATCTCACTAATAGCACCGTGGAACTGCCGCAAACCCTAAGGTTTAAAGGCTTTCACATGGTCATTATGTCGAGTTAGGGTTTTCATTCTTCTAGAGGGTCCATAGAATTGCTTGCATGTTTTTTCGAATATTTTAAACTTGGAATATGGGTTTCTGACATTCGATCGCCTCTATCGACTCTCAACGTACCTGCGTGAATTCATCTCTAACTGGAATCAATCTATCTGATGACCTCGCATCGGGGTAAGCGAACGAACCACATGTCCTAGTCTTTCATCCTCGGGTGACTAGTGACCTTCTATCATATCTCTAAGTACATCTCGTACTGCAATAGCTCCAACCTCTGGGGCGATATCTCGTTATTCGCAGCAACCGCTGGCTTATTCGTCTGCACGCTGAATAGTTCCTCAATCATCAAGAATAAAAGATACATCAATGGTCATCACCTTCTGCCTAGCCTCTATCAGTAGCTCAATCCTCTGGTGCAAATCTGCACATCCGAGAAATCACATAACAACGATCCATCAAACGCTCACAGCGTGAAAACACAAATAAACGACGCCTCTCTATGAAATTGTATGTCTCTAAAATCACGCCCTGGTCAGTCCTCGTTCGTGACGAGCTCGTGCTGACCGCAACTCTAGCCGTAGCTCTCTCTGCCCGTGTAATCGTGGCAGCAAAACCATGAACCAATATCGATGAGGATAGATCATGAATGAATATAATGCTGTGCAAGAAAATGTACATCCTAAAGCTTCTTAAGCGGAGTAGCATATCGTAAGTATGCCGCGGAACATACACACGGTACGTCACTCTCCTTAAGTCACCTACTCCATCAACCAAGGTCAACCTATGCGACGAAAGTTCGGGTCAAATACCCCCTCGACTAAGTCTAAGTTCCGTAAGGGCAAACTTAAGTTTCGATTATATACATACGCTCTAGGCTCCGCATAGTCAAACTTAGTCTCGAACCAAGATTAACCTAGCGCTCTGATACCAACTTTGTCACGACCTGGAAATGGCACGTGACTGGCACTTGAATCATATGAAGTCTATAGGGCTCCATCTAATTCAAGTAAGCCAAAAATCCCAGAAATCTAAACCATTTTTAAAGAAGTGTTTTGATAAAATAAGCCGAATATGCGTTTTTAAAACATCAAGTCTTTTCTGAAAATTTCGTCAGAGTTTCTTTTGTAAATACTGGCCCTGAACGGGGTACAACATGATAAATATATGCATCAATGATAAAAGGCATCCCTAAGCGGGAGCTAGCTCTTCGTCAATCGACGGTCACACCCACGCAAGCAATATAATATACAACGCTGAAGGGCGAGTATCAAAACTGAAAGGAAACTCAAAAAAAAATGAAAACCCATAATAATACAATGCGCGACTCTAGATCGAAAGAATATACAACACTGGTCTCTAGTCAGAAATAAATATACATATCTGGTTGATGGAGTTTACTAGATACAATGAATAAAATAAAGTACATTGGTGGTCACGATACAAGTGAACCCACCTACCAAAGCAAATCACCCGGAATGGAAACAGTGTGCTAGCAAAGCCGTAACGAAACCTGTACGGCAAAACCTGCAAGAAACTGTGGCACAACGGGGGTGAGTTGCCAATTCGTGAGTAGAAAACATCACCGAGTAGAAATCGTATGTATGACTCATCCTAGGTCAATACGATCAAATATAAATAAACCTCAAATGATAAGTCTGAAGCATGAAAAGGTAGCAAGGGTAAACATCTATACATAAGTGTAATCCCATGTGCTCGTGTCAGTGACTCAGGTAGCACTATATCATATGTATGAGGTATGAATGTAATGTAATGAAAACAGAATACATGGAGATGAAGAAACTGTTTTCTTGTTTTAGTGAGATTTCTATTTATATAACACGAGTTATCATCAATGAAATCAACAGAATCAGTGTCTAGCATCGACACAAAACATAAATCCCAATATCTCAATATCTCAGGCTCAGGCTATCCGGACTGGCCTGTATCATCAAATCTCAATACCTCAATATCTCAAATCTCAATACCTCTGGCTCCGTTGGTCCGGATCGGCCCATATCATCAATCACACGACCATGAACGGTATCCTCCGGATATCCGCCGCGCCAAACAATCACCGGTAGGCAGTCTGCCCCTGCCAGGTTCATCATCCTCCACAAAATCACTCTTGCCCCGGGGTACCATACCGGGTCCACTATGTACCCGAGATGGTTCATACTACTCCTCGAAACGGGTCTCGAAATCTAACAGCTATCATGAAAACTCATGGTGGACGACTCATACATCACGAGAAAACCGCAGCTTTCATTTTATAAAGAGAGAGAGAGAAGTTTATATATATTCTTGCGGTTTTCCCCCAAATCCCGAAATCTCATGAAAATCCGAAATCCAAAATCAAGAGTAAGTAAACAGTGAATATCGGCATAAAAACCCAAAATACCACATAACCAATGAGTATATGAATGCATCTGATATCATGCAATGAGTGCAATAGTTAAACTAGCATATGAAAGCGATAACATATTGCAACTATCAGTTAGTAGGCTATGCCAATGAAATAATATTCCCTAAAGTGTACGTGACATGGCAATTACCGATGATAATATGTGCGAGCTGGCAAGCAAATGTACGTGGAGCATACGCATCATCGGTAATGGTGCTGGTGTCCTGACAGCATGATCTCAATAATGGCATATGAAAACATAATATAATCATGCAAATGCGATGCGAACAGCAATAATATGCGGGAGCTGAATAATAAACACAACATGAAGAATCTACATCAATATATATATATGTGTCATACAGTTTTGCCATTTGAATAACACGAATCGTGGTGTTTAGAAAATAAGGGCTACGGTGTTTTAGAAAAGATGCGTCTTTTGAAAATATACGTATAATCCCTTTGCCTGTCTTTAAAATACTCACGATTCTTTAGTTTTGAATAGGTATGACCCGAGTCTAGTCTAACATCTACAAGTAAACTACATGACTAAACGAACAATCTCACCGAAAGGGTAAGGGAAAACAACCTAAATCTGATTCGATACATATAAATATAATAGTCGGTGATCCCGCCTCAATAATATCACGTACGATACAATATAAATATAATATGACATTCTCGAGTCAAGAGTACGGTTCTATCATCAATATATAGCGCGTACGGTAAATCCATCGTACGACATCCCAATCTGGGTACGGGTCAAATATCACATTCATCCCATCATTTATCTGGTATCCTGATCATCATATCTCATGAACTGGGGTACTGATCTAAGTCTAGTACAAACTGATACCATCTGCATATATATATATATATATGCATGTATGAAAATACACGCCTAAAGGCCCGCTAAAATCTCATGTCGTATCTCATAATACAAACCACATCATATCACCGATCTCATGGCACCATGCCCAATCTCATCGACCCATCTCCAAATACTATGTACAATCCTCATCATCCATGTATAGGTGTGTGTGTGTGTATATATATATATATATATACATAGTCCCATACCCATGTGTGTATATATATACATATCCCCATATACGCACAGGTAATAAAATGAATGCAAGTGTGTGTGTTCATGTAGGTATAAACCTTATTCTAGGGTCTGCGACTAAACTAACTAATGACGCTATCATCCAATGATACAAAAATTATCCATAACCCCCAAAGTCTATCTAGATAATCATAACCTCACAAAAACATATAAATATATCCATACACTATACTACGAATTGCGGAGGTGCTATACGCCATCCACCCGACTTCCCCCGTAGATATATATCTACTCACATTGCTCTTCGCTTGCCGTTGCCGACGTCACCACGCACTTGCTTGTCGTCTCCAAGTCCTCGTGGGGGTACCTACATGTAATAACGTATCGTATCGCATTAAAACCTAATTCAAAATCAAAACGACACGCTAAAAGCCTATAGGTTAGAACCTATGGACTACGCTTTCAAAACCACCAAATAACACTCGATTTCGACGTACAAACGTCAAATGATCGAATACAACACAAATTACAAAAATCCAGAATTCACAATACGTAAAACAAAACCCCGAATCAAAACAGCAACTCTTGAAAATGGTCCCAGATTTTACCCTAACTGAAATTAGCCAATTTTGCATATGTCAAGGGTCTAGTTTACTGGAGATAAAGCCACAGAACAAATAAGAACACCAATGGTCCCACCCTGGCCGTAAATTGCGGCCAGACAGATTAAATTTGCGGCCATAAAGAGGGTATAGGGGCTAGGGTTTTGGTGGGGGGTCATAGGTTGCCTGCACACTCCTCTGTGTTAGCTAAATATTTTTCAGAGGCTCCGGGTGTTAGCAGATTTCAAATTCCTTACAGAATTCCATAAAATACGGATATCGGGGATTTCTAAGTTCGCTAATAGGGGTTTAAGTCTCTGTTTTTGTCCAAAAAGTTATCACTAAGGGGGGTTTTAAGGTCACTACTACACTCAATTGCACTTCACAACTCAAGAATTTCTCAAACCCTAGCTTGGAATTTCCAAACCTCACCAAACATCACTATATCGGTTTTAAGTTAACATGGATGCAAAAGCAATGGAAATTCTACACTAATGATGGAATAATTATCTCATTTTTCACTCATGAATCCCCTAGAGCACCGAAATGCAAACTTTCTTGGTCCATAGTATAGCTTGTGAGCTTATGCACAAAATTTGTGAAGAGGAGATGATGTTTTGGATGAGTTTTTAATGGTGTTTGAGAGGATGAAGAGGGGGAGGGAGTGAGGGCAGCAGCCATTGAGGATGAGGGAGAGGAAAAATGAAGAAAGGATGAAGGAGGAAACAATGGGAGCTTGGTCAAGTTGACCCCTCACCCTTTCTCTCTCATGCCCATCCCTCATCCCTCATTACATTATTCTTTTCTTTTCTTTTCCTTTTCTTTTCTTTATATATTCTATCCTTTCTCTTCTCATTTTAAAACAAGGAAATTGCATGAAAGATGAAGAAAAGACCATGGTAAGCAAATGTAAAAGTGTAAAAATGACATGTGCATGTCATGTGCACAAAACACGTTTAGTGCCCGATTAGCGATAGTTAATCGCGATTAGCATTAAAATTGTGTCAAATAAATCATAAATTTTTATTATTTTCTTAAATCCAATAAGGCTCCCTTTTTTTTATACTAATTTCTATATTTTTCCTATTTTTTTTCCAATTTGTCGGTATTTAATTATACCGCATTATTGAAATATTTAATATATTCATTATTTAATTATAAAAATTTCCAAAAATAATATTTTATTTTTCTGAAATGTTACAAACACATTCAGATTTAGTTTTCTAATTAAGTAACACAAAAAAATAAATTATATACTAAACAATGAATTACATTTAAAATACAAACCTGTTTGCGCTGAGAGTCGAAATATTGGCACAAGAGAGCTATGTATCTACGTTGACTCTCGCAAAGGCCGGAGTATGTAGGAGAGCCGCTCTCTCTGCCTCGGGGGTCGCCATCCATAGGGAATAGCAGTCAATCTTCAGCTCGTTCCTATTGTATCGGACCTTTGATTGCATGTTCTTCATCAGGCCATGGTACACAGCGTGAAGATTGTGCACTCTCTCAGGGTGATCAGGGTCGGGTACAGGCTAAAAGTCGTAATCCAACTGCAAATACAAAAAAACAATGTTATTAAATTGCAAGTGTTAAATAATAATAAATATATTGGATAAGTCAAATGAAACTATATATTAATACCTGAGCCTGATCCCAGAAGAGGGTAAATAAGCGTCGGTGCTGGTTGCCCCACTCAATTTAAAGTGGATACTTCTTCGTGAATGGATCCGCTGTGTTGTTCTTCATGTCAACTCTCCTGACCTTGATCTCTCGGTGATCTACTATCTCCCGGATCAGGTGATACCGCCTCAGAATATGCTTGGATCTCTGATGGGACTTGGGTTCTTTGGCCAAAGCCATTGCTCTATTGTTATCACAATACAAAGGTATTGGATGCTCGATGGACGGAACCACTCCAAGTTCGTTTTTGAACTTCTTCTTCCAGACAGCCTCTTTGGCAGCTATGTATTAAGCCTCCATCGTCGAGTTTACCACGGTTTCCTGTTTGGAACTCTTTCAACAAACCGCCCCTCCATTTAGGGTAAAGACAAATCCCAAGACTGACTTAGAGTCGTCCTTATCACTTTGGAAGCTCGAATCGGTAAAGGACTCCACTTGGATTTCTCCGTTACCATACACCAAGAACATCTCTTTAGTCATTCTCAAGTACTTGAGAATGTTCTTCACAGCTGTCCAGTGATTCTCTCCAAGATCTGCTTGATACCTACTCACTACACTTAGTGAGTATGCTATATCGGGTCTGGTACATAGCATCGCGTACATGATAGAGCCTACTGCCGAAGCATAGGGTATCCCTTGCATGTGAGCTCTCTCCAAATCAGTCTTAGGAGACATCTCTTTGGAGAGAGTGAGTCCAGAGATCGTGGGTAAATTCCCACGCTTGGATTCTTCCATACTAAACCTCATTAGTATGGTATCAATGTACCTGGATTGGGACAATCCCAGTATCCGTTTAGATTTATCTCTATAGATCTTAATTCCCAAGATGTAGGAGGCATCGCCTAGATCTTTCATTGAGAATCTTTGTGATAATAACAACTTGACCGAGTGCAGCATAGGAACATCAATTCCTATCAAGAGTATGTCATCCACGTACAATACGAGGAAGACTACCTTATTCTCTGCCACCTTCTTGTATATACAAGGTTCATCTATATTTTTGACAAAGTCAAACTCTTTGACTATGACATCAAACCAGATGTTCTAACTCCGCGATGCCTGTTTTAACCCGTAGTTGGTTTTAAGCAGCTTGCACACCTTCCCGCTACTCCCACTATTTACGAAGCCCTCTGGCTGAGTCATGTACACGCTCTCTTCTAAATCACCATTTAGAAAGGCGGTCTTAACATCCATTTGCCAGATTTCATAGTCATGGTATGCAGCAATGGCAAGTAGGATCCGGATGGACTTAAACATAGCCAGTGGACAAAAGGTTTCATCATAATCCTCACCCGGTCGTTGACGAAAACCTTTTGCAACATGTCTAGTTTTGAAAGTCACAACTTTTCCATCTACACCAAGTTTCTTCTTAAAGATCCATTTTCTCCCAATGGGTTTTACCCCTTCAGGAGCAACTTCCAAAGTCCATACTTTGTTGGTGTACAAGGATTCCATCTCAGATCGCATTGCATCCAGCCATTTCACAGAGTCTCCACTCGTGAAGGCCTGCTCGAAGCTAGTTGGGTCATCATCTTCCATGATGCAATCATCTCTCCCACCATCAATGAGAAAACCGTAGTATCTCTCAGGTGGATGATGAACCCTACTAGATCGGCGGAGAGGCTGGGGTTCATTGGAGACTACTGAATTTTCTGGTTCCACCAAATCTTCTGTCGTAGTTTGTATCGCTGGAACTTCTTCCAGTTCTACTTCCTCGCCACTAATTTCTTTTTCAAGAAATTCCTTTTCTAAAAAGGTGGCATTGCGAGAAACAAACACCTTTTGTTCCTCGGAATGGTAGAAGATATACCCACGTGCGTTTTTGGGATATCCAACAAACTTACACAGAACTGACCTTGCCTCGAGCTTGTCTGGACAACCCTATATCTTAATATAATTAAAACACGGTCTCTTCCCCTTCCATATCTCATATGGAGTAGTAGGCACATATTTGGTAGGGACCATATTCAATAAGTGTATGGCTGTCTCAAGCGCATACCCCCAAAAGGAAATAGGTAACTCAGCAGTGCTCATCATAGAGCGCACCATATCCAATAGGGTGCGATTCCTCCGTTCCGATACACCGTTGTGCTGTGGTGTATATGGAGGAGTAAGCTGAAAGAGAATCCCATTCTCTTTTAAATAGTCACGGAATTCCGTGCTCAAGTATTCTCCTCCCCGATCAGATCGAAGGATTTTAATACCTTTACCCGTTTGGTTCTCTACTTCGTGCTTATATTCTTTGAATTTCTCAAAAGTTTCAGACTTGTGTTTCAACAGGAACACATGTTCGTATCTTGAGAGATCGTCAGTGAATGTAATGAAGTATGAGGAACCATTCCTGGCATGTGTAGATATGGGACCACATACATCACTATGTATTAGTCGCAAGAGTTCCGTAACTCTTTCTCCGTGTTCACTAAACGGAGTTTTGGTCATTTTGCTTTTGAGACAAGACTGGCAAGTTTCATAAGATGAAAATTCGAACGGATTCAAATATTCATCTTTATTTAACTTAGCTAGTCATGTATCATTGATATGACCTAGTCTATAATGCCATAAGAACGATTCGTTCATTTCTGAACTCTTGTTCTTGTGTGTGTTTTGTATTTTAAGAACTGTGGTTTGATTTAGAACGTATATGCCATTATTTAATGAGCCTGATCCAATCAGCTTTTGATTCAGGAAGATGTTCATAACATTATCCTGTACTACAAAATTATATCCTTCTTTACTTAATAAAGAAACTGATATAAGATTGCATATCAGAGTTGGTATGTAATAGCATTCGTTCAGAATCAATGTATTGCCATTTGGTAACACAAGGTGATATTCTCCAACTGGTTTGGCTACAACATTTGCCCCATTCCCTACTCTTACGGAATGATCACCCTCTCCGAGTTCTCTACCTTTTCTTAGCCCATGCAATATATTACATATGTGGGATTCCGATCCGGTATCTAATACCCAGGACGTAGAGTGAACTGAGAAACAGTTCTCGATAACTAACACACCCGAAGAAGATGCATCAACATGCTTATTCTTCGTTTGGGTGGCGTGGGAATCCGGATATTCCCCTATTTCCTGCTCAATCTTATAACAATTATAAGAAAGAACGGAACCAACGCCCCCTACTCAGTAAAACAAGTGGGTTCGGTCAATACATCCATGTTATTATCTTGATTAAGGCCTGACATGGTCGCTACCTGGAGAGAGAGAGAGAGAGAGAGAGAGAGAGAGAGAAGAAAACACTTAGCGTATGCTCTTACAAGATTAGATTGGTTTATTATTTTATCTAATCAGGATAGCTCCCTTTGTTTTTTATCAAATCTTTCTTTAACCCCTAAATGGAAAGACTAGCCGGGATTAATTACACCCTACAAGTTCGCAATCTTTCGGCTAGGCCAGTGCCGGTACTTTGAGGGAGGTTCCCCGTGCTTTCACACGGACCTAATTAAAATAAATCTCGTTTTCCCATAGGCATAACCCCGTTGACACCTTTCAAGACACCTACTTGATCGGCTAATTGTAAAGTGCAAGATTCTCTCAGGAGAAACACTTACTCGCAGTGGGTATCGGGATCCAACTATCTTATAGAAGGTATGCAATCTCGTTGAAAATTTCAACACTTGAAATTCCCCATAATATTTTGCCCCTAGCAGCCTATGACCTTGACGAAGGCCAACAAACCATAGGCCACTAGTCAAGTTCAACTCGTATATTTCTTGATTGAATTAAACCCACCAGCATGACCCTTGACGAAGGCCAATAAAGTCGCACGACTACCCTAATCCAATCGCATCACATGCTATTAGCAGATAAGTACTAATCAGCTACCGCACACTACATCTTGACGAAGGCCATCAAACGTAGTATGAATACTAACTAGTCCTTATCTGAAATGACGGAGGGCTACGACAGGTTTTTAAGAAAACATTTTGCGTAATGAACTTGATATCGTTGTAGAAACAAGTGATTTTTGAAAAGGAGTGTTTTTGAGGCTTTCACTAGTTTTGCTAAAGAGGTCACTCCCGGTGAAGGGATCTCGGCTCTTTCCTTATCGAATAAGGTGCAGGATATTTCACAAATACCACTAAAGCAATCAAAAGACAAACCGAGTGGGTTGTAGCATCTGCCAGTTTCGCTAAAGAGGTCACTCCCGGTGAAGGGATCTCGGATCTTTTCTTATCGAATAAGGTGCTGGATATTCTACAAGGAATACAGCTATGCAAAGCGAAAATTAGAGCCACTCTTTTTGAAAATTTGATTCTACAACATTTTTTAGGTTTCTTTTCTTTCATTAATCTCATTAATGAAGTCTCATCATTTATACTTCCTAAGTATCACAGAAGAAACGAAAATACAACGTACGTTTATGCCATCCACATTCGCCACAGTGTCCCGTTATGCACCGTTAGGTTACTTAACTAACGGCATACCGGGGCGGGACTAGCACGGGTGTAAAACATAAACAACGTTTATTATATATCATATATATAATAGCCATTCGTCTCAAAATCCATAGTGATCACATCACAGAGCAGCAGAAGATAACATATGAAATATTGGATATACTAGGAGGTCCGTATTTTGTATTTCGCCAACAATAGAAAATACGGATTCTACGGTCGCGATGAATAGCCAAACCCACATCCCTAGACCCTTAAGAGAGCGGCAAACAATCCTACCAATTCTAGAGTTAGGAGACCCAGACTCGACTCCTCGAGATAGTCTTCTACTGGACTCTAGAACCCGGTGACTTGTGCTCCCCACCTTGGGTCTATCCTAATGCGGAAAAATAAATAATATACAACAATGGTGAGATCATCCTCAACCCGGAAGTGTACCAATAAAAGAATATTACATACAATGAATTTTACATGAATGAAAATAGAAACTCTCATCTCGCATAAAACCCCCGGCTATTCAAAACATGACGATCCTGTTAGTGTTTATGCCCTAGAAGGCCATTAATACTAGCTTGTATATTACTTAATGGAAGCTTGGGATATTCACATGTATATAACAGTCTTGCTAAACATGGTAGTATGCTACTTGGTTTTTCTATCTTAATATGTGAGTGTACGTATTGATAGAGCTCTTAGGATCTTGCTTGTCTACCAGCGTTGTGATGGCAGTCACACTAGTGGGGGCTGGGTAGTCTACAAGCACATCCTCATTCAGGTCCCTGGTCGTTGGATTATCGAGACAGAGCATCGATACTCCGGAGTAGACTAGTGTGTACGCTTCTCATCCCAGTTGGGGAGATGGTCTGTCCCACAGCCGTCAGTACGTCGTACTGGAGATAGTATGCAGGTGCTCGTTAGGTTACGGGTACACCGGACAGGACTCACAGGGAACTGTTGGTTGGTTTGATACCAGTCGTCAGTGAACAGTTCCCAGGTGACATGAGTACAGCGTAGTCCGCAGACTTGACACTGCTACTTCGCCTCGAGTGTGTCCCACTGTTCTTAGATTGCTACCCTACCACGGCTCAAAGGAGTCGTGCAAACAGGTAGCAGTTGGGTGCAGTCCCGAGCATTTGGAGGCAGTGGCGGTTAGACAGGATTCGTCCCTCCCGGTATTGGGAGTAGATATCGTGCTGTGTCAGAGAGCCATTACGCAAAGTCCCTGGCCAGGGCAAGCGAGATTTGCTGGTAGGTTCCAGTAGTTTCTCAGGGTGTAATGGGCTTCCCTCTGACACGACTTATACCGCTATTAGGGGACTGACGCTTGCCGCCCCCCTAGGCCCGATATGCGATAGTCTTGGACGAACGGACCGGACTGTATGGAGATTGTCACATCAGACTCAGTAGGAGTTCGGATGGGTTTTCTCATCGGCCTTCTTATCGACAACTACCTGGGGACCGTTACGTACAGCTAGTGCCGCTTGCGGTCTGTGGTTAAACCCACTGCCAGCGTAGTAGTCGAGTCTCTAGAGTCCCACACAGAGAGTTTCCTACTCCAGGCGAAACGATATAGAGGTCGCATGGTTTTGCGACAAAGGGTTCGGACGCATACGTGCGTTTACGCACGTACGACTTTCGGACAGTTTTTACCAGTCGGCTTTGGTTTAAGCCAGTTACTGGTATCCGGTTATTGGATTTTTACAGTCTAAAGTTTTTCCGTATTTTTGCGGATTGGAGGGGCGTTCTCGTAATTGTACGAGAAGCTTCTAGAAGATGTGACTAAGGAGGTTACTTATGGATAAGAAAGTGAGTCATGGTGGTGATTCATTCATTTCATTAATGCACATTTATTGCTTAATGACTCATGCTAATGAATCACCACTAGATATTTTATGAAGCATGATTTATCATCACTCTTTATTCTTTTCTCATTATTAGAAAATGCTTCATAATATATTATGATACACTCTCTCTCTTCTCATTATCTGATCTCACATTCTCTCTCCTCAAGCTCTCATCTTCAAACCCTAATCCTTACACCTCATGAGCTGAGATCAAAGGATTAGTTAGACTAAACAATCCATAACCATCACTCTATCTCATCCTAACTTCTTTGATTAGCAATCCAAGAAGGTTAGTTGCCTCAAGTTTAGAGGTTTAGCTTGGAGTTTCGCTCTCGGGTGGATCGTCTACTACCTAGAGAAGGCCGAGGAGAACAAGGAGATCGTAAAGACGAAGGACTAGTTTCGATAGGTATAATCCCTAATCACAAGTGATATGAAAATCATTGTGTACGGTTATTTATAGTTTAGCTTCGATTTAAGCAGTTAGTCGATGTTCGTTCCTTAAACTTGATTGTTTTTGTAATTTCCGCCTCCCCACAAGTACTGGGGTGTACTACATCGACTTACAGTGGTATCAGAGCCTCGCTAAACACTAAATAACTTAATCGCAAATTTGTACGAATTTCGAACGGAAAAACGAAGCCGGAAAACCCTAAAAAATGCAAGTTTCTGTCGAATTTAAAACGATGTCAGAAAATTTTTCAGGTGTGTTCAGAAAGCTAGAAAGGAGTCCAGGAGAACACCCAAGAAATTCGAGCCCATTAATCGGCAACTCGGCCGCGGAAGCGCGGCGGATCGGTTGGATCCGCCGCCCTTCCGCGGCGCTTTGGCCGAGTCATGGACTCATCTTTCTTGTGTGGGTCCCCTGTGGTATTTGGGGTTTTCTGGAATATTTAATATTTGCTCAGGTTACTGTTTAACAGAGCAGATTTTGGAGCAATATTGATGTTGTTTAATCGATCGAAATTGTACAGTATTTGCATATTGGATTATATCTGTGATTGTTTAATGTGTTCGTAAACCTCCCCCAACTGCTAGTATGTCGGTTGGCAGGGGGTTCCACATTTCTGGAATGGTTATATCTGTTTGTGCATATAAACTGTATTGGACTGTTGTGGTGTATAGCCGGGGTTTGCAATGGGTTTTTGTTTAATTCATTTGTTAATATGTAATTTGTTGTAATATTATTTTTGCGGGGCACTTCCAGGTTGCGGTCGTAGCCACCGTTGTATTATTTCATTTTACTGTTTTTGCTCCTAGGACTGACCCAAGGTGGGATACACAGACTGCCGGGTGGGTAGTTTGCCGTACCCGTAGGGGTCGAGGGTAGGGTAACGGCTATTCATCACAACTGTGTAATCTGTCTTTTCTTGCAGGCTCAAAAGAAATACAGATTGCTTGCAAATCCAATATTGTTTATCTGTGTTCTGGAATGTATATCATTGCGTCAGACGAATGTAAAATATCTATATTTATTGTAGCTATTTAGACGTCACTTATGTTTTACACCCGCGCTAGCCCAGCCCCCGCTCTGTCGTTAGTTAAGTAACCTAACGGGTGATGACGGGACCAAGTGGCGAATGCGGATGGCATAAGAGGACGTTATATTTTCGTTGTTTTCTGCAATGATAGGTTAATGATGGGACGCATTATCTATAATGCAAAGAAAATAAACCAAAGTTTAAATCGTTGGAACAATTTAAAAGAAACCACTCGGTTATTTTTAAAACAGATATTTTTAAATGCGGAGATTTAACCACTCCTTTTAAAAAGCTATCAGGTTCCTTCGGTTATATCAAGTTCACTACGTTCACGGTTTCACCAAAACCAGTCGTAGCCCTCCATCATTTCTTATGAATAGTCAGTAGTATTCAAGCTATGTTTGTTTGGCCCTCAGTCAAGACATAGTGATTGGTAGCTGCTGGGGTATTCATTTGTTGCATAGATAGATGAGTTGGTTTGGGACAGTCGTATTACTTTGTTTGGCCCTTTGTCAAGAGTATACGGATGGGTTCAAATCAACAGGATAATGATGGGCAGAACTTGACATGTGACTTATGATTTGTTGGCCCTTAGTCAAGATCATAAGAGCATGGGGCAAAAATCCATATCGGGAATTTCTAAAGAAACTGAAATTTGCAAAAAGATGCATACCATTTGGAGTTTGATGAATGTTGGTAGGATTCCTTCAACATTATCATACGATGATATTTGGATCCCGATCCTACTGTGAGTATATGCTACTTATCAGGATATTCGTCACTTAACGATCAATGCTATAAACCTAGTAGGTGTCCAGAAAAGTGTCGGCGGGGTTACGCCCCCAGAGAAAAGAGGTTATTTAATTAAGGAACTTCGCGAAAGCGTTGGAAAACCTCCCTCGAAGTATCGACACTGGCCTGGCTGAACGGTTAAGCAAGTATTGTACGGTGAGAATAGTCTTGGCTAATTCTTCTTTTATGGTTTGAGGAAGGATTCGAGAAACAGTGGGAGCCATCCAGTTTAGATAAACTAAAAACCACTCTAAACTTGCAAGAGCATCATGCTAAAGAGTTTTCTTCTCTCTCTCCTAATTGCAGCGACCCTGAAAATGACTGGACTTAAGTTACTTTTAGAGAAAAATATACTGACGGGGCCAAACTATAAAGATTGGCTGCGGAATGTCAAAATGGCTTTGACCTATGACAAACTGGGGTACGTCCTCACCGCTACGGCACCTGCTGTCCCTGGTCCTAAATCCAGCAATGCGGATAAGGAAATCCGCAAAACCTGGGAATTAGATTGCGCGAGAGCCAAGTGCATCGTGCTTGCCTCGATGAACAATGAACATCAGAGGAGGCACGAGGATATGTCCTTAGATGGCATATTTCTCCATACAAAGGAACTTTATGGAGAGCAATCTCGTATAGCAAGATACGAGACCTCTAAGAAATTGTTTCGAGCGAGGTTGGCTGTCGGGTCATCGGTAGGTGAACATGTTCTACAGATGATTGGCTACATAGAAGAGCTCGCAGACTTTGGGACGACTTTGGATAATGAGCTCTATACAGACCTTGTTCTCCAGTCCCTTCCTCCCACCTACGCCCAGTTTATCCTCAACTTCAATCTTCAAGGAAAAGAAGTTGAACTTGCGGAACTCCTGAACATGTTAAGGAGTGCAGAGGGCACCTTGCAGAAGGCAAGGGAAACACCCGCTATGTTTGTTGGTGGTTCATCTTCTTCCGGGTCCAAGGCTAGGGCCAAAGGAAGGAAGAAGAAGGCCGCACCCAGACCTAGAGGAGGTGTTAGTAAGGTGGGAGGGAAGGGAAAGAAAAAGAAAGCAGTACCGATAGTTGGCCAGGATGAGTGCTTCCATTGTCACAGGAAAGGGCACTGGAAGAAGGATTGCAAGGCGTGGAACGCCAAGAACCAGGAACCGAAGCAAGCTGTGGCTTCGACTTCAGGTGTGTTTGTAATTGAGAATTGTCTGTCGATCAACTCTACTTCCTGGGTATTGGATACCGGATCAGGATCTCATATTTGCAATTCATTGCAGGCACTGAGAAACCGTAGAGTGCTGAAGGAAGGTGATATGATCCTCAGGGTTGCTAACGGAGCTAGCGTAGGAGCTGCGTCCGTCGGGGATTATCACCTAGGATTGACGAGTGGACACATTTTGGTTTTACATAACTGTTATTTTGTACCCAGCTTAACGTGTAATATCATATCAGTTTCCTTGTTATCAAATAAAGGTTATGATTTCACGTTTGTAAGAGATGTTGTCAACATCCACCTTAATCATGGTTTGATTGGGTCCGGTACATTAAATAACGGCATATATGTTTTAAACCAACTCCAAATTTTCAATATCCAGAACACACTAAAAAGAAAGTCTCCAGATTTGAATAAAGCTTTCTTATGGCATTGTAGACTGGGTCACATCAATGAGAGAAGGTTGACTAAGTTGCATAGAGAAGGATATTTGGACTCGTTCGAATATCAATCTTATGACACTTGTCAATCCTGTCTCAAAGGAAAGATGACAAAGACTCCATTTACTGGACAAGGAGTAAGAGCGAGCGAGCTCTTAGGACTCATACACAGCGATGTATGTGGTCCAATGTCTACACATGCAAGAGGTGGTTATTCCTACTTCATTACTTTTACAGATGATTTCTCTAGGTATGGATATGTTTTCTTAATGAAGCATAAATCAGAGGCCTTTGAGAAATTCCTGGAATTCAAGAGTGAAGCGGAAAACCAAACAGGCAAAAGTATTAAGACACTAAGATCTGATCGAGGTGGAGAATACTTAAGTGCCGAGTTCCTAGGTTACCTAAAAGAGAAAGGAATTCTCTCTCAGCTTACTCCTCCATACACTCCACAGCACAACGGTGTATCGGAGAGACGGAATCGAACCCTATTGGATATGGTACGATCCATGATGAGTAATGCTGAGTTACCGCGATCTTTCTGGGGTTATGCGCTAGAATCAGCGGCATATCTTTTGAACCAGGTTCCAACCAAGACTGTGCCTACCACACCATATCAGATGTGGAGTGGGAAGAAACCCTGTCTAAAACATTTTAGGACATGGGGGTGTCCAGCTTTTGTAAAAAAGCAGCATGTGGACAAGCTCGAGGCACGATCAGTACTGTGCAAACTTGTGGGATATCCAAAGAACTCCAAGGGATATTATTTCTATTACGCAGAGGAACAAAAGGTTTTTGTTTCTCGTCATGCCCACTTCTTAGAAACTGAATTTTTAGAAAATCAGAAGAGTGGGAGCGAAATAGAACTGGAAGAAATTCCAGAACCACAAGCTGCTACTGAAAGTTTGGTAGAACCAGAGGTTCAAGAAGAACAGAACATTCCCGCACCCCTCCGCAGGAGTAGTAGGCCGTCTCATCGGCCTGAGAGATACTACGGTTTTCTCATTGACGGGGATAGAGAGGATTGCATCATAGATGATGATGAACCTACTGACTTCCAGCAGGCCATCCAGAGCGGCGACTCGGTACGATGGCTAGATGCAATGCGGACCGAGATGGAGTCCATGTACACCAACAAAGTATGGACTTTGGACTTTGCTCCAGATGGGGTAAAACCCATAGGATGCAAATGGATCTTCAAGAAAAAGATTAGTGTAGATGGACAGGTGGAAACCTATAAGGCTAGACTTGTTGCAAAGGGTTTTCGTCAAAGACCTGGTTTGGACTATGACGAAACCTTTTCTCCAGTGGCTATGCTCAAATCCATTCGGGTCCTTCTTGCTATTGCTGCCTTCCATGATTATGAAATCTGGCAGATGGACGTAAAGACGGCTTTTCTGAATGGAAATTTAGAAGAGAGCGTCTATATGGATCAGCCAGAGGGTTTCAATCAGAGTGGGAGCAGCGGGAAAGTATGCAAGCTGCTTAAGTCCATTTACGGACTAAAGCAGGCATCGCGGAGTTGGAACATCTGTTTTGATGAGACAGTCAAAGAATATGACTTTATCAAAAATCCAGATGAACCGTGCATATATAGTAAAGTTGTGGCCAGAAGTGTCGTATTTCTCGTCTTGTACGTGGATGACATTCTATTGATAGGAAATGACATTCCTATGCTACAATCTGTCAAAGGATTCTTATCACACAGGTTCTCCATGAAAGACCTGGGTGATGCCTCTTACATTCTGGGGATCCGGATCTATCGTGATAGATCCAAGAGGATGTTGGGACTTTCGCAGTCCAGGTATATCGACACTGTACTGAAAAGATTTAGTATGGAAGATTCTAAGCGCGGTAATCTACCGGCTTGTCACGGAATCACCATCTCCAAAGAGATGTCTCCCAAGACTGATTTGGAAAGGGAACGCATGTCTATTATACCCTACGCTTCTGCGGTAGGCTCTATAATGTATGCGATGTTGTGTACCAGACCAGATGTAGCTTACGCACTGAGCGTGGTAAGCCGGTATCAGTCAGACCCAGGGGAGAAGCACTGGATAGCAGTAAAGAACATTCTCAAGTACCTGAGGAGGACTAAGGAGATGTTCTTAATTTACGGCGGAAAAGACCTCAGGTTGGAGGCCTTTGCTGATTCCGGCTTCCAGAGTGATAAGGACGATTCCAAGTCCATGTCGGGTTATGTCTTTACCCTCAATGGAGGGGCGGTGTGCTGGAAGAGCTCCAAGCAGGACACCGTTGCTGACTCGACGATGGAAGCGGAGTATATAGCTGCTTGCGATGCCGCAAAAGAAGCAGTCTGGATGAAGAAGTTCCTAACAGAACTTCAGGTGGTTCCTACCATAGTTGATCCAATACCTCTGTATTGCGACAACAACGGAGCTATAGCTTTAGCGAAGGAACCAAGGTCCCATCAGAAGTCCAGACACATCTTGAGGCGGTATCACCTGATCAGGGAGATCATTGATCGTCAGGAGATCGAGGTTCGGAGAGTTGCTTCTGAAGAGAACATTGCTGATCCATTCACGAAGGCCCTTCCTCAGATTCAGTTCGAGAGGCTGCTCAAGATCATTGGTCTACGATATGCCAGTACATGGCCCTAGTGCAAGTGGGAGATTGTTAGTGTTTATGCCCTAGAAGGCCATTACTGTATCATACTAGCTTGTATATTACTTAATGGAAGCTTGGGATATTCATATGTATATAACAGTCTTGCTAAACATGGTAGTATGCTACTTGGTTTTTCTATCTTAATATGTGAGTGTACGTATTGATAGAGCTCTTAGGATCTTGCTTGTCTACCAGCGTTGTGATGGAAGTCACACTAGTGGGGGCTGGGTAGTCTACAAGCACATCCTCATTCAGGTCCCTGGTCGTTGGATTATCGAGACAGAGCATCGATACTCCGGAGTAGACTAGTGTGTACGCTTCTCATCCCAGTTGGGGAGATGGTCTGTCCCACAGCCGTCAGTACGTCGTACTGGAGATAGTATGCAGGTGCTCGTTAGGTTACGGGTACACCGGACAGGACTCACAGGGAACTGTTGGTTGGTTTGATACCAGTCGTCAGTGAACAGTTCCCAGGTGACATGAGTACAGCGTAGTCCGCAGACTTGACACTGCTACTTCGCCTCGAGTGTGTCCCACTGTTCTTAGATTGCTACCCTACCACGGCTCAAAGGAGTCGTGCAAACAGGTAGCAGTTGGGTGCAGTCCCGAGCATTTGGAGGCAGTGGCGGTTAGACAGGATTCGTCCCTCCCGGTATTGGGAGTAGATATCGTGCTGTGTCAGAGAGCCATTACGCAAAGTCCCTGGCCAGGGCAAGCGAGATTTGCTGGTAGGTTCCAGTAGTTTCTCAGGGTGTAATGGGCTTCCCTCTGACACGACTTATACCGCTATTAGGGGACTGACGCTTGCCGCCCCCCTAGGCCCGATATGCGATAGTCTTGGACGAACGGACCGGACTGTATGGAGATTGTCACATCAGACTCAGTAGGAGTTCGGATGGGTTTTCTCATCGGCCTTCTTATCGACAACTACCTGGGGACCGTTACGTACAGCTAGTGCCGCTTGCGGTCTGTGGTTAAACCCACTGCCAGCGTAGTAGTCGAGTCTCTAGAGTCCCACACAGAGAGTTTCCTACTCCAGGCGAAACGATATAGAGGTCGCATGGTTTTGCGACAAAGGGTTCGGACGCATACGTGCGTTTACGCACGTACGACTTTCGGACAGTTTTTACCAGTCGGCTTTGGTTTAAGCCAGTTACTGGTATCCGGTTATTGGATTTTTACAGTCTAAAGTTTTTCCGTATTTTTGCGGATTGGAGGGGCGTTCTCGTAATTGTACGAGAAGCTTCTAGAAGATGTGACTAAGGAGGTTACTTATGGATAAGAAAGTGAGTCATGGTGGTGATTCATTCATTTCATTAATGCACATTTATTGCTTAATGACTCATGCTAATGAATCACCACTAGATATTTTATGAAGCAGGATTTATCATCACTCTTTATTCTTTTCTCATTATTAGAAAATGCTTCATAATATATTATGATACACTCTCTCTCTTCTCATTATCTGATCTCACATTCTCTCTCCTCAAGCTCTCATCTTCAAACCCTAATCCTTACACCTCATGAGTTGAGATCAAAGGATTAGTTAGACTAAACAATCCATAACCATCACTCTATCTCATCCTAACTTCTTTGATTAGCAATCCAAGAAGGTTAGTTGCCTCAAGTTTAGAGGTTTAGTTTGGAGTTTCGCTCTCGGGTGGATCGTCTACTACCTAGAGAAGGCCGAGGAGAACAAGGAGATCGTAAAGACGAAGGACTAGTTTCGATAGGTATAATCCCTAATCACAAGTGATATGAAAATCATTGTGTACGGTTATTTATAGTTTAGCTTCGATTTAAGCAGTTAGTCGATGTTCGTTCCTTAAACTTGATTGTTTTTGTAATTTCCGCCTCCCCACAAGTACTAGGGTGTACTACATCGACTTACAGATCCAATATAACATATCACAGCAACACATAACATCACATGTCATCAACGTAAGTAAATATGCGTATCCCAATTGTTGTTGATGTATAGCAACGAAACCGGCGATACACCGCATATTACACTTACGGTCGCAGAAAACAAAATGCAAAACTACAACATTTGGAATCCACAATCACCTTAGACATCATAAACCTGAAATATCACATACTTTGGATTTCATGCCTAACTATATGAATTCCAAATATTGTATCACATTCTAGAAAAAGCTAGACGATGTTAAACATTACGATCGAATCAACAAACACCCAAGATTTCCTAAAAAGCTCAACACTTGAGCGTAGATTAAAAGTATCCATCATATGCCACAGTACCTATGAACCAGCCGTAGAAGGGTCAACCGATGCCTCACCTGTGGCACCGCTGAACTACCATAAACCCTAGGGTTTGGTGGCAGTTTTGATGGTCACGGAATCGAGTTAGAGTTTCGTTCTTCCAGAGGGTCCACAGAATCACTTGTACGATATTTGAATGTTTCAAACTTGGAAAAAATTCAACTCTTGAAAAAATTTCCAGTGAGGGTTAAAGTGGGTATTTGATATCCGTTCGAACTTTTTAACACCGTTTAAATAACCCGAATTACTGTTAGAATTACAACTACGAAACACTCCGAGTTTCCTTTATAGTAAATTAACATCTTATGCAAATTTAGCAAAAACAAACAACACCTGAAACACCAAAACCCAGAGACTGGAACACTGAAAAAATTTGAACCCCAGAGTGCACTGTTTGGCCGACCTCCTTGGAAAAATCATACATGTGCTCGGCAAAAATCCGGCCAAATGGGTTCAAATTTCTTCCGTGTTCATCTAATATCTCATATAACATTCTGTAGTTGTTTAAAAAAATTTTTGAACACTTTATAAAATCGACAAAAACTATTGTTTAGTGTTGCAAGTTTTGGAGTAGTTTCGGTTTCGTAATCCTACACAATCCGTCTAAATCTTTAGCTTGGCTCTGATACTATTGTAGGGTTACTTAGCACAACAGCAAGGTTTCAGGGGGTATCGTCCATGCCATTTTCAAAATTTTGCCATGCTAGTTAACCCTAACCCTAGAATTTTAACTAAAGATTTAGACAATACGATATGTAAACAACTTTACAACTAAGTGAACTAGGAATACAACCTTTGTAGACCGGTCCTTCACTTCACTAGCTCCATGTAGTAGTCCCTTCGCTCCAAGTAGTGATCTTGTGGACTCTTGAATGGCTCCACAAGGTGAAAAGAACGAGCTTGCCCGAAGTCTTCGAAGCTGAAGATGATCTACGTCGAGGAGACACTAATCCAAGCTACCCTCTTCAATAATGTGAGATTAGTGAAGCTAACACCCTATACTAAAGTGCTAATCTAGTAGAGAATGATCAAGTAGGATTTTTTCTCACTTTAGAATTAATTTTCTCATTATTTTATCACCTCTCAGGAAAACCTAGAGAGCTCTCTTGAGCTTTGAGGAAGAAGAAGCAAATAATAGATGAGAGAGTGAATGGCAACCATGGGTGAGAAAATATCTAAATCTCTCATATAGAGACTTAACCATGAGTTTAGATAATGGTTGGGTTAACAAATATCTAGTATAAGACAAAACTATTGGACTAGTCAATGGATCTACAAGTTTCTACAAGCTTCATGCCATGTGACCAATATCCAACTAATAATTGATTTACACTAAATAAATAAACCCTTCATTATCTTTATCATGGTGTAAGTATCATACACCCATGTTGCATTGTAACGTTTTAAAAATAAAAAAATAAAAAAAATCCTTTAAGCGAATTTTCTGATTATCAGTAAAATAAACCGTATTTTTCGTAAAACTTAACCATAATTATTTTTCATCATAAATTTAAAAAGACCTATTTTAACTATATAATTAATAGTATTTGGTGTTTATTTAGTGACTTATAAATTATTAGTTTATTAAAATATTTTCTGTAATTAATTAAATTCAAATATTTACATAAGCTTTTAAATATACATTAAATTAGTGTAAATTACAAATTTGAAATGGGCTAATTTGACAAAGTGAACCATGACATCTTAGAATTTAGTGTGTTTATGCAAAATTCTTTCTCAATCTCTTCATGGTTCTAGATTTTTCTAGGATCTTTTTTTTTTGAAAAGAAAATTTAGAAAATAAGAAAATGATGAAAAGACATAAAAGAAGTATCAATTAAAGAACTTTCTACACAACTTTCCTCATCTTTTTCTTTCTCTCTTTCTTCCCTTGCTAGTGGCCGGCCTTCCCCCCATGGCAGCCCCCCTATTTTCCATGCTCATTTTCCCTTCAAAAATCATCAAAATTCAACAAAAAAATTCAAAAATAATCATCAAAATTAATATTCAATCTCTACCCATTTTCCTTTGACCTATCAAGTTTGGATCTTGGAGCAAGACAGTCACTTGGGAGGATAAGATTTGCATGGTTAATCTCATGTTGTGGAGGTATAATTCTTATTCTAATGATTAATTGTGGTTAAATGGTTTAATCTAGCTTATTTAGATTTTTTCTTAATTGATTCTATTTGCAAGTAAAAAATTCAAGAGAGGGTTTGAAAATGAAATTAGGGTTTTATTAATTGAGTGGGTTTATAATAAGTAGTTTAATATTTTTATAAATTGTTCATTCAAAATTGTTTAAATTAAACAATTTTGCTAACTAGGTTTTTATAAAATAGATATATTGGTGAGACAAAATTCTAATTTGGGTTTTTATTATTTGATTATGGTGTTAATGAGGAGATTAACATGTTAATTGAGTGTGTAACATAATCTAGTTACAATTTGCTAGCTTTCACTTTAAAATTTTCACAAATTGCTATTTTTTATTAAACTAGGTTTTAGAAATTAATTTAAAATGTGGGATTAAAAATATAGTTAGGGTTTTAGCGCATCCTTAAGGTTTCATTGAGTGGTTTAACAATTTAAAATATGCAAAAATCAAGTTTAGTAGTGGAATTGTGAATTTTTGCTTAAAAGATGTTGAAATCGGATAATATTGCAAACTAGAATTTTCAATTTAAGACAAATTATTGTGGTAAAAATATAGTAATGGTTTCTATAATATAATTATGTTATTTAATGAATATTATGGCTATTAGTTTCTTTTAAACATCAAGTTTTGAAGTAAAACGGTAAATTGACGTTTTCTAGGTTTCGCGAAGTAGGACGATTTGATCGATTTTAAGGTTTCGATGATTTAAACCATGTTTTATATTATAAATGACAAGTTTTGAAACTACGAGTTGTTTTTTTGGTGTTTTATCTCGATCAATCGGTGTTTGTACGCCGATATCGAGCGATATTTGGTTCTTTTGCATGAGCGGGTCATAGGTTTTAACCTATGCACGTTCGTGCGCTGTTTTGGTTTTGTCCGTGATTTGGTTTACGATATTATATATGTTTGAGTATAGGTACCCCTCACGTGAACTTCGGACGGTGAAGAAGAGGATGGAGGAATCGACTTCGGCAAACAAGAGCCAGGTGAGTAGATGTATATCTACGGGGGAAATCGGGTGGATGGCGTTTAGCACCCCCGCAAATGTAGAATAGGGATATTACTTACGGTCATTAGGAAGTCGGACGTGACCTTAGATTCGTGGCGAGTAGAACCCTATTAAAGACTTTAGGTTGGACTAGACTGATTTAGAAAGACTTTACTAGAGGATGAATGTTTTGGAGGGAATTCATAGGTTTCAGGTAGACACACACACACACGAACACACAGAAACTTGACTTGGTGTATATGTGTATGTGTGTGTGTGTGTCTCTCTCTCTATATATAGGAATGTGTGTAGGTATACACACACACACACACACACACAACATGTATATGTGATATAAGGATGTTATATGATACATGGGGATGAGACGATGTAACTGGGCTTGATGCCGTGATCTCTTAGCTATACAGTCGTATCATGATGTTAGCGGATCAATGGAAAATGAGAAAGGTAAATTTATACAGAAACGATAATAGTTGATGTTGACATTGGAACGTACGAGACTCTAGAATAGAACTCGGACTGTAATATGTGACTGAGTCACGATATGATATATGTGTGACTTGATTACGATATGATATACGTGTGACTTGATTACGATATGATATATGTGTGACTTGATTACGATATGATATGTGTGACTTGATTACGATATGATATGTGTGACTTAACCACGACATGATATATGTGACTTAATCACGATATGATATATGTGACATGGTATTTCTGAGGACCAAATGACGATGTATATTTACACAGACAATGATATATGATTGATGATATTGGGATGTATGCGATTACAGTACAGTACTCTTGATCATGACATTATTTGATGATGATATTATACGAATGATGATGTACATAGGTGATAGTTGACCCGTACCCCAATTCTGGGATGCCGTACGATGGATTTTACTGTACGAGGCGTAAATGTGATGATTGATCCGCACTCTTGACTCGGGGAAGTCATACTATGTACGTGACGCTATTGAGGCTGGATCGCCGACTATTAGAGATATCGACTCAGACTGTAGGTGGATTCTTATTTCCTATCGACTAGTTCCTTTAGTTTAGTTCCTTAGTAGGTTAGATAGATACTAGTTTAGGCTTGAGTCATATAATTATAGTTAGATATGTACATTCCAAATGAGTGGTTAATACACATTTTACCTTTATATTCAGATTGTAATCATCACGTTGCATGTTCATACATATGTTTCTGTAGTTAATATGAAACTCTGCCTGTTAGGACACCGGCACCATTACCGATGATGCGCATGTTCCACGTACACTTATTTGCCGGCTCACACACATCATCATCGGTAATTGCTATGTCACGTACACTTTAGAACATATTATATTTTATTGATAGAATCAGCTAAAGGCTAGGTCAATACAATATTGTGATTACTCTCAGGTGTTAGTCTAGACATTACATTTATTACTTAGACATTTCATGCACTCACATTTTCATGTTATCATGCAGTATTGTGGGGCTTATGCTGATACTTATTATTTACTTACTCATGATTTTAGGATTTTGGATTTCTATGAGATTTCTGGATTTTGGGAAAAATCGCAAGAATATATATAAAAACTTCTCTCTCTCCCTCTCTTTTTAAAATATATGTTGTGGTTTTCTCGTGATGTATGTCGTCCACCATAAGATTTCATGTTTTCTGTTGGATTTCGAGACCCGATTCGAGGAGTGGATGAACCGTCTCGGGTACATGGTGGGCCCGGTATGGTACCCCGGGGAAAGAAGATCGAGTTATAGACGATGAGCCTGGTAGGGGAAGACTACCTACCGGTGATGTCTGGTGCGGCGGATATCCGGAGGATACCGACCGTTGTCATGAGATTTGATGATATGGGCCGATAAGGACTAACGGAGCCCGAGATATTGAGACTATGAGGTATTGAGACTTGAGATTTACATGTTTTTTGTCGATGCTTGACACGGATTTCCATGGATTTCATCGGTGATGTTTCAGATTATATACAAATTTTACTATTATAAAGTTAAAGATTCTTTTTATACAGATATATCCAGATTTCAGGGTTGATTGTTTTACATTCATGGGGCATGCATACTCATATACATGACATATTACTACTTGAGGCACTGACACGAGCACTGAGCATTGCACTCACGTATAGATTATTACTTGCCGCTACTAGATGACTAGTGGATTATTAAGTATATTATTATGACCTAGGACAGCGTCGTGCATTCGATTTCTTCTCGCAGATGTATTCTACTCACGAGTTGGCAACTCACCCCCGTTGTGCCAAATTTTTCTACAGGTTTCGATGTATAGGTTTCCTTGGCAGCTTGCTGGCACACTATTTTCATTCAGGGTGATTTGCTTGGTAGGTTGGTTCACTTGCATCAGAACCGCCGTTGTACTTTATTATTTCATTTGTATCTAATAAGCTCCATCAACCAGACTTGTATTCTTGATAGTTTAGAAGACCAGTTGTTTTTATTTCGACCTTAGAGTCGCGCTTGTATTATTATGGTTTTTGGTGGATTTGGTTTTCTTTTGAGTTTTGAGTCTCGCCCTTTGGCGTTGTATATTATTGTGCATTTTGTGGTTGTTTCCGCCTGTTGGCGTAGAGCTAGCTCCCGCTTGGGGATGCTTTTTTATTGTTGTATATATTATTCTCGTTTGTACCCGTTTGGGGCCAGTTTTTACAAAGGAGACTCTGCCGAAATTTTTGAGAAATTGATGTTTCTTTTAAACTTGTTTTCCTACATGTTTTCCTTTACTTCTTCTTTGAATGGTTTAGATTTCTGGGCTTCGGCTTACTTAGATTACATCGCGTCTCTAGACGCTTCGTAATTTAAGTGCCGGTCACGTTCCGTACCTTCGGGTCGTGACATGCATGTATCATCAACCATGACACAAAAAATAAAACACAATTAATATATATCACATATATATTAAGTGTGCACATGTGAGAAAAAAATGCTTAAGTGAGCTAATATTAGTTAATGTAAATTAATATATCAAATATATAATTATACATTAAATCATTAAATCAACTCTTGATTTAATAATCCGGCTATATATCATATGACCAACTAATATTATTTGTATCAACCTATCGAATCAACACTTGATTCAATAACCCGGCTATATCACATATAACCGACTGATACGAATAAATCGCGAGAATAGAATACGGTATCACATACTCGTATTATTTTCGGCCCCGCACATATCATATATGTGCTCCTACCTCGTTTTTCCTAGGCCAGTAAAACCTCTGTGTAGGACTCTAAATATTCGTCAATACGCCAGCAGTAGGTGATGATCACCTCAAACACCCACAAGCCGTCAGCGGTACTAACTAGACGTAACGGCTACCCGGGTATTGAGCGATCAGAAGATCAACAAGCAAGCCTGCTTTTTCTCTTGCAAAAGCCTGTCAGTAACACTACCGTACAGTCCGGTCTGTCCGTCTGATATGTCGCATATCTAGTCTAGGGGTTGTAAACATCAGACCCCAATAACCGATAAGTCATGCCGATGCGAGGCTCATAACGGGTCGAGAAACTACTGATAACACTTACCAGTAAATCTCCGTAGCGGCCCTGGCCAGGGAATTCCAGTTATGGCCAATCGAGCACATCGCAACATCAACCCCCAATACCGGGAGAGACGAATCCCCTCTTATCGCTCATTGCCTCCATGTGGTTTTGGACTGTACCCAAAAGCCACCGTTTTGCACGTTTTCTTGAACGTGGTAAGGTGGAAATCAAAGCACAGTGGGAATCACACAAGACTCTATGACGATCTCGGGTCTACAGGCTAACCTGTACCAGTGTCACCAGATGTAGGTATAATACCAACTAGGAGTTCTCGGTGAGTCCGTTCAGTATACCCAGTCTCCATTGAGCACCCCTATACCATCTTTGATGTCAAACACCAATGGATGTGGGATCATCCATCGCCCATCATATGGATCAAGAAGTGTATACGCTAGTCTACTCTGGAATATCGATGCCCTGTCTCAATACACCCTCGACTAGGAACGATTATAGGATTTATTTGTGGACTACTCTGTCCCCACTAGTATGATCTCCATCATAGTCCTGGTAATCAAGTAAACATCATAAGGGCTTCGTCAACATGTGAGAGCAAGACAGTATCACAATACAAGTCAACATGTTAAGACAAAGATCAACCAGATAGCATACTATCATGTCAAGCAAGAAAGTCCTCTCTATATATGTCCAAGCATCCACTATAATATACATCACAAGTACAATAATGGCTTCTAGGGCATATACATAACTAACAATCCAATAATTTAATACTAGGATCCGGCTTAAACTAAAGCCCACTAGTATTATCTGTCCGAACATCATTCGTGTAGCCAGTACACGTATGCGATCGAAACCCTGCCGTAAAACCATACGACCTCTACATCGTCACGCCTGAACCAAGAAAACCCTCTGTGTAGGACTCTAAAGACTCGATAGTACGCTGGCAGTGGGTTTAACTATAAGTCCGTCAGTAGCACTAGCTTTACGTAACGGCAACCCATGTACATATCGAAAAGGAGGCCGACGAGCGAACTCGTCCGAAACCCCTACTGAGCCTGTCCGTGACAATATCCGTGCAGTCCGGTCTGTTCGTCTGAGAGTATAGCATGTAAGGTCTACGGGGTGGAAAATGTCAGACCCCTAATAACCGTACAAGTCGTGTCAGTGTGGCTCAAGACCATCTGAGAATCTACTGGTCCGTCCACCAGTAATTCTCAATCAGCCCTGGCCAGGGACTTATGGTAATGACCAACCGATCACCGTGCGATATCGACTCCCTATACCGGGAGAGACGAATCCCCAACAGTTGCTTATTGCCTCCATATGGCTCGGGACTGTACACAACTAAAACCTGTTTGTACGAATCCTTTGAGCCGTGGTAGGGTAGTAATCAAAGTACAGTGGGAACTCACACGAGACAAATGACGACCTCAAGTCGACAGACTATCTGCACATATGTCACCAGAGAACTGCTATCTGACGCTAGGTATAATACCATTTAGTCAGTCCTCGGCGAGTCCTGTCCGGTGTTCTCCCACCCAGTGAGCATCTGTATACAATCTTAGGTGCACATCACCAATGGCTACGGGACCAATTCATCGCCCCTCGTCAGGGTCTAGCTATGTACACACTAGTCTACTCTAGAGTATCGATGCCCAGTCTCAATACTCCTATGACCAGGGACATTTAAGGATGTGCCTATTGACCACCCGGCTCCCACAAGTTTGTTTGCCATCACAACGCTGGTAGTCAGGAGAATATCCTACGGGCTTTATCAACATGTACACAATATATGAAATACAAAGTAAAATATATCACATGTTAAGATAAAGACAAACCAAATAGCGTACTATCATATCGAGCAAGATTGTCCTGTACATACATATCCCTAGCATCCTAAACAATGAAGGCCTCTAGGGCATATATATCCAACAATTTTCCATTTGCACTAAGGCCTGTAATTGGTGTAATGAGTACCCACTATCTGTACTAGATCCAGTTGCTGGCGTACCGCATGCCCAACATCTCAAACAGCCTCTCGAACTGGACTTGAGGGATGGCCTTGGAGAATGGATTTGCCGTGTTGTCTTTTGTGTCCACTCTCCGCACCTCGATCTCCCGGCGATCCACGATTTCCCTAATCAGGTGATACCGCCTCAAGATATGCTTGGATTTCTGATGGGACCTTGGTTCCTTTGCTAATGCTACAGCCTCATTGTTATCACCATACAAAGGTATTGGATTGGAAATGGACGGAACCACCTGAAGTTCAGAGATGAACTTCTTTATCCAGACAATCTCTTTCGCAGAATCGTTAGCAGCTATATATTCAGATTCCATCGTTGAGTCTACAACGGTATCCTGTTTGGAACTCTTCCAACATACCGCCTTTCCATTGAGGGTAAACACAAAAACCCGGAATGGATTTAGAGTCATCTTTGTCACTTTGGAAGCTGGAGTTGGTAAAAGCCTCAAACTGGAGGTCCCCACTACCGTAAACCAAGAACATCTCCTTAGTCCTTCTTAGGTAATTGAGAATGTTCTTTACCGCTATCCAATGCTTCTCACCCGGGTCAGACTGATACCTGCTTACCACACTAAGTGCTTAAGCTACATCTGGTCTGGTACATAACATCGCATACATTATAGATTCTACAGCCGAAGTGTAGGGTATAATTCACATACGATCCCTCTCTTCATCAGTCATTGGAGACATCTCTTTGGAGAGGGTGATCTCGTGACAAGCGGGTAAATTACCGTGCTTGGAATCTTCCATACTAAATCTCTTTAGTATAGTGTCAATGTACCTGGACTGTGAAAGTCCCAACATCCTTTTGGATCTATCACGATAGATCTTAATCCTCAGAATGTAGGAGGCATCTACCAAGTCTTTCATGGAGAATTTCTGTGACAAGAAGAGCTTTACTGATTGTAGCATAGGGATATCATTCCTTATCAGCAGTATGTCGTCGACATACAGAATGAGGAAGACTACTGCTCCTTCTACAATCTTCCTATAAATGCATGGTTCATCTACATTTTTGATAAAGTCAAATTCTTTGACCGTCTCTTCCAACGCCGCGATACTTGCTTTAATCCATAAATGAATTTAAGCAACTTGCACACCTTTCCACTGCTCCCACTGTCTAAGAAACCTTCTAGTTGATCTATGTAAACACTTTCTTCTAAATGTCCATTTAGAAAAGATATTTTTACGTCCATCTGCTAGATTTTATAGTCATGGAAGGCAGCAATGGCAAGCAGGATCCGAATGGATTTAAGCATAGCTACTGGAGAAAAGGTTTCATCATAGTCTAATTCTGGTCTTTGACGAAAACCTTTTGCAACGAGTCTAGCTTTGTAGGTTTCCACTTATCCAAATGCACCAATCTTCCTTTTGAAGATCCATTTGCATCCAACTGGTTTCACCCCAGGAGGAGCAACATCCAAAGTCCATACTTTATTGGTGTACATGGATTCCATTTCGGATCTCATAGCATCCAGCCACTTCACCGAGTCTTTACTCGTGATAGCCTGCTGAAAATTAGTAGGCTCATTACCATCGATAATGCAATCCTCTCGATCCCCATTTATAAGAAACCCATAGTATCTCTCAGGCGGACGAGAAAACCTACTAGATTTGTGGAGCGGCGTTAGTTCGTCAGGCTCTATTGAAACCTGAGGTTCTACTAAGTCCTCGGCAACAGTTTGGGGTTATGGAATTTCTTCCAGTTCTACCGCGCTCCCACTAATTTCTTTTGCAAGAAATTCTCTCTCTAAGAAGACAATATGGCGGGCGACAAACACCTTTTGTTCTTCAGTGTGGTAGATAAGATATCCCCTCGAATGCTTGGGGTACTCTACAAACTTGCACAAAACCGATCGTGCCTCGAGCTTGTCCGGATTCTGCTTTTTAACAAATGCTGGACACCCCCATATCTTGTGAAACTTGAGATATGGTCTCTACCCACTCCACATTTCATATGGAGTGGTAGGCACAGACTTTTCGGAACTCTATTCAATAGGTATGCAGCTGATTCCAGTGCAAAACCCCAGAAGGAAAGTGGCAACTCAGCACTACTCATCATTGAACGCACCATGTCCAGTAGCGTGCAATTCCTCCTTTCTAATACACCATTATGCTGAGGTGTATACGGAGGAATAAGCTGAGAGAGAATTCCATTATCTTTTAAGCATTCAAGAAAACTGGTACTTAAGTATTCTCCACCTCGATCAGATCGAAGCGTCTTGATGCTTTTACCAGTCTGTTTCTCCACTTCATTTTTATACTCCTTAAATTTCTCAAAGGCCTTGGATTTATGCTTCATTAAGAACACATGTCCATACCTTGAGAAATCATCAATAAAAGTGATGAAGTAGGAGTGACCGCTTCATACATGTGTAGACATCGGACCACATACATCGCTATGTACAAGTCTCAAAAGCTCCGTGGCTCTTTCTCCGTGTCCTGTGAACGGTGATTTGGTCATCTACCCTTTGATACATGAATGACAAGTTGCATATGATGAATATTCAAACGGATCTAAATATCCATCTTTATGCAACTTAGTCAACCTTGTTTCATTTATATTACCAAATCTACAATGCCATAGGAAGGCTTGGTTTAAATCTGGAGCCTTTCTTTTGAGTGTGTTTTGGATATTGAAAACTTGAGGTTGATTAAGTACGTATATGCCGTTTTCCACTGTACCAAACCCAATCAATTCTTGATTTAGGAGAATGTTCATGAAATTTCTTTCAAGTGCAAAATTATATCCTTCATTAGACAATAAAGATATTGATATAATATTACATAGCATACTGGGAATACAAAAACAGCTGTACAACACCAAAATGTGCCTACTAGTCAACCCCAGGTGATAATCGCCCACTGCAACAACATCTACGTTTGTTCCATTGCCAACCCGGAGGGCCATATCATCTGCCTTCAGTGCTCTATGGTTTCTCAGAGCCTGCAAAGAATTACAGATGTGAGAACCAGAACCGGTATCAAGTACCCATGATGTAGAGTTTACTGAAAATCAGTTTTCGATTACAAACACACCTGAAGCAGAACCAGCAGCTTGCTTCGTGTCCTTAGCATTAAAAGCCATGCAATCCTTTTTCCAGTGCCCCTTCTTGTGACAATAATAGCATTCACTCTTTTCCGCTTTTACTCTCCCCGCTTTGTTCGTTCCCTGAACCTTCTTGACCCCACCTTTCGGTTTGGTGGCGTTCATCTTCTTCTTCCCCTTAGCCTTCACTTTGGATTTAGAAGAGGATGATTGGCCAACATACAGAACGGGTGTCTTCTCCTTTTTCAAGGAGCTCTCTGCTACCTTCAACATATTGAGGAGCTTTGGAAGATCAGCTTCCATATCGTGCATGTTGAAGTTCAGCACGAACTGAGAGAAGGTGTGTGGAAGGGACTGCAAAATCAAGTCAATGTACAACTCATTTTCTAGCACGCATCCCAGGTTTGCGAGTTCCTCAATGAGGCTGATCATTTTTAGGACATGCTCTCCTACAGATGATCCTGGAGCTAACCTCATCTAGAATAGTTTCCTTGAGGTCTCGTACCTCGCGATACGGGAGTGCTCTCCATACATTTTCTTGCAATAGAGAAAAATGGATTTAATATCCATACTTTCGTGTTGTTTCTGGAGTTCATTATTCATGGACGCCAGCACGATACACTTAGCTTTCTTGAAGTCCATATCCTAAGTTTTGCGGACCTCTTTGTCTACAACTGAGGAATCTGGTCCTGGGACAGGGGGAGCAGTAGCTGTGGTGACATATGCAACTTTGTCATAAGTCAGTGCAATGTTGACGTTCCTCAGCCAATCCTTATAGTTTGGCCTAGTCAGTGTATTTTTTTCAAGTAATGGTCTTAGTCCCGTTATGGTATCTACCAGAGAGAGAGAGAGAGAAAAGAAACACTCAGCATATGCTCTTGCAAGTTTAGATTGGTTATTAGTTTATCTAAATAGGATGGCTCCCACTACTTCCTCAAATTCTTCTTCAAACCCCTAAAAGAAGAATTAGTCAGGGTTAATCGCACGTCACAATACTTGCTTAACTTTTTTGTCAGGCTAGTGTCGGTACTTCGAGGGAGGTTTTCCAATGCTTTCGCGAAGTTTCTTAATTATATAACCTTTTATCTCTGGAGGCGTATCCCCATTAACACCGTTCTAGACACCTACTTGGTTTATAACATTGATTGTTAAGTGAGAAATTTTCCCGAGAGTAATCCTACTCATCAGTGGGATCGGGATCCAACTATCATTGTATGATGACCTAGATAGAAGCCACTCTAGTCACCACACTCCAGAAAGTATGCTAAATCTGCAAGTTTCCTTTATGTTTGAAACTCCCGATGTGATTTTTACCCCAAGCTCTTATGACCTTGACGTAGGCCAACAAATCATAAGATGCAAGTCAAGTTCTACCTGTCGTTGTCCTGATTAATTTAGACCCATCCGTACTCGCCCTTGACATAGGCCAACAAGGCTGTATGACTGTCCTAAACTAATGCATCTATCTATGCAACAAATAAGCAACACATTACTACCATTCACTATGCCATGGCGCAGGCCAACAAACATAGCTATGATTATGACGTGTTGTTTATTTGAAACGACGGAGGGCTACGACTGGTTTTTGGTAAACCGTTAACGTAATGAACTTGATATAACCGAAGGAACCATGATATCTTTTTAAAAAGGAGTGGTTTAGGCTCCGCATTTAAAATTTGCTTTTTGAAGAAAACCGAGTTGTTTTGAAATTGTTCCAACGATTTAGCTTAGGTTTGTTTTCTTTGCATTAATGAGTTAATGTTGTCCCATCAATTAATCCTACCATTGCAGAAAGAAACGAAAATACAACGTACGCTTATGCCATCCGCATTCGCCACGGAACCCTGTCATCACTCGTTAGGTTACTTAACTAACGACAGAGCGGGAGCTGGACTGACGCGGGTACAAAACATAAGCAACGCCTACTAAATATTATATATAGATATATACATTCGTCTCACGCAATAATAGGCATTCCAGATCACAGATGAACATATTGGATATACTAGGAATTCCGCGCTTCGTTTAAGCCCATAACAAAAGACGGATTCTACGATCGTGATGAATAGCCAAACCCCACCCTAGACCCCTACGGGTGCGGCAAACTACCCGCCAAATTCCCGAAGTGAAGCAACCTCTCTCAACAAAGTGAGTAGGCCACTCGGCACTTCAAAGAACCCGGTAGTTTGTGCACCCCTCCTTGGGTCTATCCTAGGAGCAAAAATAGTAAAAGATAATAGTACAGCGGTGGCTACAACCTCAACCCGGATGTGCCTCGGAAAATAATATTTCATCACTTTTACACAGTATATTGAATCAAAGAAAATAAAACACTCGTCTCACATCCTCGGCTATTCATCATCGACGATCCAATAAAGTTCATATACACAAACTAACATCACAGATATGTGCAACCCCCATTAATCAACATATAGTGATTAGTGGACGTTTCGAAACATATATATCATTACAGAAGATCCGATTAGCTAAAGTACGTAGAATTTCGATCGATAAAGCAAATTTGAATCTACCACAAGTACAACACAGTACACAAAATATCTGGGCAGAAACAAAATATCCCATAAATCACAATTCCATAAAATAGAACAACAGAAAAAATTTGGACCGATTCGGAGTCGACTCGGCCGTGGAACGGCGGCAGAACGCTTGGTTCTGCCGCGGATCCACGACGGTCTGACCGATTCGTGAGCCCAAATTTCTTCTGTGTTCTCAAAAAACCCTGCATGTATTTTTAAGCCCTCTGAAAATATTTTTAGACCAGATTTTAAAATCGACAGAAACATGCAATTTCGGACGTGATTTTCGGATTTTTCCGGCGATCGAATTTCTAACACATTGCTAACAAGTTAGTTAAGGTTTACTAGGCTCTGATACCAGTGTAAGTCTATATATCACACCCCACGTGTTCACGGGGAGGCGGAATACATCAAAAACGATTTTTCTCACATCAAAAGATCATATTTGGGTTTGCAACATAGACTTTTTCCACTTTTAGGATCTTGATTAAACCTTAGCTAACAAAACTAAACTATAAGAGGGTGCTATCTACCCGGTTAAAGTGTTATACCTTCGTGTCAAGTCCTTCGGGTCTTCAACTGGTTCTTTGCTCCTTGGTTCAAGCTTCTTCTTGATCTCCTTTCTTTGGCTCCTCCTTGGCTTCAAAAGAACTCGGTTGCCGGTCTCCTTTGTGTCAAAGAAAGATCCACCCGAGGGCCTATGGTCAAGCTCCAACCTCAAAAGAGGTAACTTAGTGATCCAACTTGCTAAGGAAGACTACTAAGTAGAAGTATAGAAGGTGTATTGGATTATGTTGTCTCAAAGCTCATTGATTCACAACTTATGTGATTGCATGAGCTTGAGGGAGGAGGAGAGGAAAACCTAGGAGAGAGAATGATAATATTAGAATGAACTAGAGAATGAGATGAGAGAATGGCTATGTCTTGAGACAATAATTCAAGCATGGATTATTTTAGTCTCAAAATAATTAACCATGCTTGAATAGGAACTCCAAATGAATAAACAATTCACAAAGCCATGCTTGCAACCCATTCCTCAAATATCTCCCAATTTCCACCTCATTAATCCTTTATCAAAAAAGGGTAAAAAATAATGAGGTGTCTCTTTCTAGAAGCTCATTCTTGTGAAATTATAAGAACGCCCTCACCGTATATACATACTGTTAGTTATATGTATGTCCTAGAGGCCATTACTGTACATGAGATGTATATTGTAGTGGATGCTTGGACATATATAGGGAGGACTTTCTTGCTCGACATGATAGTATTCTATCTGGTTACTCTTTATCTTAACATGTAAACTGATTGTCTCTCTGTTACATGTTGGTAAAGCCCTTAGGATGAGTACTTGACTACCTGGATTATGATGCAGATCATACTAGTGGGACAATGGTAGTATGTGAGTACATCCTTTGATGTTCCTAGTCATGGGTGTATCGAGACGTGGCATCGATATACCAGAGTAGACTAGCGTATAGCTTCTCGACCTATGTAGATGGGCGATGGATGATCCCATATCCATTGGTGTTTAACATCAGAGATGATATACGGGTGCTCAGTGGAGACTGGGTACACTGGACGGACTCGCCGAGAACTCCCAGATGGTATTATACCTCACGTCAGATGGCAATTCTCTGGTGACACTAGTACAGGTTAGTCTGTTGATCCGAGATCGCCATAGAGTCTTGTGTGATTCCCACTGTTCTTTGATTTCCACATTACCACATTTATGAGAACGTGCAAAACGGTGGTTTTTGGGTACAGTCCCGACTCACAAGGAGGCAATGAGCGATAGGAGGGGATTCGTATCTCACGGTATTGGGGGTTGATGTTGCGCTGTGCTCGATTGGCTATAACAGGAAGTCCCTGCCCAGGGCCGATTCAGAGATTTATTGGTAAGTGTTACCAGTAGGTTCTCGATCCGTTAAGAGCCTCGTATCGGCACGACTTATCGAGTTACTGAGGTCTGACGTTTACCACCCCTAGACGAGGTATGCGACATATCAGATGAAGAGACCGGACTGTACGGTAGTGTTACTGATTGGATTCGCAGGAGTATCAGCTGGCTTGCTTGTTGACCTTCTGATCGCTCAATACCCGGGTGGCCGTTATGTTTAGCAGACCGCTTGCGGCTTGTGGGTGTTTGATATGATCATCACCTACTGCCGGCGTATTGACGAGTCTTTAGAGTCCTACACAGAGGTTTCCTGGTTCATACGAAACGGAGTAGGAGCACATATGTGATATGTGCGAGACCGAGATTGATGCGCATGTGTGATACCGCATTCTAGTCTCGCAATTTGTGACATCGGTCGGTTATATGAGATATAGCCGGATTATCAGATCAAGTGTTGATTCGATAAGTTGTTGCATTTGATATTAGTCGGTTATATGTGATATAGCCGGATTATTAAATCTACTGTTGATTTAATAATTTAATGTATAATTGTATATTAGATATACTAGATTACATTAACTAATATTAGCTCACTTATGATTTCTTTTATCACTTGTGTGCATTAGTGTATATTTGATATATATTAATGTACAACTTTTGTGTCATGCTAGATGCCACATGTGACAAGGGTGTATGAGACTTGCACCATGCTTAATAATGTGATGGGTTTATATTTATCTAAGCTAATCAAAATTAGTGCGATTAAGTCACATGGTTGAAACTTGTAGAAGCTTGTGGAACCATTGACCAAGTCCACTAAGTTTGTTTTACTAGTAGATATTTATTAACCTAACCATTATTAACTAGCCATGGTTTATTCACTTCATGGGTTAGTGTATGAAACTAACTCACCCATGGTTACTATTCTCACTTCATGAGTTCATTCTCTCGTCTATTCACTTGAGCTTCTTTTTCCTCAAGCTTTTCTCAAGGTGAGAAAATCTTGTGAGAAAAATAAATCTAAAGAGAGCCCACTTCCTACTTCATCATCCTCTACTACTTGCCATTTAGTTTATGGTGTTTGCTTCACTAATTTCACAATTAGTGAAGAGGTAGCACGAGCTTGAGTCTCCTCGACGTTGATCATCTTCGGCCTCGAAGACTTCGAGAAAGCTTGTTCATTTCTCCGGGAGAACCCATACTAGAGTTCGGGAGATCGATACTCACAGCGAAGGGACTACTACATGGAGCTTTATAAGTGAAGGACTGGTCTACTAAGGTTGTATTCCTTATTCACTACTAGTAATGGTTGATTACATGTTCATATTATCTATTTACTCTAGCTTGATCCTAGCTTAGGATTGATTAGCACCTTAGAATTTTTAAATTTGGCATGGTAGTTGCTGTGAAAACCCAGTAGGGTGTTAAGGAATCCCAACAGTGGTATCAGAGCTGAGCTAGAGTATTAGACGGTGTTTGTTAGATTACGAAACCGAAGCGAACTCCGAAACTTGAAACACCAAATACGGGTTCTGTCGATTTTTAAACGACCTCAAAATTTTTTTTAAACAAGTGCAGAATGATATATGAGAGATTACAAGAACATGGCAAAAATTTAGTACCCAGTCCTCAGATTTTAGCCGAGATCATGGGGGTTGTGGCCGGCCCAAACAGTTTGTGTTCAATTTTTTTTCATGTTCTCATCTCTGTGTTTTGGTGTTTCAGGTGTGGTTTGTTTTTGCTAATTTTTCATGTGATGTAATCTTACACTATAAGCAATTCAGAGTGTTTCGTATTCGTAGTTTAACATTGTATTTGGGTTTTCACAAGTTATCTAGGCGAAGTTAAAAAGTTCGATCGAATGTCGAAAACCCATTTTTCCAAATTTAACGTATTCAGAAAAACATGCAAGTAATTCTGTGGACCCTCTAGAAGAATGAAACCCTAACTCGACATAATGACCATAGAATCGCTTTGAACCTTAGGGTTTGTGGCAGTTCTATGGTTCCATTCATGAGTCTTGGGTTTGCCCTTCTACGGTTGGTCCATAAATACTGTGGCATGTTCCGGGTATTATTAAAACTGTGCTCAAGTGTTGAGCTGTCGGGAAATTGTGGGATTTTGATGAATTGATCGAAAAGTTTAAAGTCGTCCAGATATCATGTGATGGGATACAATAATTGGCATCTATCCAGTTGCTTGCAAGTTTAACATTTCGGCCTTAGAAGGAATCAGAAATCTTGTTGAATTACCCGACTTCCTTTGAAAAGTGTTTTCATGGTTGAGACCTAAATGTAAAATTTGCATTGTTAGGCATGAAATCCAGAATATGTGATATTCCGGGTTTATGATGTCTAAGGGCAATGCAGATTCCAATTGTTATAGTTTTTCACTTTCTTTTCTGCGACCGTAAGTGTAATATGTGGTTTATCGCCGGTTTCGTTGCTATATGTCAACGAAAATTGGGATACGCATATTTACTTACGTTGATGACATGTGATGTTATGTGTTGCGGGGATATGTTATATTGGATTGTCGTGTTTGAATAGCTGGTTTTTTTTATGTGATATGAGATTTTTTCATTTTCATTCATGTAAAAACTTGTATGTAATATTCTTTTGTTGGGGCACTTCCGGGTTGAGGAAGATGTCACTGTTGATGTATATTATTTACTTTTCCGTATTAGGATAGACCCAAGGAGGGGAGCACAAGTAACCGGGTTCTAGAGTCCAGTGGGAGACCATCTCGAGGTGTCGAGACCGGGTCTCCTAACTCTAGAATTGGTAGGATTGCTTGCTGCTCTCGTAGGGGTCTAGGGATGTGGGTTTGGCTATTCATCACGACCGTGGAATCCGTGTTTTATACAGGCTTAATATAAAACCCGGAAATCCTAGTATATCCAATATTTCATATGTTGTTTTCTGCTGCGATATCTGTGATGTGACCATTTGATATGTTGATATAGATATTGTATATAGTATATATGATATATTATATAGACGTTGCTTATGTTTTACATCCGCGCTAGCCCTGCCCAGCTCTGCCGTCAGTTACCTAACCTAACAGTGCATGAGGGGACATCGAAGCGAATGTGGATGGCATAAGCGTACGTTGTATTTATTTTTGATGTTTAGTAACTAAAATGATGGCACTTTATTAATGAGATTAATGAAAGAAAAGAAACCTAAAAGATGTTGTAGAAACTTGTTTTAAAAACTGGTAGCTCTAGTTCTTGCTTTGCATAGCGGTATTCCTTGTAGAATATCCAGCACATTATTCGATAAGGAAAGAGCTGAGATCCCTTCACCGGGAGTGACCTCTTTAGCGAAACTAGCAGATGCTACAAACTCGGTTTGTCTTTTGATTGCTTTTATAGTTTTTGCTTTGCATAGCGGTATTTGTGAAATATCCTGCACCTTATTCGATAAGGAAAGAGCCGAGATCCCTTCACCGGGAGTGACCTCTTTAGCAAAACTAGTAAAAGCCTTAAAAACACTCCTTTACAAAATCACTCGATTCTACAACGATATCAAGTTCATTAAGCAAAAGGTTTTCTTAAAAACCTGTCCTAGCCCTCCATCATTAAAGATAAGTATTTCATAGTATTCGTGCTACGTTTGTTGGCCTTCGTCAAGACATAGTGTGCGGTAGCTATTTATGCTTATCTACTTAAGCATATGATGCGATTGGATTAGGGTAGTCGTGCGACTTTGTTAGCCTTCGTCAAGGGTCGTGCTGGTGGGTTTAATTCAATCAAGAAATATCCGGGTTGAACTTGACTAGCGGCCTATGCTTTGTTGGCCTTCGTCAAGGTCATAGGAAGCTAGGGGAAAAACATTATCGGGAATTTCAAGTGTTGAAATTTGCAATGAGATTGCATACCTTCTATAAGATAGTTGGATCCCGATACCCACAACGAGTAATTGTTACTCCTGGGAGCGATCAAGTAGGTGTCAAGAAAGGTGCTAATAGGGTTACGCCCCTGAGAAAATGAGGTTTATTTTAATTAGGTCCGTGCGAAAGCACGAGGAACTTCCCTTCAAAGTACCGGCATTGGCCTGGCTGAAAGATTGGAGATCTTGGAGAGTGTAATTAATCCCGGCTAGTCTTTCCTTTTTGGGTTTGAAGGAAGATTTGATAAAAACAGTGGGAGCCATCCTAACCAATCTAATCTTGCAAGAGTATATGATGAGTGTTTTCTTCTCTCTCTCTCCAGGTAGCGACCATGTCACGCCTTAATCAAGATCATAATATGGATATATTGACCGAACCCGCTTGTTATACTGAGCTGGGGAACGTTGGTTGATTGGTTCGAAAGAGTGTTTGTTTGTAGTTAAAGTAACCGCAATCAGAACAGTTTCGCGTGTAGCTAGACCGAGGTGAGTACGGGTCATCCTCAGGGAAACGTGGAACCTTTTACTCTTACTTTAGATGTGTTCAAAGAGAGGAGGAAATAAGAATTTTGTGAAAATGGTTTCTAGATCTATGTTAAACAAGAATGTAAAATATAGATCTAGATTATTTTAATGATGTAGATAATATAATAAGAGGGCTTGTAGGGTTCGTTAGGATTTAGTAGTTATGGACGATTAATTAAAAGTTACCCTTTTTATCCATTAATAGATTTAGAACTAGAACGACGGTGATGCGTGTAGATTAGGGTTTCTGGAGGGAAAAGGAATCCCACTCTTAACCCTTATCTCGACACGGAACTCCGTTCATATCTAGCCTTTACCAAAACAATCATTAATCTAATCTCTAATCGCGGTCGGAACTAGCAAAGAATTGCTAGCGCGCCCGATTAGGATGTTAATGATTCTTTTGATAAAGTTCCTAAACTTTATAGGACTTAAAGAGGGTTTAATTATTTTCATCGTCCATTAGCCTTCCCTAATCCTACGAACCCTAACAAGCGGAGAATTACTCGCGCATGTTGGGAGAATAAGATGAAAAGAAAGAGAGGGAAAACATAATGTAAAAAAAACAATTAAATAAAAAAAAAACTACCTTTATTAATCAACTCCTTCAAACTACACTTTTAATCCATAGAAAATGATTACAAAACTTGATTTACTTCTCGATCTTTCCTAAGGAGGTAGTCGAACAGTCGATGATCAGCCTGGATGCGTGAGCGTCGGGAGCTTCGTGATCTCTTCGGCTTGATGATTTTTCCAAGAGACTCTCGGTCCTTATTTATAATCACAGAGCCAGAACCCTAGTTTCCTAATATGGAAACTAGTTGTTAGGATCCTAACCACCACAATCCTATATCTCAACTCTTCAAATCCGCGGCGGAACCGCGGCCATTGGATAGGTTTGGCCGCGGATCCGCCCCCTTTTGGTGAGATCATGGCCTCTAATTTTTGTAGCTTCATATCTGTAACACTTGGTAATCTTTTGAGTATCTAGACTTTGAAAATCTTTTCTACATTTCTACCAGAATTAGTTTCTTGAATATCTTTGGTAGATTTGATTTGCCAACTTTGATTTCCTTAATTTCAGCCCTGCAAATTCTGCACAATATCTCAACAAATAATATTTAGTAGAGTTTGTTATATTGAGATATTAACTTAACCATTAAGAATTGGTCAAAGGTATTTAATAAGGTAAGCATATTTAATTAGGCCAAATGTTACATGGATAATATATGCTTACTTTTTCCTACCAAATGTTAATTATAATATATAAACACATGAAAATAGTATTTTTACAGATAAACCCTCATATGTATCATATATTATAATAAACACCTTTCATTATATAGAAATAGTAGGAAAAATGTAATAACAAATGTGCAGTTTAATCAACTGAACAAATACCCCCAAACTTATCTTTGATCGTCCCGAGCAAACTAGTTTATTTAAGAGGAGAAAAAGAAAGTAGAAAACTAAGCACACTTTCGTAGGCAGACACGATTGCACTGAGCACGTGCAACAAGCCGTTAAACCTCTAGGTGTCCCTAGTAGGAGGAGTGTTGTCTCCTGAGGGTTTTCAGCGGATTACACCCACAAAATCCAATAACAAAAGAAAGATGGTGAAATTTACATATAAAGATAAGAACCATAAAAGAAAGGCCTTGAAAAGAAGAGTTTCCAACTATACTAGCTTTTCAGTTGTCAGGAGCCCTATCTTAGTAGTCATGAAAAAATGTTAGAAATCACATCATCTCTCAATAAAACATCGTCTTTATTCTTCATTCCTACCTTTCATCCAAACATTGATCATATAACCCCACGTGTGTGTAAAGAACATCCCTACACTCGGAGAATTCAATTCAAGCTATCATACTCTTGTCCATCTGCCTTAGTACTTTTTAATTTAATGAATATTAAGATTTGCTCACACATTTTCAGGCGACCGTTAATACTTCTTGAGGTACTAACAGACCGATTACTTATGTGCTTGCTGATTATGTGATAATATTTTCCTCGTCTTGCACCACCTAAGGCTTAGCAGTGACTCCCAGACCAGTTGGCCTTAGGGCACTAGGTGAAGAGGCACCCTCGCTATATTTTTTTATTGCTGCCTTGGCGATAACAAAACCAGTGTTCATTATTTTTCTTTTCACCATTTTTATATTTTCTTCATTTTTTTTTTCTTCATACTTTGGGTTTTAGACAAGAGCATTTCAAGGTATCCTCTACTATCCCGAGTTTCAAGACGTGTGTAAGTGCATATAGTAGAGTATCAACATTCAAATGTTCAGCTTCCAGAATAGAAACTACTTTTCAGACTTATTTTTATCCTCAGATTAGTGACTTCCTTCATCTTACTAACCCTTGGGACAACAGCTCATAACTACTTATTACTAGTTCGTTTAAGAAAACTTCTAATTTTCTTGGTTTTCTTAAACTAATCCTATCTTTTGGATGTAATTTTTCACTTTCTACTCTTTTTTTATAAAAGAATTTTTTTTTTAAATTTTTGAAAATGTTGTGCTTATGCAAAATATGATGCAAATTGATGTGTAAATAAGCACAAACCTCCCCCAAACCTGTTTACAGCAGTGTCCTCACTGATGTCATCCGTTAAGCTCAAAAAACCTGTAGACTTGGGAGGAAATTATTAATGGGGGCAAGAATATATGAAAGTGAAAATCCTCCCCCAAACTTATTTTAGGCTCACAATTTTGTAAAAATCATTTTCTTTCAAGAGCCAAAATATCCCCCCAAACATGAGTTAAACAATTTTAATCTTTTAAAAATCACATGAGGGGGTCAAGGTTATTGGTCAATGCCAAGGTTTGCAAAGACCGATGGTCAACACCAACCATTCAAAAATTTTATCGATGAAGCACCAAGGTTGGTAGAAGAACAGGTCACCTATTGACGTGAAGAAGTGGGGACGTGACAAGAGGTGTAATGGAAAAGGATTGCGTCTCAATTTGGAGATACGACACAGTGATAGTAATGATGGATTACTCGCATTGTCATGATTGTCCAAAAGAGGGGGTGGAGGTCCAATTTCTTCATCTTGGATTTGATTTATCTCAACACCCGTGTCTTGTAAAAATGCGAGCTCATCAGCGAAAATTTCCTCAAAGCTTTCATCGATACCCCGAAGAATAATGTCATCAGAAAAAATGGGGGGATCGTTCGACTCTATAAAAAGTTCCTCATCAGCGTTAAATGTTGACCCGGACAACTCGGTGGAAGAGTCCGTGTCAAACAACGACATATGAAAAGAGTCAGAATTATGAGGTTGATCAAATTCGCTACTGTCGACATCCATTAATTCGACAGAACACACATGAGCATAGGGTTCGGAGGGTTCACTTCCCAACTTATAAATGTTAAGCTCAATTGACTTCTTTCCAAAGGATAGGGTCATAGAGCCGTTTCTACAATTAATTACTGCGTTGGAAGTGGCCAAAAAGGGTCGACCAAGTATCACCGGGATTTGATTGCGTGGGTTTGCTACAGGTTGTGTATCTATAACGATAAAGTCCACAGGGAATATGAATTCCCCGACTTTGATTAACACATCTTCTAGCTCACCCCTTGGTTGGGTGATAGATCGATCGGCCATCTGAAGAGTGCAATGCGCCGGCTTTAACTCTCCGATCCCTAATTGCTCATAAACAGAATACGGAAGCAAGTTAACACTAGCACCTAGATCGAGTAGAGCACGATTAATATTTTTACCCCCAATAGAAATTGAAATTGCAGGACTTCCGGGGTCCTTTCGTTTCTTGGGTAGTTGTTGTGTAAAAGCAGTGCTCACATTACTCGCATGGAAAACTTTTTTAGGTACTTGAACTTTTCGCTTCCTAGTGCACAAATCCTTTAGGATTTTCGCATATGACGGAACTTGCTGAATAGCATCTAGGAGAGGAATGTTTATGTTAACTTGCTTAAAAATTTCCACGATCTTCTCCATTTGTGGACTTGGTCTATTGCCCCTTAACCAGTTTGGATAAGGTGCTTGATTAATAAGTTTTGGGTCCAACGTTTGTGGAGAAGACTGTGGGGATGGATTCGATCCCAAAATTGGAGTGGGAATCGACTTAGATAGATTTGGCGAAATGTTCGAGCCTTGGGGAAAACGGAGAATAGGCTCTGATGAAGGTGGAAGACTAGACGAATTAGGGGAAGAAGAAGAAGAAGGGGTATCAAATGTGTCACTATCATCAAGCTGCTCACCCACTTGGTTATTCAGCACTCTCCCCGATCTCAACGTAGTAATGGCATTCATATTATGACTTTGTGAATGGCCAGGATTCTGTAGGGGTTGAGATGGGAGTTTCCCTTTCTCTCTCGCACTCATTGCGGCGTTTAACTGTGCGATTTGGTTTTCTATTGATTTAATACTCTCACCATGGGAGGAGGAGTTTTTCGTTAGGGTATCAATAGAAGACCTTATCTCAGCTGAATTTTGCATGGATTGTTTCATGAACATATCCAAAGTTTGTACAAGTGAGTTGTCAGTACCGGCCACTTGTGGTGTAGAAATGTTGGCCGGATTTTGGAAATTCTGTGACTGAAAGGGGGGCTGATTCTGTGGTTGTGGTTGCTGTGGAGGAGGTCTTTGATAATTACTTTGTTGGTTTTGATTCCAAGCAAAGTTAGGATGATTCCTCCATCCTTGATTGTACGTAGAAGAATAAGGGTCGTTTCTAGGTCGCTGCTGAAAAGCAGCATTAGCTTGAAACGATGCATTCATAGGACATTCTTCCGTTAAGTGTGAAGGATCCGAACAGCAACCACAGACGGTCTTAGGAAGCGTAACCTGATTTAGGGCGACTGATGAGAATCTGCTCTTAATAGCGTCAAGTTTCTTCTGCATCGCTGCCATTTCGGCTTTCACTGCGATGGAAACATCGAGCTGGTGAACTCCTCCCCTAGATGAGGGTGGTCTTACGCTTTCTCACTGCAAAGTGTGTTCAGCGAGGTCTTCCAGATACTTCCAAGCTTCACTGTCATATTTAGACATGAAATTGCATTGACACATTGTTTCAAGCATCTGCTTTGTCGCTGAATTAATGCCCTCATATATAATCCGACATAAATCCCATCTATTGATTCCATGATGAGGACATTGGACAAGCAGATCTTTGAAACGTTCAAAGCACTTCCAAAATGGTTCATTGGGAAGCTGGGTGAACTGGTTGATCTCGCTCCTAACACGTGCAGTTTTATGATTTGGGTAAAACTTCTTAAGAAATGCTACGACGAATTCATCCTAATTAGTGATAGAGTGTGCGGCAGTATTGTAAAGCCATTTTTCTGCCAAGTCGCACAGTGTGAATGGGAGAAGACATAAGCGCATAGCATCTAAAGTCAATTGTGAAGTACCCATCATTGCGCATACGTTTTCGAATTTGGTGATGAAAACGTACGCGTCTTCCGATTCAAGCCCGTGAAATTTGGGCAGCAGATTGATGTAGTGGGTTTTAATCTCGAAATTATCCCCGTTAGGTGGTGGAAGAGATAGACAAGTCGGAATAGGACCACGAATAGGATAGCATCTCTCTTGGAGAGAGATGCGCGGTGGATTCTGCTCACCTGCGGGCGGTGGCAGCGTGGTGTTATAATTAGATGGAGTGCCGTCCATCACGGTGGATGTGGTGTGTGGTGGGGGAAAAGAAGATGAAGAAGTACCGACTTCGGTGTCGATAGCAGGAACGCGGACAAGACGGGCACTAGGATCCCGTGTCCAGCCGAGCATGCACTAAGAGGGTTTAGTGCAAGTGGCAGCGTGTGTGTGATTTAAAAATTGGTTTGTTTTGAAAAAGTGGGACTCAAGACAAATCACCCTAAGATGCACAAGCAACCCTAGAACTAAGGTTACCTAGGTCAGTCTCTAGACCGCTCCTAGACTTCCAAAGGACAAGCCGCAGGATAAATCCTCTACCGCCTCCGTACTACCCTTGTAGCCAGATAAGTGCCAGGTAAGTGGGAAGGAACCACGTCGTGGGCCTAATTAAAAACCACTAGCCTTTGTCACACTTGCCTAGGCACTACAAAAGTAATGCAGATAAACGATAGATTACCCACGACCTTCCTCTGTCCTTATTGAGCGCGACAGTCCTTAGAGTCTGGTCTAGATATTTTTTAAATTAATGAAGGGTTGATATATATGCTCGGTTTGTGATTTGTGGGGCTTAGGAAGGGTGATGAAATCCCCACCTAATCTTGATTTAGTCTTTGCCCCTTAGAATCCGTATTAAAATATGCAAAACAAAACCAATCACAAAACTTTTGCAAAAAGATTTTTGAGCGGCGCAATTTTGCAAAGAATCCTACAGAAAATAGATTTTATTGGATTTGAGGAGAGAGAGAAGGAGTTGAGAAAGATACCAGAGAATTCTGTGGCCCTAACTCTTCTTTCCTGCCGCGATTCCGCCGCACAAAGTGCCTTTATGCCGCGGTTCCGCCGCGTGGAAGAGGGATCATTTGATGAAAATTTTTGTATAGCCTTCTGTGCTCCTCTGGATCTCTAAAAATGTCTCTGTTTCCTGTTCTCCTTAATTCTGTGTCTCCAGATTTCCTCGCAAAATTCACGCACAAATCGTTAAATATGCAATTTGCAGTTTTGTGTTAATGATATGACTCGTCTAAGAATTCAACACAAATAGTAAAAATAAAAAATTACGCACGTATCCCCGGCAACGGCGCCATTTGATTGGTTCGAAAGAGTGTTTGTTTGTAGTTAAAGTAACCGCAATCAGAACGGTGTCGCGTGTAGCTAGACCGAGGTGAGTACGGGTCGTCCTCAAGAAAACGTGGAACCTTTTACTCTTACTTTAGATGTGTTCAAAGAGAGGAGGAAATAAGAATTTTGTGAAAATGGTTTCTAGATCTATGTTAAACAAGAATGTAAAATATAGATCTAGATTATTTTAAAGATGTAGATAATATAATAAGAGGGCTTGTAGGGTTCGTTAGGATTTAGTAGTTATGGACGATTAATTAAAAGTTACCCTTTTTATCCATTAATAGATTTAGAACTAGAACGACGGTGATGCGTGTAGATTAGGGTTTCTGGAGGGAAAAGGAATCCCACTCTTAACCCTTATCTCGACACGGAACTCCGTTCATATCTAGCATTTACCAAAACAATCATTAATCTAATCTCTAATCGCGGTCAGAACTAGCAAAGAATTGCTAGCGCGCCCGATTAGGATGTTAATGATTCTTTTGATAAAGTTCCTAAACTTTAAAAGACTTAAAGTGGGTTTAATTATTTTCATCGTCCATTAACCTACCCTAATCCTACGAACCCTAACAAGCGGAGAATTACTCGCGCATGTTGGGAGAAGAAGATGAAAAGAAAGAGAGGGAAAACATAATGTAAAAAAAACAATTAAATAAAAAAAAACTACCTTTATTAATCAACTCCTTCAAACTACACTTTTAATCCATAGAAAATGATTACAAAACTTGATTTGCTTCTCGATCTTTCCTAAGGAGGTAGTCGAACAGTCGATGATCAGCCTGGATGCGTGAGCGTCGGGAGCTTCGTGATCTCTTCGGCTTAATGATTTTTCCAAGAGACTCTCGGTCCTTATTTATAATCACAGACCCAGAATTGGTCAAAGGTATTTAATAAGCATATTTAATTGGGCTAAATGTTACATGGATAATATATGCTTACTTTTTCCTACCAAATGTTAATTATAATATATAAACACATGAAAATAGTATTTTTACAGATAAACCCTCATATGTATCATATATTATAATAAACACCTTTCATTATATAGAAATAGTAGGAAAAATGTAATAACAAATGTACAGTTTAATCAACTGAACATTGGTCCCGCTCCAACTTATAATTGTTATAAGACCGAGTAGGAAATAGGGGATTACCAGGATTCCCGTGCTGCCCAAACAAAGAATGTGCATGTTGATGCATCTTCTTCGGGTGTGTTCGTTACAAAGAACTGTTTCTCAGTATCCTCTACGTCCTTGGTATGAGATACCGGATCAGGATCCCATATATGTAATCTGTTACACGGGCTATAGATAGGTAGAGAACTGAGAATGGGTGATAATGTTTTAAGAGTAAGAAACGGTGCAAATGTTGCAGCTAAGTTGTTGGCAGTTATCACCCTGTATTATCAAGTACATTGATTCTGAACGAATGTTATTAGATACCGAACCTGATATACAACATCATATCAGTGTTTTTATTTAGTAAAGAAGGATATAATTTTGTATTGTTGGATAATATTTTGAACATTTCCTATATCAAGAGTTGATCGGTTCATGCATGTTATCTAAAAGCATATACGTTCTAAATCAAACTACAGTTCTCAACGTACAGAACACATACACAAGAGGAAGAGTTCAGAAATGAACGAATCCTTCTTGAGGCATTGTAGACTAGGTCATATCAATGCGACCCGACAAGCGAAGTTACATTAAGATGCATATTTAAATCAGTTTGAATTTACATCTTGTGAAACTTGCTAGTCATGCCACAAAGATACTATGAACATAGCTCCGTTTATTTGAAACATAGAAAGAGTTAGTGAACTCCTAGGACTGATACATAATGATGTATGTCAGTCCCCTGTCTACAAATGCCAGGACAAGTTCTTTGTACTTCATTACATTCACTGATGATCTCTCAAGATTCGGACATATGTTCCTGTTGAAACACAAGTCTGAAGCTTTTGGGAAATTCAATGAATATAAGTCAGAAGTAGAGAACCAAAACGGGTATAAGTATTACGTCCTTTGATGTGATCAGGGAGGAGAATACTTGAGCACTGAATTCTTGGACTATTCAAAAGGAGAATAAGATTCTCTCTCAGCATTACTCCTCCGAATACACTACAGCACAATGGTGTTGTTCCCCTCAGAATGGTGGCGCGACTGACGTCTCGCCTGAGATTCGGGGCAGATGCTAATTGGTGCTATCCGTCCACCTCTCCGATGATGCCAAGTTGATTTATGGCACCGTGCATCGAAGGTCTGAACGGATGCGTCCGATGTAGCAGACTTCGTCATATTCCCCCTTGCTTGAGGGTTTTTTTTTATTGTGGGGATGCTCTTCCCTGCAGGCGCAAGCCCCTGCAGTTAATTACGCTACCGCGTCGTGGTAACAACTTTCTCCTTCTCCAGATGGTCACTTCGTGTCGTGTGTGTTTGTTTTATGTTTTTTTGCCCGTGGATTGTTTACGGAGACCGAGTTATGTCGTCGCCCGTAGGGCGTGGACTAGTCCAAATCCGTATTATCTTAGATTTGGGTTTGGGGGGGTTTGGTTTGAGGATACGTTAGCCATATTTGAGGCCAAGATCAACTCAAACGTTTGTTAAGGATATGTTAGTCTAACCTGAGACTAAGATCAACTTAACGGGATCGTTTAGATCCTACAAGAGAGCATTTGGGCTCCATTGTTCCAGTTTAGGGACATAGTGGTCCATCTAACGTATGGCCGTCGGGACCCATCGCCTCTCTGACGACGTTGAAGGATTACAACGACAGATGTCAGAGGAGTTCGGAGATGTACCCTTGAACCAGAGTTAATTTGGGGGGGATCTATAGTCCAGTTTGGGACTAAAGTCTGTTTGAAAGGTTTAAGGATACGTTAGCCATATTTAAGGCTAAGATCAACTTAAACGGGATCGTTTAGATCCGACAAAAGAGCGTTTGGGCTCTATTGTTCCAGTTTAGGGACATAGTGGTCCATCGCTAGTTTAAGGACATTGCGATCCATGGGTAGTTTAAGGACATTGCGGTCCAATGTTAGTTTTAAGACATCTCGGTCAAGGTTAAGGACGTCGTAGTCCATGGGTTTAAGGACCCCACCGTCCATTGTTAGTTTTAAGACATCTCGGTCAAGGTTAAGGACGTCGTAGTCCATGGGTTTAAGGACCCCACAGTCCATTGTTAGTTTTAAGACATCTCGGTCAAGGTTAAGGACGTCGTAGTCCATGGGTTTAAGGACCCCACAGTCCATTGTTAGTTTTAAGACATCTCGGTCAAGGTTAAGGACGTCGTAGTCCATGGGTTTAAGGACCCCACAGTCCATTGTTAGTTTTAAGACATCTTGGTCAAGGTTAAGGACGTCGTAGTCCATGGGTTTAAGGACCCCACAGTCCATTGTTAGTTTTAAGACATCTCGGTCAACGTTAAGGACGTCGTAGTCCATGAGTTTAAGGACCCCACAGTCCATATCAATGTGTGGTCATCGGGACCCGTCACCTCTTTGAAGACGTTGAGGTATTACAACGCCAAGTATCAAAGGAGTGAAGAGATGTACCCTGGAACTGGAGTGGATTAAATAGTCTTTGGCCCAATTTGGGATCAAGACCAATTAATTATGTTCTGAGCCCATTAGCCAAGTTAATTACGAATTGAGGACTTATGGCCAGCTTGGGCTAAGTCCAATCATGTCTGGGACATCGGCCCTCCTGTTGGTCCCTTGAAGGAGAGGCTTTGCCTCTGGCCATTTAGCCAATTTGGCTAACGTTAATTCAGCAGTGTTGAACACTGGGATCAAGTTAGTGTTTTAACACTAAAAGACAGTTGGTGTTAAACACCAGCAACAGGGAGGTTCAAATTAGTGCAAAACACTAGAGCAAATCAGTGTCAAACACTAGCAGCAGAGGCTTCAAATTAGTGTCAAACACTAAGAAAATTAATGTTAAACTCTGTCAACAGAGATTTAATTTAGTGTTAAACACTAAGAAATTCAGTGTTAAACACTGCAAGAAAGCTCTTTTATTAGTGTTGAACACTAAGGCAAAACAGTGTTTAACACTGGGCTCAGGGGTTCCAATTTAGCGTTAGACGCTGTGGCAAGAGGGGTCACGTGGTAGCACATGAGGGCGCCCTCCCTTCGTTTGTTCTGCTGAGAAGATCGCATCTTTTGGAGCATCACGTGTCATCACGTGACGGGTGTTTAAATGAGGTATGTTAAAGCCTCTGCCATGGGTCACGTGGGTCACGTGAGGCACTGCCTCAAAGGGCTTTTTGTAGATCTTTTGGGGGGGTCACATGGTGACACCTAACCCTGCTTTTCTGCAGTTGTTTAGAAGATCTGTTAATCCCTTTCAGGAATTAAATTCCTCGTAGGGTTGAACCCTGACAATAATTTCAGAGGAATTAAATTCCTAGTTCCTTTTGAAGAGTTGAACTCTGAATTTTCTGTAGGAATTAAATTCCTCATATATGTGAAGAACTGAATAGGGTTAAACCCTAATAAAAGCTTTAAGGAATTAAACCCCCACTCTCTGTTAGATAATTATTCTGGGGAATAAGATTAAGGGAATTAAATTCTTAACTAGGGTTAAACCTTGATTCTTTTCATTCTGAAGGAATTAAATTCCCATAACACAGGGTCAAACCCTAATTTTATTTTGAAGGAATTAAATTCTTATAGTCCTGTGAGAATTAAATTCTCGTTCTTCCATTCCCTCTCTGTGCTTTGGATCTGCATGGCAGGATCTCAACCCATTGAGAATTAAATTCTCAACTCAAGGGGAGATGTGCACTTTACAGATCCTCCATCAAAGAGAAAAGAAATATGTCCTTCTGTTTTATATCAGAGTTAAACTCTGTTGAGAATAAAAAAAACCTTCCCTTTCTTACCTAGGGTTTTCTTTTGCAGAAGATCCAAATTCCTCCAACGTATCAAGGCTTTCTCTCTTTTCTTCCCTTTGCATATATATATTTTTCTTGTGTGTCTCTTGGCTCCTATTTATAGGAGAAGCAGCCGAGCCAATTAGTTTTTGATGAATCTTTCATTGAGAGATTTGATTTGCATCCATCATTCGTTTTGGACCTTTGGATTATTAGGTGAATTTTATTCACCATTGGATTTTAAATCCAGAGATTCTCCTTTGTTATTTCGGTTAGATTTTAAGGGGAAATCTTTCCAAATTCGAGATTTTCCCATAGATAGATGATATTTAATCACCTTTAAATCTTTAATTCAATCGGTTCTTTTGGAAAGATTTGAGAAGTCTTTTCTCAGAATTTAATTTTGTTAACAAATGGGCTTTGAAGTCGGTCACGTGTGGCCACGTGACCCTTGGTCACGTATGGGCACGTGACCCCCTTGGAACGAGCCTTCCTCTTTCTTTTTCCGCTCTGTCTTCTGGTTGCTGCTTAACCGTCACGTGCCACCATGTGACCCCTGGTCACGTGTGAGCACGTGACCCTCGTCTGGACTCTTTTTCTTGATTTAACCGGAGAACAAGTCTGCTGCTTTTGAGTATCACGTGCCAACACGTGACCCTGGTCACGTGGGAGCACGTGACCTCTTCTGAAGCCTTTTTCTTGATTTGATCAGGGAACCGGTTTGCCTTTGAAGCCGCTTTTAATTGTCACGTGCCAACACGTGACCCAAGTCACGTGGGAGCACGTGACCCTTTCTGAAGCCCTTTTCTTTGATGCAGTCGGGAAGCTGAATTTGCCTTGCTGATGCTTTTAGATGTCACGTACCAACACGTGACTGCTGGTCACGTGTAAGCACGTGACCCTTTTCTGAAGCCTTTTCCATAAGCTTTTCTGATTTTAAATCAGGAAACAAATGCCCCCACAGCGTTGTTCTCACGTGTCCGCACGTGAGTGCAACGCTGTTGCCTTTTGTGACCGTTGGATTCCTCTAGGGATTTAGGGAGATGAAACGTTTCCATCACCTCCTATAAATGTTCATGTCCCTCCCGAAGAGCCTTCACTTTGCTCATCTCCTTCCTTCGAGAACTTTTTCTGAGAATTTAATTCTCTTCTTCCAGAGCTTAGTTCTCTGCCTTGAAACATTTTCATAGTTTAACTCTACTTAAAAGGACTTTTCCTCCTCAGGTAATGGTAATCAAAGCACCTTCATTTTGACAAAACTCTCTGGATTTTAAATCCGTATCAAGGGTTTCACAAAGAACCCATTTTTCTTCAATTTCTTTAACCAAAATATGAGACCACTTAACCTCCAACAGTAGATCTCTTAGGGTTTAGATGATCCTTAGGGAGATGATGATGGCGGTTTAAATCCATGGAATTTAATTCCATCCAAAAATGTTTCTGGGAATTTAATTCCCTTTTCTTAATAAGGAATTTAATTCCAATGAAGAACTCAGTTTCTACACACGGAGCCTTCTTGGGGGCTCTCGACTCGAGGTTGTCCTTCTGCAATTAATGCAATAGGAGCTTTGTAATGATGTCTTCTGTGGGAATTTAATTCCTTTGATCTTATTGGATCCATTGTAGAGCTCGAGGCAGATCCTGTTCGGGGGAATGTGTAGGGTTACCATTCTTTATTAAATGAGGATATTCCCTTTGTTTTATTGTAAATATTCGGTCTCATTATTAATGAGCCGTCATCCTGATTCTGTGGGGCCCATGTGTTTTGTAGCCAATGGACCCAGAAAACTCTGTTGTTGCTTTCTTTAACTAGTCTTCATGTTCATGCATGGATTTATATCACTGACTTTGCTTTTAACGGTTTCCTTTTATTGGATTTCAGGTGCAATGGCTTCTGTTCCGTGCTTTCCCTTCTCTCGCTCGGAGGCTGCTTTTCCCCAGTCGCCATCTGATGAGGAAGCGATGGCGATGATCCGGGCCCATGACCCGAACTGTACCAACCTTCTTCAATGGGGATCTTGGTATAGTCAGATTATTCAGGGTCGCCGGAGTTTTCTTTGCGCGGTACCGACGGAGCCCACTTTCCCATTCTTACCGATGGATCCTCCGAGGACGATTTTTGCTGTGGAAATGCCCAACTGGACTCCAACAGGGAGGCTCGAGCCTTCGACGACCGGTTTTTCGAACCATCCGATCCCGGCCATAGACATCTTGGGGCGGCGTATCTGCCAGGGTGAGGCCGTCCCGTGGGGGCAAATTTATAAGATAGGGCTTACTCCTCGGCACCCTACGGGCTACCTTCTCTGGGCTCGCTAAATCCTTTCTGCCCATCGTGCGCGGTTGCAGAAAGTCGGGCTTTATCAGGCAATATACGCGTCACTCTTCCATTATAAGTCTCCGCATGTCTGGTGGGTCAAGGCGTTTTTGAACCAATGGAATCTTCCCACCAACACTTTCATTCTAGGAGATCGCGAGGTCTCGATCTCTCTGGCTGAATTTTATGACATCTCGGGGTTGCCAATCAGGGGTAGTCTATACGAGGAGTTGCTGCCTTCTAACAAGTATATTTTTGAACCCGAGCCCGCCCCAGTTGACGGCCTGTCTGCTGAGAATGCCGTCCGCCACAAGAGTCCCAGTTTAATCAAGGCGCTAGGTATCTTCGACCGATTATTCACCGAATCCGAAGAGCAGGGTGTTACTTTCAAGAGCTTCATTGCTCGTTTCCTTCGCGAGGACGCCCTATCGAAGACGGCTCCGAAGTTTGCCAACATTGGAGACCCCTTTGGGTTCGGTCCGAAGAAGCTGCCGACCACTGAATCGGACTTACCTCAGTACTACATCCCTATTATGTCACCGACCTCTTTTGAATCCATCGCTGTTCCCGGCATGGACGAGGAGACGTTCTTCGTGGGGTTTGTTAGTGTCTGGCTCAGTTGGTTCGTTATCCCCATGCATCGCCGCTTCATGTGAGCCTCGGTCATCTACCCGGCTCATCGTATTGCTGAGGGGACGCGGTTGGCCATCGGCATCCCGGCCTTGGCGTACCTTTATCATGGGTTAGGCACCGCAGCTAATACCTCTACACCCGGCGTGGATGTAGTGAACCTTTCGCTTCATTATTTCACGTCCTGGGTCGAAATGCATGTGATGGGGGCTTTCGCTATGCATCAGAGGCCCGCGTTTTATGACGCATATCCCTTCCCGCGACTTATGCGACTGGTGGGTGCTTCTGCTGCTGACCCGACTCAATTCGGGGCTATTCGGGTGCTGATTTCTCCTCACGCCGCCGCTGGCGGGCTGGTTTTTAATGATCGGGTCTTGTCTACTCCCTCGGGTCCAGTTCAATAACTCTGGGACCAGTCGAAAGACAACGCACCTTTTTTGAAACCCCGGGAGGCCGCGCATTTGTATACAATTAGACCGGGCTACTTGGTGTTTCGCCAAGATAGTGCAGCTCTTTTCATGCGGTACAATCCGCATCGATTCGCCCAACAGCTTGGATACGACCAGGGTGTTCCTTTCGAGGCTTTTATAGTCGCCCCGATCCCTTCGCTCGATGCTGTTCGCGATGCTGCTCATCATTTCATGAGGCTGAACACCGGCTATCGTTTCATGGTCCCTGAAGCTGAGTACATGCCCCGGTGTGTGGGTGCATTTACGGGCTGGTATCTTCATCGGATCAGCCCAATTATTCTTGAAGAAAGAAGGGTGCTTCTTGGTCACGATGCTCCTCCTCAGGTTTCGGGGCCTAAGCTGCGACCGAGGGTTCTGGTCCGCTTCCCTTTGAGGGAGATTGGCGCTGCGCTCATTCCGGGGGAGTCAGGGGTAGACCTTACTCCAACAGCTGGTATGCCCTTGGGTTCCCGATCGCGGGGAAACGGGCCCCAGTGGTAGCACCCCTGCCGGTGGCGGCACCGCCCCCTGTGGCATCGACAATGGTGATGTCGTCCTCGGTTGTGGCACCGAGCGAGAGTAATAGGGATGAGGGCGCTGAGGGCGATGTGGGCCGGCACCGCCCCTAAGCTTCGCAAGGGAGGAAGCGGTCATCCTCAACGACCGGTTCTGGGTCTAAACGGCGGAGGAAAGCGGCCACCAACCTGCTCGATTCTTTGGCGGAGTCTGAGCCTATTCTTGAAGATGAACCATTGGCCCTGCAAAAGTCAGACGCTGGACTTCTCTTCCCGAGTTCGGCTGATGAGGAGGCCGCACAGCTGGCTGGGGCCATACGGCGTTCAAAAGACGCGTCTCATAACGCCAATGTTCCAAAGAAGTCTTATCCCGCTGTAATTTTTTACGAAGACCCTTCGTGGATTCGGCGGAGATTCATCGGTCCTTTGGAGGAATGGGGGGAAAGGGCTTTGAAGCAGGCCGCTTCAGAAGACGCAGCCGATGCACTCTCTTTATGGACTGGTGGTCATGAGTCTACCCTTGAACCCCGGCGAGCCTACCTCCTTGAGAAGGAGCAGCGGCTTGAAGAATCCATATTGAGGGCTTCTTTGCGTATAGGTACGTTGTGATCCTTTTGTAGTCTTTCTGATTATTTATGCCCGTACATATGTATCATTATTTTTATTCGAATCGTGCAGAATCTTCGACGCTGGGGGAGCTGTCTACGGGCCCATTAAAGCTAAAGCCCGTCGGAATTCTCAATGAAGCCTTGCTTGATGTGGAGGGGGCTGATGAGGCTGCTCCTCTCATGGTAGAGCCTCCAGCGGCGGTTCTTGATCATGGAGCGCTTGCCCCTTTGGGGGAAGTTCCTTTGGAGGTCGCCGCCCCAATGACCCTTACTGTGGACGGCTCAGAGGCTGGAAGAGAAGTAGTCGGGACTACTCTTCCTTTGTTGAATCCTGATGTTACGGCGGAGACTATTGAAGCTGCTATCCCTCCGGCTCAGAATGGGAGGAGCGTTGAAGGTAACCCTCTGCGTTTTAAATTAGCAACCCTTTCATAGTATAAATTTTTTTATCTTTCCCAGAATTGCGCGGTTTGGCGGCCAGTATCGCTGATCTGTCGCCTCGACAGTCATTTCAACGTTTATTGGAGATGGCAGCTCCGCAGGCGATCTCCGCTCAGCGTATTGTCCTTTCCTCTGGGCAAGGTTAGCGTCATTCGCCATATTTTTTTACCATAGCATTGTCACTATTTCGCGAAATGACGTTGATGTCTCTTATAGTTTTGGAAGCTGACGATGAGGTCGAGGTTGTTGAAGGGCCAGGGGAACCTTCAGCTCCTACTTGCATGACTGTTGGTGAGTGACATTTTATTATAGTCCCGTTCATTCCGTGTTTAAGAGTTTTAACAACATTTGCCAAATTTGAACAGCCCTGCCAGTCTCCATGGCTTTGGAATCGCGCATTGTGATGCCGCCCGGCCCTTATGCTTTGCGGGCTTCAGAACGCTTGGCCCAATTGAGCCTTGTCTCCCTATCTTCTTTCGTCGAGGAGCTCCATGCTGGTAGCGTGACCACAGCCGAAGCGTTTGCCGCTGAAGCTAACGGCTCCCTTCCTTTTCTCGCCACCTATCATAGCGAGGAGGTGGTGCGGGTCTGGGTGGAGTTCTGTAGGAAGGTGGAGGCTTGTTTGTACGCTCTCGAATGTTCTCGCCTTTCCTCGGAAGCCGTGGCTGCAAAAGCAGAGTTGCGGGGTCTGATAGCACGATGTGCGGCCAACATGACGTCATGCGAGAAGAGGCTTGACCGCAAGTTCTCGGAAAGGAAATTGGCTTCTAAGGCGCTGAGCGAGCTTCAGGCCAGCCTCACAGCCAAGGCCAACAAGGCATACGAACTCTGGCGAGTGCTCCAGGAGTCCATAAAAGAGGTGGTGGCTCTCGATAAGGCTGCCACGTTCACTCGTGAGAGGGTCGAGGCTCATAAAGCCACCAAGAAAGAGCTCGAAGCTCGGCTTGCTTCGTATCAGGCCCAGCAAGCTCAGGCGGAGGCTCGTCTTCTGGAGATCTTGCGTCATGAAGCCGTGGCTCAGCAACAGAACGATGAGCTGGTAAAATTACTGCATCGCCCGCCGGCTTGAGGACTTGTATCTTTTCCCCCATTTTTTGTACATACTCATGGATGAGAGCATCTTTCTTTTTTATTTCTTTCATGAATTGTACTTTGTATCCATTTTGGTTTATGAATAAAAGATACATTTTCCTTCTCAACGGTGTATCCCCTTTTTATTTGAGTGTATTCTGCGGATATTCTATCTTGATCTCCTTGCAGGACAGTGATGTCTTAGGATTCAGGGTTAAGATCTGCTTCCTAAGACTTTTGTATTTTATGAGCCACGAGGGTCTCATAAAGAGTTTTTCTCCCTACAGGTCGAGAGGATCCCATAGGTGTAAGTCCTTCTTAAGAATCGTGAAGATTCTTAAGCGGGTTTTCCCTTGAGAGTCGTAAGGATCTCACAAGAGAGTTTCCTTCTTCCTTACAGGTCGTGAGGGCCTGCAAGTGCTGGATGTGGTCGCCCTTGTCCGTGTTTCACGGGGCCAGGGGGCTGCTCCAAGTAACGTAGTTTAAAGACGTCGCGGTCAAGGTTAAGGACCTCATAGTCCGTGGATTTAAGGACTCCACAGTCCGATGTTAGTTTTAAGACATCACGGTCCGTGGATTTAGGGACTCCACAGTCCGATGTTAGTTTTAAGACATCACGGTCAAGGTTAAGGACCTCATAGTCCGTGGATTTAGGGACTCCACAGTCCGATGTTTGGTTGCAGGGACCCGTCACCTCTTTGAAGACGTTGAGGAATTACAACGCCAGGTATCAAAGGAGTGAAGAGATGTACCCTTAAACCAAGGCAGAATCCGTAGGGAATCGGGGTGGTTGATCGTTAGTTTTAAGACATCACGGTCGAGGTTAAGGACATCATAGTCCGTGGATTTTAAGGACTCCACAGTCCGGTATTTGCTCTGGATGCTTCACACGGGTTCACTTCCGTGCTTGGCGAGGACCAGGCTCCGCTCTGGGTGTTTTCCGCGGGGTCAAAGAGTGACGTTATCCGTGTTCCACGTAACCAGGAATTTTGCACTAGATGCTTCACACGGGTTCACTGCCGTGCTCGGCGAGGACTAGGCTCCGCTCTGGATGCTTCACACGGGTTCACTGCCATGCTCTGCGAGGACCAGGATCCGCTCTGGACGTTTTCCACAGGGTCAAAGAGTGACGTTATCCGCGTTCCACGTAACCAGGAATTTTGCACTAGATTCTTCACACGGGTTCACTGCCGTGCTCGGCGAGGACAAGGCTCCGCTCTGGATGCTTCACACGGGTTCACTGCCGTGCTCTGCGAGGACCAGGATCCGCTCTGGACGTTTTCCACGGGGTTAAAGAGTGACGTTATCCGCGTTCCACGTAACCAGGAATTTTGCACTAGATGCTTCACACGGGTTCACTGCCGTGCTCGGCGAGGACTAGGCTCCGCTCTGGATGCTTCACACGGGTTCACTGCCGTGCTCTGCGAGGACCAGGATCCGCTCTGGACGTTTTCCACGGGGTCAAAGAGTGACGTTATCCGTGTTCCACGTAACCAGGAATTTTGCACTAGATGCTTCACACGGGTTCACTGTCGTGCTCGGCGAGGACTAGGCTCCGCTCTGGATGCTTCACACGGGTTCACTGCCGTGCTCTGCGAGGACCAGGACCCGCTCTGGACGTTTTCCACGGGGTCAAAGAGTGACGTTATCCGCGTTCCACGTAACCAGGAATTTTGCACTAGATGCTTCACACGGGTTCATTGCCGTGCTCGGCGAGGACTAGGCTCCGCTCTGGATGCTTCACACGGGTTCACTGTCGTGCTCTGCGAGGACCAGGATCTGCTCTGGACGTTTTCCACGGGGCCAAAGAGTGACGTTATCCGCGTTCCACGTAACCAGGAATTTTGCACTAGATGCTTCACACGGGTTCACTGCCGTGCTCGGCGAGGACTAGGCTCCGCTCTGGATGCTTCACACGGGTTTACTGCCGTGCTCTGCGAGGACCAGGATCCGCTCTGGACGTTTTCCACGGGGTCAAAGAGTGACGTTATCCGCGTTCCACGTAACCAGGAATTTTGCACTAAATGCTTCACACGGGTTCACTGCCGTGCTTGGCGAGGACTAGGCTCCGCTCTGGATGCTTCACATGGGTTCACTGCCGTGCTCTGCGAGGACCAGGATCCGCTCTGGACGTTTTCCACGGAGTCAAAGAGTGACGTTATCCGCATTCCACGTAACCAGGAATTTTGCACTGGATGCTTCACACGGGTTCACTGCCGTGCTCGGCGAGGACTAGGCTTCGCTCTGGATGCTTCACATGGGATCACTGCCGTGCTCTGCGAGGACCAGGATCCGCTCTGGACGTTTTCCACGGGGTCAAAGAGTGACGTTATCCGCGTTCCACGTAACCAGGAATTTTGCACTAGATGCTTCACACGGGTTCACTGCCGCGTTAGGCGAGGACTAGGCTCCGCTCTGGATGCTTCACACGGGTTCACTGCCGTGCTCTGCGAGGACCAAGATCCGCTCTGGACGTTTTCTACGGGGTCAAAGAGTGATGTTATCCGCGTTCCACGTAACCAGGAATTTTGCACTAGATGCTTCACACGGGTTCACGGCCGCGTTAGGCGAGGACTAGGCTCCGCTCTGGATGCTTCACACGGGTTCACTGCCGTGCTCTGCGAGGACCAGGATCTGCTCTGGATGTTTTCCACGGGGTCAAAGAGAGACGTTATCCACGTTCCACGTAACCAGGAATTTTGCACTAGATGCTTCACACGGGTTCACTGCCGCGTTAGGCGAGGACTAGGCTCCGCTCTGGATGCTTCGCACAGGTTCACTGCCATGCTCTGCGAGGACCAGGATCCGCTCTGGACGTTTTCCACGGGGTCAAAGAGTGACGTTATCCGCGTTCCACATACCCAGGAATTTTGCTGATTGTATCCGCAATTCACGGGATGGAGGTTTGACTGTTGGTGATATGTATACCACCGAGCCATGGAACTGGGAGTTGCCACTGTTCCGCTTAGCTTGCAGTTGTGTCTGTCGTGACGAGACGAGTGTTGGGATGATCTCTAGGTCTCTTGTGGCCCGTCGAGATTTAGCTTCTTTCTTTGGTGAAACCTGGGGGGGGAGGTATGTTCCCTTTTTGTTTACGCCCTTGGATTGTGTACAGGGTGTGATGGAACATCACCTGTAGGGCATAAATTTTATTTTTATTTTATTTCTTTTTCCGCGATGCTCTATCGTTTCAGCTTTTATATCGCGAAGGTCGCGATTGCCCCATCATTTCGGCTTTTTTTCGCGGCGCCCAATCATTTCCGCTATTTATTTATTTTCTACTCGCTGCTTTTTATTGCGAGTTGCCCCATCATTTCGGCTATTTTTCATGCATACAGTTTTACTTGCTGCTTTTTATTGCAAGTTGCCCCATCATTTCGGCTATTTTTCATGCATACATTTTTACTTGCTGCTTTTTATTGCAAGTTGCCCCATCATTTCGGCTATTTCGTAGGCATGTGTGGCTTGCTAGCTTTTTCGCCGCAAGCTTGGATTTTAGACACCGATTTCGGCATCAGCACCGCTACAACTAGAATGTTTCCAGGTGCGAATCATCATTTGCCTCTGTCGATGTTGAACAAAGGGGGCTTAGTAAACAGGGTTAAGGGTCCTGTCGACCAATGCTTTTGACTTCATGAGCCGTAAGGGTCTCACAAAAGTATTTCTCCCCACAAGTTGTGAGGATCTTGTAGGTGTATTTTCTCCCTAGGGATCGTCAGGATTCCTAAGTGTATGTTCCTCTGCAAGTCGTAAGGATCCTATAAGAGGGCTTTCTCCTTATGGGTCGAGAGGACCTACAAGGGTTGGACATATCCCTAGTCACGGGTGGGACTTTGCTGGGGAAATGTTTATTCGTGCCCGTGGATTGTATACAAGGGTCAGTATTGAGCCTCTTGTAGGGCAGTATCGAAGGTTGTGGGGGATTTTCTTAAGAACAGGTTTAGGTTTCTGTAACTTAAGACTTTCAAATCTCATGAGCCGTGAGGGTCCCATAAGAGAATTCTCCTTACGAGTCGTAAGGATCTCGCAAGTGTATTTTCTCCTTAGGAATCATGTGGATCCCTAAGTGTGTTGCTCCTTTGTAAGTCGTAAGGATCTCACGCGGGTGGTTTCTCCTTACAAGGTCGAGAGGACCCTACAAGTGTTTTTTAATGAGGTTGCGCCCTTTCGGGTTTTCACAAACACTCGCCGGTAGTCCTGCTGTTTTTACTCACGGAGCCATTTCGTGTTTTCATCCGTGCCCATTTTGCTTATGGACATACCGTTTTTTTTATATTCTTTTTCTCTCTCTTTTTTTTTATCTCGTCAGCCTAAGGATGCTGCGGTAGTAGTTTAGGGACGTTTCGGTCCGTCGTTAGTTTAAGGACATTTCGGTCCGTCGATAGTTTAAGGACGTTTCGGTCCGTCGTTAGTTTAAGGACATTTCGGTCCGTTATTAGTTTAAGGACATTTCGGTCCGTTATTAGTTTAAGGACATTTCGGTCGGTCGTTAAGGGGAAGGTCGGCTACTGCTTATAAGGCTCGAGCTTAGGAAGATAGCGAGCGGACATAGTCATCGTCATCTATCATTGACCCAGGCTGTGGCTCATTAAGCATAGTATTTCTTTAAGAAGCGGCCGTTTATTGGCCAGAAAGTCCTTTCACCGTGCATGTCCATGAGTAGATAGGCCCCACCCTGGTAGACCTTATCTATGATGTACGGGCCTTCATAGTTTGGCTCGAATTTTCCCCGCTTGGCTCGATTGGGGATCATAGGCCTTTTGACCACTAACACGAGTTCGCCTTGGCGGAATGTCCTCGGTCGGGTCAATCTTTCATATGAGCGCGTCATCTTTGCTTTATAAGCTTCCAGATTTTGTTGCGCTATGAGCCGGGTTTCGTCGAGGGCATCGAGCTCCTCAAGCCGAAGGTGAGCATTTTCTTCGTCCGTCAGCTCGTAGTGGACTGCCACTCGTAGAGAGGGTAACTCTATCTCAAGGGGGAGCACTGCTTCCGTCCCAAATACCAACGCGTACGGTGTTGTATTCGTGGCCGTCTTGAATGTAGTTCGATAGGCCCAAAGGGCCTCTTGCAGCCTCTCGTGCCAATCTTTCTTATTTCGGGACACCGTCTTTTTTATGATCTTTGTCAAGGTCTTATTGAAGGCCTCGGCCAGACCGTTAGCTCGTGGATTGTAAACTGAAGAATATCTCCAGTCTATGTTGTGCTGCTGCGCGAAGCGGCTAATCTTATGGCTTCTGTAGGCTGGCCCATTATCGGAGATAATCCGCCGTGGGGTTCTAAACCGATAGATGACGTGCGTCTTGAAGAAGTTGAGGATATTCTCCATCTTCACTTCCCTCAGCGGTACTGCTTCTGCCCATTTGGAGAAGTAATCAGTTGTCGCCAGGATGAAACGATGTCCCCGGGACGATGCCGGCTCAATGGGGCCGACTATGTCAGTCCCCCACATTTCGAAAGGCCAGCTAGCCACCGTTGGGTGTAGTGGATTCGGATGTTGGTGGATAAAGTCTCCATGAATCTGGCACGGGTGGCATTGCTTCGCATACTCGAGGCAGTCTTGGACCATCGTGGGCCAATAATAACCCATCCGTTTGATCTTCAATTTCATCTTCGGGCCTGCTTGGTGAGAACCGCAGAGTCTGTCATGAACTTCCTGAACGACTCTTTCTGCTTCGTCAGGTCCTAGGCATCTCAGCCACAAAGAATCAAACGATCTTTTGTATAGAGTGTCGTTGACGAAAGCGAAAAATAGAGCTCGTTTCATGAGCTGATGTCTCGAGGACGCTTCTTCGGGCATTCGGTGGGACTTAAAGTAGTCTATGAAGACTTCCCTCCAGTCCTCGGCCTTCTCATGGTCTTTTATTTGTAGAGTCGTCTGCTCAGTCGCCCCCTTTTCTTCGTATAATTCCGGAGATATTTCTACTGGGGCGAGCACTCGACGGCTTTGTACCACGATTCTGACGTCATCGAGGTTCTCGTCAGCCAGTTCTTTAGCGAGCTTAGCTAACGCGTCTGCTTTGTTATTTTCCGCACGTGGTATACTTTCCAAAGTGTAGGAGGGAATTTAGGTCAATAGTTATTGCACCTTTTCGCCGTATTTCACCAACTCCGGTTTGCACGTTTGGTAGTCACCATTTACTTGGCTAACGACCAATTGAGAATCCTCGTATATAGAGAGGTCTTCAACTCCCATGTTAATAGCGATCTCGAGGCCCGCTATCAAAGCTTCGTATTCGGCTTCATTGTTCGTCCTCGATTCCGTTAAAGAGAAAGCAAAGCGCATTATCCCTCCTTGTGGGGTTACGAAGATGAGGCCTACTCCCGATTTGAGTATGGGGGTACATTGTTTGCGCTTCTTCATGGAAGATGCTCCGTCAAAATAGAGTTCCCATCGGGTATCACCGCCGCCGATCGCGTCGAAGGCATGTTCGTCCGGCAAATCGCAGTTCAGAGGAGAACCGGCAGGTACTGGATGCTCAGCGAGGAAGTCGACAATGGCCTGGCCTTTCACTGCCTTAAGAGGTCGATACGTTATTGAGAACTCCATCAGGAGTAGAGTCCATTTAGCGAGTCGACCCGTCAATATAGCCTTTGACATCAAATATTTAAGAGGTTCCACCTTCGAGATGAGACGGACTTCGTGCGCCAACGCATAGTGCCTGAGCTTTGTTATCGCGAAGATTAACGCCAAGCAGTGTTTTTCAATGGGAGAGTAGTTGCTTTCTGCCCCCAGCAGAACTCGACTTAAGTAGTAGAGTGCTCTCTCTTCTCCTTGATCGTTCTCTTGTGCCCACAATGCGCCTAAGGAACCTTCGAGGGCGGTTGTATAAAGAATGAGGGGTTTTCCCTTGACCGGCGCAGCCAACACCGGAGGGTTTTGCAGGTACTGCTTGATCTCGTCTAGTGCACCTTGGCATTTGTGATCCCAAACGAATGGAGTTCCATTCTTCATCAGGTGGCTGTAAGGACGAAATTTGCCTGAAAGATTGGCGATAAACCGCCGGATGTATGCGAGCTTCCCTTGGAGAGACCGCAACTGTTTGAGGGTTCTTGGCGGTGGCATTTCCATGATCGCCTTGATCATAGATGGATCTATTTCGATACCTCGATGTCGGATGATGAATCCCAGGAATTTACCCGAGGAGACCCCAAACGCGCATTTGAGGGGATTCATCTTCAAATTATATTGCCGAAGGCGTTGAAATACAGTCTCCAGATGCTTTAAATGTTCTTCGTATGACATGCTCTTTACTACAAGGTCATCGATATAGCACTTGACGATGTCATGTATGAGGTCGTCGAAGATTTTTGTCATGGCCCTTTGATAGGTAGCGCCGGCGTTCTTTAGACCAAAGGGCATAACCCTATAGCAGAATATACCCAAAGGAGTCTGGAAAGCGGTATGCTTCTGGTCTTCGGGATGCATCTTTATCTGATTGTATCCTGATGAACCATCCATAAAGGAGAAAACCTCGTGAGTGGACGTGTTATCTATCATTAGCTTGGTTACTAGTACGGGGAAATCGTCCTTTGGACAGGCTTTATTGAGATCCCTGAAATCCACGCATATGCGCACCGTCCCATTCTTCTTCATTACCGGGACGATATTGGCGATCCAGTCGGGATGCTGGACTTCTTGGATAAATCCAGAATCGATCAGCTTCTTGACTTCGACGTTGATGGTCATTTCAAGCTCGAGTCGCATCCTTCTTGGCACCTGCTTGACTGGTTTGATATCTGGGGATATTGCTAATTTATGCACAGCAATCTCCGGATCTAATCCTGGCATCTCGGAGTAGTTCCATGCGAAACAGTCTTTATGCCGTAGAAGGACGTTCTTTAACGCAGTCATCCTTTCTTCAGATAGAAGCTCGCTGACAAATGTCGGTCGCGGGTCATCTGCCGATCCCAACTCAATCTTCTTGAGGTTATCTGCAGTAGTATGTATGCCGTCTTCCAGTTCTTTTGGAGCTGGCGGAAATTCTGAGACCACCTCATCATCGCTGTTCTCAAAGCACCAGGGAAGGTCATCCATGTTCTCGGGCTCTTCTTTTAATATCGTAATCGTATAACAGGTGCGAATCCGTTTCCAGGACTGAGGTGGATCTGGTTCTGCTTTTGCGGCTTTGGGTTCATGCTTTTGTGGCGGCGTTACCCTCCAGCCGTCGGATAAAGCGAATCTGCCCTGTTGGTACTGGTCCTCGACCCAGTTCTTGAAGGTGAAGCAGTCTTCGGTAGGATGTCCTATGGCTTGGTGATAAGAGCAATAGCTCAGATGAGAAGCCCTGTTAGCTTGCTCAGGGTGCTTCAACTCTGGAAGCGCGATCATTTGATGTTTTATAGCGAGCTTGAGTAATCTCTTCGTCTTGTCTCGAGGGAAGGAGTACACTCGACTCATCTTCTTCATGAGGGATAAATCTGAGCCGCGCAATACCCAATCACGTAACTCTCTAATCCTGCGTCGTTGTCGTCGGCTCCCCTTTTCCGCTTCTTGATTCATTTCTGCCTCTGCATCGGGCCTTTCGTACAACGGGTTGACAAGGATGAGCATCTTTGTCTTTTGCAGCCTGTTGAAATAGACGTTGCGTCCTGGCCTTCTCGTAGATGGCCATCTCGCGGTTGTGGTCTTCCCGAGCTTTTTGACCCATTTTCCTGATGAGCTTGTCCATTCGTTCTTCAAACGACGGACTCGGCATTTCAATCGCGGGATCTAGTTTTGATGAGGGGTTGGCATTTCCTGACGGGGCGTCTTCTTCTTCATCAAAAGTATATATGGCGTAGCTACTGTGGGCCCGTTCCCATTTTCCGGCTCTCACGTATCCAAGCCCAAGTGTTTCCATTTTCCCGTTGGGCAATTTGCGTTGAGTCCCAGGGACATCCCAAATCCTGTTGTAGAATCGAGCTTGTCGAATAGTCTGTTTTAAGGGTACTCCTTGGCGCTTCAATAGCCTCTTTAGTCCATTTGTGTAGTATCTGGGCAAACGGATAGGTTGGAGCCTGTCGAGTGTAACATCCGTGCCATGCCATATCTCTTTCTCTATTTTCGACTCTGAGGATCGGAAGAATAGGATTAACTTCTCACCCTTTTGCCTGGGAGGGATGTAAAATGTTTGCAGGTCCTGCACATTGTGAGCTTGAAGTGTGTCGAGATCCTTGTAGTGTTCTCGCGGCACCATGGTGATTTGCAAACTCTGATCATCGCTAGGGGATGCTCGTATTGACAGTCGATTGGAGAACACGGCATTAACCTCATCTTCCGAGTCACTTCCGAAGACCAACATGGGGGCGGACGTCCCCGGGTTGTTGCGTTGAGATGGCCCGGCATAAACTATCTCTTCTTCTTCTTCGGTATCGCTCCCGAAAACAGGGATGGTGGCGGCGGGTTTGTTTTCCGGGTTGCGACACCTTTCTGTATCCTCGAAATCTGGCAAAAAGTACTTCGCATCTTCGTATTTGCGGACTTCGTTCACGGAAAATGGGTTCAACTCACCTGTTACGGTATACTCGAAACCATCCTTGAAGTACTTCATACACTGATGTTGTGTAGAAGGGATGATGTTGTACTCGTGTAGCCAAGGACGACCGAGCAAGGCGTTGTAGCAGGTCTTGGCGTCAATGACATGGAATTTGATGTCTGTGACGAGGAGTCCAAAGCGTAATGTTAGTATCACGGATCCGAGAGTCCGTGACGATTGTGAATCGAAACCGGAGATAGTAATTTTGTCACGAGCGAGGTGTTGCACACTCATGCAGATTTCCTTCAACACCAGAACATTAAGGAGATTGTCGGTGGTTCCATTATCCACCAGGATCTTGCCTATCTTGATATCATGGCAGTATCCAGAGACATATAGGGGACGGTTGTGGTCGCACGTCCCGAGAAGGAGGTCTTCGTCACCTAAAGTGATGTCGGCCGTATGCACTTCCTCCAGTTCATCCTTCATCTTTTCAGTGGCGAGGAAGGCTTGGAATTGCTCAGGTTCTTGTAACGCCTTAATTAGTGAATCTCGCGCTTCTTTTGATAATAGGAGGGCATCGAGAATGCTAAGCTGAGAAGGTAGCTTCCTTAGGTGCGCTAGGATATTGTAGTCCACCTTACCCTTCCTGGGGGGGTCTTTGGTAGTCAGTTCTTTCATGACCTGGTCATCTAAAGTGATATCCTCAGTGACCTTTTCCTTTCCCTTATCTTTTCTACTCGTGGGCCCGAGATTCTTTTCTGGGAGTGTGCGATTGCGCAGCTGAATGTTCTCGCAGGCCTCCGATTTCTCCTCTTTCCCTAAATCGGATTCTTTAAAGAGAGGGCCCAGAGCCATTTCTTCATCAGAGTCGCTCCCAAAGGTGAGAACTTGTGACCCTCCGGCGTTAACCATGTAACAGTTGCCAGTGGTTCTGTTGTGCCCGTCGGCAGTACTTCTTCGTTCCCGACGAGTTTTGCGTTTCATGCGCTTAAAATGTTGCCGATGAGCAACATAGCCTTGCCACCATATCCTAAAGGCGTCGCACTCCTCCGTGGGGTGTGAAATTTTCCGATGATATGCGCAATAATCGGTGTGCCTCTCCACCCCATTGAGCGTGTTTTCTTCCGAGGGTGGTAGCTTCATTCCCATTGACATGGCTTTGGCAAACCTTTTTCTCGTCTTGAATATCTTCTTGTCTGCCTTGGATGCTTTTCGATCTGGCGGGAGTACTTCAACTCTTTCGTTCAGTCGCCTGCATTTGGCTCCTTCCGATGCGGCCATCTCACGCTCCTGATCCGCTTTACTCTTTAGACGAATCTCGTCTAGAAAGGCGTTGATCATTTCATCTGTTGGCCACACACGCTCTGGTTCAGGCTCTGTCCCCAGTTTTCTAGTGCCAGGAGTTTTCTCATCGTCAGTAAACGAGTGGGAGATTACGTTACAACTCGCCACATATCCCTCGGATTCATCCGACGAGCTCTCTCCATCATCGTCCTCTCGAAAGATGTGGCTGAGGAACTCTTGCAGTGTGACAGGAGTTCGCGCCTTTTGATTGTACTCTTCCAGCGCGTCGATTTGCTTCTGCAAGTTCGTGTGCTCGTTTCCAGGCTTCACGGGCTTCTTGGATCACTTCTTCTTTTTCTTCGAAGATTTTGACGGTTGGGCGTGAGTATTTGGGCCACTATCACGAGTCTTCGTAGTTGGGCGGGGCTTCAACATCCCTTCGATAATTTGAGGTTCAAGAGGGTCCTTCCATTCGATCGCAGGGCACGCATGAAGGTCTCTTAGCATTCTCTTGGTTTTAGTTGATAGCACGACCTCCCATAGAGTTTCTTCAATAAAGGAACAGGTTGCCCCCGGTGTATCTGCTTTCTTAGGAGTATGCGGCTGTGGTGGGTTCACCTTCCACTTTTCGGACAGTGCAAACTTCCCCTGGAGGTATTGATCTTCAATCCATCCTTTGAAGACGAAGCAATCCTCAATCGGATGACTTACCGTTTGATGGTAAGGGCAATAGTTAGGGTTATTCACCTCAGTGGGTTGCAGCGGTCGCCTTGGATTTGGTAGGTTTATAAGTCTGTTGCGTACTGCCAGCTCGAATAACCGTTTCGTCTTGTCTCATGGGAACGAGTAGGGACGCTTCATCTTCTCATTATAATACCGGCGTCTTTCTTCCAATTGATCCGCCGGCTTCGGGGCGTTAGGTTGCTGCTGGGCATTCGCGACGAAGGTTGCCCTTCCTTTACCCTTGTCATTCCGAGGTTCCAACTTCGGGGGAGGTGGTCTATGACCCATCTGGTCTATCTGAGCCAGCTTGTCGATTAAAGCTTGGAATGTGGTTGGCTTAAAGAACATCATAAACTGGGAGATAGTTGCGTGAGGGTCTAGGGTTCCCACGAACATGCCCACTGCGGGTGCTTCCTCAATGCGTTGCTCGCATCTCGACCACAAATTCCGCCACCGTATAGCATACTGGACCTAAGTTTTGCCTGGTTTCACCCTGGCATTAATCAATGCCGTTATTGGAGTGCGTTCGCTGGCGCTTGCGAATCGCTGAGTGAATAGCAGCTCCATTTCAGCGAACGTCTTGATAGAATCGTTCGGGAATTCCGAATACCATTCGAACGCTGTTTCTGATAAGCTGCCCACGAACTGGCGAAGCAACAGTTTATCATCACCGCCGGTGTTACCGCAAAGGGCCCTGAACTGGGCAACATGTTGATGGGGATTGTCGGTCCCCTTATACACGTGGAATTTTGGTATTGTATAACCCGGCGGGTATTTGATTTGTTCGTACCAGCTTGGATACGGCCGGCTCGTCTTTACGATTTGACCAGCTGCCTCAGTCGCATGATGAACCCGGATTTGTTGGGCTATATAGTCGACCAAATCAGCCTTAGAGATTGCCTCCTCTTTGGCCGTTGAGAGGGCCGGTGGTGGGTTTGACGTTTCTCCTCGGTCGTCTTCAAGAACGATTGGGGGATCCTCGGCGGGTGGGTCCTGCTGGATCATCATTCCCATCATATCTTGGAAGAGAAGGCCCATACGCTGGATGTTGGCTGCTTGTTCAGCATCCTCTTTATCCTTCTTCTCCAGTATCCGGCGAAGGAATTCGGCGTCGGTTTCTGCCTCCTGGCGTTCGTCTGAGGACGTTTTTGGGTTTTCTTTTGGCCCGGTAAGTGCGGCCATAGCATTCATTATCTCCTGGAGCTTTTGTTGTTGCTCCTGAGCATTGGTCACCGACCGTGTGAGCGGTCTATGACCTGTAGACGCACGGCTGTCTTCTTTTCCTGATGCCATGTATACGGTGTGGACCATCATGCCCCCAGACTTAGGGCGTCTGGGCTCAGTGCTTTTAGCTGTCGTTGCAGGCTGGGGGATCTTCTCTGACTTCCTCCTTTTATGAGCAGTAGAGGTTGAGCGGGCCGTTGAGGTGGGCGTCCAGACAGCCTTTCGTGGTTTAGCCTGGTGACCGGCTTCCGATTGGATTTTCAGCTTCTTGTGCTGGCGGGAGAAGTTTGGATCGATCATCGAGTCTCGGGCCTGCCGCCAAACCTTATAGATTTTGGAAGACAGCCGTTGAGGGGATTGGTGCTGTTCTGACTTTATTTCCACAACCTTTTTTAGTGGGGGAGGAGACCTTTTTAGCACCGCAGTAGGAGAATTCCTTCGCACCTTATTTAGCATCTCGAAGCTGTTCCCCATTGGAACAACAGCATTAACTTCTGCCATCGAGGCTGGTGGAGTTAGCCCCGAGGGGGAGTTGCCCCCAGCCCTCCTTACTCGGCGCCAGTGGCGACGTCGAGCGTGCCGAGCGGACGGCGTTGGTTCAGCGGTGAGAATATCTTCGTCTTGCCCCCTGTGTAGGTGGGGGGTCGTTGCTGGTGTTAGCCTGTCAAAGACCGACGTCCTTTGGATAGCAGGAGCGGGAGCTGGAGCCGTCAATCTTGTAAAGACCGACTTTGTGGCAGGGGAAGTCGCTTTGATGACTTCAGGAGCAGGACCGGTCACTTTCTTAGAAGCAGCCTTCTCTGGGATTGTAGGCCCCATGATGGGTCCACAGGATTTCTGGCCCAATCTAGAGAAGACCAAGGCGCTGATGTTGGGCGACCCGTTGAGAGAAGCCGCGGCAGGGGTAAGACGATCAAAGACCAACTTCTTGGGAGCTTCCTTTGTCAGCACCGGTGCCGTGAAGCTTGTCGGTGGGAGCATAGTCCCAAAGAACAATCCGGTAGTGGCCTGAGTCACCTGGTCCACCGGTATTGTGAATAACGAAGCAGCTTGGGGTCCGTAGGCTATACCTCCTGGCGAGGCAGAGCGTTGGTCGCAATTGCAGTCCGAGCAGTTGGAGCATTTCGCAGAAGTAGAAGCCATCGATTCTTTGCTTTCTGCAATAAGCAAGACGCCAATTCTTAGTATCTTGAAACCCAAGGGCAACCATTAGAGAACCGCTATTGGTTCGCGAATCACGACACACGAAGTGTGGAGTGGAAAGAGGAAAAGGTCCCACCGGGCGTGCCAGAATCTGTTCCCCTCAGAATGGCGGCGCGACTGACGTCTCGCCTGAGATTCGGGGCAGATGCTAATTTGTGCTATCCGTACACCTCTCCGATGATGCCAAGTTGATTTATGGCACCGTGCATCGAAGGTCTGAACAGATGCGTCCGATGTAGCAGACTTCGTCAGATTCCTCCTCGCTTGAGGGGTTTTTTTTTATTGTGGGGACGCTCTTCCCTGCAGGCGCAAGCCCCTGCAGTTAATTACGCTACCGCGTCGCGGTAACAACTTTCTCCTTCTCCAGATGGTCACTTCGTGTCGTGTGTGTTTGTTTTATGTTTTGTTGCCCGTGGATTGTTTACGGAGACCGAGTTATGTCGTCGCCCGTAGGGCGTGGACTACTCCAAATCCGTATTATCTTAGATTTGGGTTTGGGGGGGTTTGGTTTGAGGATACGTTAGCCATATTTGAGGCCAAGATCAACTCAAACGTTTGTTAAGGATACGTTAGTCTCACCTGAGACTAAGATCAACTTAACGGGATCGTTTAGATCCGACAAAAGAGCATTTGGGCTTCATTGTTCCAGTTTAGGGACATAGTGCTCCATCTAACGTATGGCCGTCGGGACCCATCGCCTCTCTGACGACGTTGAAGGATTACAACGACAGATGTCAGAGGAGTTCAGAGATGTACCCTTGAACCAGAGTTAATTTGGGGGGGATCTATAGTCCAGTTTGGGACTAAAGTCTGTTTGAAAGGTTTAAGGATACGTTAGCCATATTTAAGGCTAAGATCAACTTAAACGGGATCATTTAGATCCGACAAAAGAGCGTTTGGGCTCTATTGTTCCAGTTTAGGGACATAGTGGTTCATCGCTAGTTTAAGGACATTACGGTCCATGGGTAGTTTAAGGACATTGCGGTCCAATGTTAGTTTTAAGACATCTCGGTCAAGGTTAAGGACGTCGTAGTCCATGGGTTTAAGGACCCCACAGTCCATTGTTAGTTTTAAGACATCTCGGTCAAGGTTAAGGACGTCGTAGTCCATGGGTTTAACGACCCCACAGTCCAATGTTAGTTTTAAGACATCTCGGTCAAGGTTAAGGACGTCGTAGTCCATGGGTTTAACGACCCCACAGTCCACTGTTAGTTTTAAGACATCTCGGTCAAGGTTAAGGACGTCGTAGTCCATGGGTTTAAGAACCCCACAGTCCATTGTTAGTTGTAAGACATCTCGGTCAAGGTTAAGGACGTCGTAGTCCATGGGTTTAAGGACCCCACAGTCCATTGTTCGTTTTAAGACATCTCGGTCAAGGTTAAAGACGTCGTAGTCCATGGGTTTAAGGACCCCACAGTCCATTATTAGTTTTAAGACATCTCGGTCAAGGTTAAGGACGTTGTAGTCCATGAGTTTAAGGACCCCATAGTCCATATCAATGTGTGGTCATCGGGACCCGTCATCTCTTTGAAGACGTTGAGGGATTACAACGCCAAGTATCAAAGGAGTGAAGAGATGTACCCTGGAACCGCAGTGGATTAAATAGTCTTTGGCCCAAATTGGGATCAAGACCAATTAATTATGTTATGAGCCCATTAGCCCAGTTAATTACGAATTGAGGACTTATGGCCAGCTTGGGCTAAGTCCAATCATGTCTGGGACATCGGCCCTCCTGTTGGTCCCTTGAAGGAGAGGCTTTGACTCTGGCCATTTAGCCAATTGGGCTAACGTTAATTCAGCAGTGTTGAACACTGGGATCAAGTTAGTGTTTTAACACTAAAAGACAGTTGGTGTTAAACACCAGCAACAGGGGGGTTCAAATTAGTGCTAAACATTAGAGCAAATCAGTGTCAAACACTAGCAGCAGAGGCTTCAAATTAGTGTCAAACACTAAGAAAATTAATGTTAAACTCTGTCAACAGAGATTTAATTTAGTGTTAAACCGTAAGAAATTCAGTGTTAAACACTGCAAGAAAGCTCTTTTATTAGTGTTGAACACTAAGGCAAAACAGTGTTTAACACTGGGCTCAGGGGGTTCCAATTTAGCGTTAGACGCTGAGGCAAGAGGGGTCACGTGGTAGCACGTGAGGGCGCCCTCCCTTCGTTTGTTCTGCTGAGAAGATTGCATCTTTTGGAGCATCACGTGTCATCACGTGACGGGTGTTTAAATGAGGTATGTTAAAGCCTCTGCCAACGTGAGTCACGAGAGGCACTGCCTCAAAGGGCTTTCTGTAGATCTTTTGGGGGGTCACGTGGTGACACGTGACCCTGCTTTTCTGTAGTTGTTTAGAAGATCTCTTAATCCCTTTCAGGAATTAAATTCCTCGTAGGGTTGAACCCTGACAATAATTTCAGAGGAATTAAATTCCTAGTTCCTTTTGAAGAGTTGAACTCTGAATTTTCTGTAGGAATTAAATTCCTCATATATGTGAAGAACTGAATAGGGTTAAACCCTAATAAAAGCTTTAAGGAATTAAACCCCCACTCTCTGTTAGAGAATTATTCTGGGGAATAAGATTAAGGGAATTAAATTCTTAACTAGTGTTAAACCCTGATTCTTTTCATTCTGAAGGAATTAAATTCCCATAACTCAGGGTAAAACCCTAATTTTATTTTGAAGGAATTAAATTCCTATAGTCCTGTGAGAATTAAATTCTCGTGCTTCCATTCCCTCTCTATTCTTTGGATCTGCATGGCAGGATCTCAACCCATTGAGAATTAAATTCTCAACTCAAGGGGAGATGTGCACTTTACAGATCCTCCATCAAAGAGAAAAGAAATATGTCCTTCTGTTTTATATCAGAGTTAAACTCTGTTAAGAATAAAAAAACCTTCCTTTTCTTACCTAGGGTTTTCTTTTGCAGAAGATCCAAATTCCTCTAACGTATCAAGGCTTTCTCTCTTTTCTTCCCTCTGCATATATATATTTTTCTTGTGTGTCTCTTGGCTCCTATTTATAGGAGAAGCAGCCGAGCCAATTAGTTTTTGATGAATCTTTCATTGAGAGATTTGATTTGCATCCATCATTCGTTTTGGACCTTTGGATTATTAGGTGAATTTTATTCACCATTGGATTTTAAATCCAGAGATTCTCCTTTGTTATTTCGGTTAGATTTTAAGGGGAAATCTTTCCAAATTCCAGATTTTCCCATAGATAGATGATATTTTATCACGTTTAAATCTTTAATTCAATCGGTTCTTTTGGAAAGATTTGAGAAGTCTTTTCTCAGAATTTAATTCTGTTAACAAATGGGCTTTGAAGTCGGTCACGTGTGGCCACGTGACCCTTGGTCACGTGTGGGCACGTGACCCCCTTGGAACGAGCCTTCCTCTTTCTTTTTGCGCTCTGTCTTCTGGTTGCTGCTTAACCGTCACGTGCCACCACGTGACCCCTGGTCACGTGTGAGCACGTGACCCTCGTCTGGACTCTTTTTCTTGATTTAACCGGAGAACAAGTCTGTTGCTTTTGAGTATCACGTGCCAACACGTGACCCTGGTCACGTGGGAGCACGTGACCTCTTCTGAAGCCTTTTCCTTGATTTGATCAATTGACCGGTTTGCCTTTGAAGCCGCTTTTAATTGTCACATGCCAACACGTGACCCAGGTCACGTGGGAGCACGTGACCCTTTCTGAAGCCCTTTACTTTGATGCAGTCGGGGAGCTGGATTTGCCTTGCTGATGCTTTTAGTTGTCACGTGCCAACACGTGACTGCTGGTCATGTGTAAGCACGTGACCCTTTTCTGAAACCTTTTCCATAAGCTTTTCTGATTTTAAATCAGGAAACAGGTGTATCGGGGCGGAGCAATCGCACCCTATTAGATATGGTGCGCTCTATGATGAGTACAACTGAGTTGCCTATTACCTTTTGGGGTTATGCGCTTGATGAAGCTGCATACCTATTGAATTGGGTTCCAACCAAATCAGGTGCCTACCACTCCATATGCGATATGGTATGGGAAGAGCCCATGTCTTAAGTAAGTTAAGATTTGGGGTTGTCCGGCCTATGTCAAAAGCAAAATCCGGACAAGCTCGAGGCAAGGTCAGTTCTGTGGAAGTTTGTTTGATATCCCAAGCATTCGCAAGGGAATATCTTTTGCCGCACCGAGGAACAAAAAGTGTTTTATTTCTCGGCATGCCACTTTTGTTTTTAGAAAAAGGAATTTATTTTAGAAATAAATTTGTGATCATGAGGTAGAACTGGAAGGAGTTCCATCTATACAAACAACAACTGAAGATTTTGTAGAACCGGAGGATTCAATAGTTCCTGACGAACCTTAGCCTTTCCGCCGATCTGGTAGGGTTCCTAATCCACCTGATAGATACTTCGGTTTTCTCAATGACAGTGGGATCGAGGATTGCATCATGAGATGATGATCCAACTAGTTTCGAGCAGGCCATCAAGAGTGGGGACTCTGTAAGAATGGCTGGATGCTAAGCGATCCGAGATGGAATCCATATACACCAACAAAGTATGGACTTTGGATGCTTTATTTGAAGGGTTAAATCCTCATCATGAGCAAGTATATCTTGAGAAGATTACTTGGTGTAGATGGAAAAGTTGAGACTTTCAAAGCTAGACTTGTTGTAAAAGGTTCTCGTCATCGACCAGGTGTGGTTTAAGATGAAACATTTTCTCTGGTAGCTATACTTAAGTCCATCCGGATCCTACTTGCCATTGCTACATAAAATGACTACGATATCTTGCCGTTGGGTGTCATAACTACTTTTCTAAATACTGATTTAGAAGAAAGCGTCTATAAGTACACAGCCAGAGGGCTTCGTAGACAGTAGGAGCAGCGGAAACGTATGCAAGTTGCTTTACAGGTTTAAGCAGGCATCGCTGAGTTGGAACATCTGTTTTGATATGATAGTCAAAGCATTTGACTTCATCAAAATGGTAGATGAACCTTGTATATACAAAAAGGTAGTAGAGAGTAAGGTGGTCATCCTCGTATTGTACGTGGATGATATACTCTTGATAGGAAAGGAGTTTCCTATGCTACACTCGGTCAATCTCCTCTTATCACAAGGATTCTCCATATAGGATCAAGGAGATACCTCCTAAATTCTGGGTTTTGGATCTATGAGATAGATCTAAGTGGATGTTAGGATTCTCATTAGGTGTAGTGACATGGTATCAATCAATCCTGGGGAAAATCACTGGATAGCATCCAGGGTGGTAAGGTCGACTGAATATCAGTCACAGACATTGTCTTTACCCTCAGTAGAGGGACGGTATGTTGGAAGAGTTCCAAACTAGATACCGTGGCAAACTAGACGATAAAGGCTGGATACATCACTACCAAAGAGGATGTCTGGGTGTATATTAGTTCATAAGATGAACTTCGTTCCTACCATTGTGTGACAATGGAGTTATGGCTTGTGCGTAGGAACCCCATCCCATCAGTGACCCAGACATATTCTAAGGCAATATCACCTGATCTTGGAGATGGTTGATCTCCAGGGATCGAAGTTAGGAGAGTTGACTCAAAGGACAACACGGCGGATCCACTCACAAATGCCTTTTCGCAGAGAGACATTTATGGGTTGGTTGAGTATGAGATACTATAACCACTGCTATATAATGGCCCTAGTGCAAGTGGGAGATTGTTAATTATATGTATGCCCTAGAGGCCATTACTGTACATGAGATGTATACTGTAGTGGATGCTTGGACATATATTGGGAGGACTTTCTTGCTCGACATGAAAGTTTGCTATCTGGTTACTCTTTATCTTAACATGTACACTGATTGTCTCTCTGTTACATGTTGGTAAAGCCCTTAGGATGTGTACTTGACTACCTGGATTATGATGAGGATCATACTAGTGGGACAATGGTGGTCTGTGAGTACATCCTTTAATGTCCCTAGTCGTGGGTGTATCGAGACGGGGCATCAATATACCAGAGTAGAATAGCGTATAGCTTCTCGACCCATGTAGATGGACGATGGATGATCCCATATCCATTAGTGTTTGACATCATAGATGATATACGGGTGTTCAGTGGAGACTAGGTACACTGGACGGACTCACCGAGAACTCCCAGATGGTATTATACCTCACGTCAGATGGCAGTTATCTAGTGACACTAGTACCGGTTAGTCTGTCGACTCGAGATCATCATAGAGTCTTGTGTGATTCCCAATGTGCTTTGATTTCCACCTTACCACGTTCATGAGAACGTTCAAAATGGTGGTTTTTGGGTACAGTCCCGAGTCACATGGAGGCAATGAGCGATAGGAGGGGATTCGTCTTTCCCGGTATTGGGAGTTGATGTTGCGCTGTGTTTGATAGGCTATAAAAGGAAGTCCATGGCCAGGTCTGATTCAGAGATTTAATGGTAAGTGTTACCAGTAGTTTCTCGACCAGTTATGAGCCTCATATCGGCACGACTTATCGATTTACTGGGGTTTGACGTTTACCACCACTAGACGAGATATGCGACATATTAGATGAAGAGACCGGACTGTACGGTAGTGTTACTGATTGGATTCGCAGGAGTATGAGCAAGCTTTCTTGTTGATCTTCAGATCGCTCAATACCCGGGTGGCCGTTACGTTTAGTAGACCTCTTGCGGCTTGTGGGTGTTTGATATGATCATCTCCTACTGCCGGCGTATTGACGAGTCTTTAGAGTCCTACACAGAGGTTTCCTGGTTCATGCGAAACGGAGTAGGAGCACATATGTGATATATGCGGGACTGAGATTGATGCACGTATGTGATACCGCATTCTATTCTCGCGATTTATGACATCGGTCGGTTATATGAGATATAGCCGGATTATCGGATCAAGTGTTGATTCGATAAGTTGTTGCATTTGATATTAGTCGGTTATATGTGATATAGCCTGATTATTAAATCAAGTGTTGATTTAATAATTTAATGTATAATTGTATATTAGATATACTAGATTACATTAACTAATATTAGCTCATTTATGATTTCTTTTCTCACTTGTGTGCATTAGTGTATATGTGATATATATTAATGTACAATTTTTGTGTCATGCTAGATGCCACATGTGACATGGGTGTATGAGACTTGCACCATGCTTAATAATATGATAGGTTTATATTTATCTAAGTTAATCGAAATTAGTGGGATTAAGTCACATGGTTGAAACTTGTAGAAGCTTGTGGAACAATTGACCAAGTCCACTAAGTTTGTTTTACTTGTAGATATTTATTAACCTAACCATTATTAACTAGCCATGGATTATTCTCTATATGGGTTAGTGTATGACACTAACACACCCATGGTTGCTATTCTCACCTCATGAGTTCATTCTCTCATCTCTTCACTTGAGCTTCTTCTTCCTCATGAGAAAAGCTCATTAGCTTTTCTCAAGGTGAGAAAATATTGTGAGAAAAATAAATTTGAAGAGAGCCCACTTCCTACTTCATCATCCTCTACTACTTGCCATTTAGTTTAGGGCGTTTGCTTCACTAATTTCACAATTAGTAAAGAGGTAGAATGAGCTTGAGTCTCCTCGACGTAGATCATCTTCGGCCTCGAAGACTTCGAGCAAGCTTGTTCATTTCTCCGGGAGAACCCATACCAGAGTTCGGGAGATCGATACTCGCAGCGAAGGGACTACTACATGGAGCTTTAGAAGTGAAGGACCGGTCTACAAATGTTGTATTCCTTGTTCACTACTTGTAATGGTTGATTACATGTTCATATTGTCTATTTACTCTAGCTTTATCCTAGCTTAGGATTGATTAGCACCTTAGAATTTTTAAATTTTGCATGGTAGTTGCTGTGAAAACCCAGTAGGGTGCTAAGGAATTCCAACACATACCCGTATCCGTATTCCAAAATATACGAATACACAGAGACAAGTATAATCCAATAATATAATATTAGGATCCAGCTTAAAACAAAGCCCACTAGTATTATCTGTCCGAACATCATTCGTGTAGCCAGTACACGTATGCGATCGAAACCCTGCCTTAAAACCATACGACCTCTACATCGTCTCGCCTGAACCAGGGAAACTCTCTATGTGGGACTCTAAAGACTCGACAGTACGCTGGCAGTGGGTTTAACCACAAGTCCGTCAGTGGCACTAGCTGTATGTAACGACAACCCAGGTACATGTCGAAAAGGAGGCCAACGAGCGAACTCATCCGAAACCCCTACTGAGCCTGTCCGTGACAATATCCATGCAGTCCGGTCTGTTCGTCTGAGAGTATCGCATATAAGGTCTAGGGGCTGGAAAATATCAGACCCCGAATAACCGTACAAGTCGTATCAGTGTGGCTCAAGACCATCTGAGAATCTACTGGTCCGTCCACCAGTAATTCTCAATCAGCCCTGGCCAGGGACTTATGGTAATGACCAACCGATCACTGTGTGATATCGACTCCCTATACCGGGAGAGACGAATCCCCAACAGTTGCTTACTGCCTCCATGTGGCTCGGGACTGTACCCAACTAAAACCTATTTGCACGACTCCTTTGAGCCGTGGTAGGGTAGTAATCAAAGCATAGTAGGAACTCATACGAGACAAATGACAACCTCAAGTCGATAGACTATCTGCACATATGTCAGCAGAGAACTGCTATCTGACGCTAGGTATAATACCATCTAGTCAGTCCTCGGCGAGTCCTGTCCGGTGTACTCACACCCAGTGAGCATCCGTATACAATCTTAGGCGCACATCACCAATGGCTGCGGGACCAATCCATCGCCCATCGTCAGGATCTAGATATGTATACACCAGTCTACTCTGGAGTATCGATGCCCAGTCTCAATATTCTATGACCAGGGACATTTAAGGATGTGCTTATTGACCACCTAGCTCCCATAAGTATGACTGTCATCACAACGTTGGTAGTCAGGCGAATATCCTACGGGCTTTATCAACATGTACACAATATATGAAATACAAAGTAAAATATATCACATGTTAAGATATAAACAAACCAAATAGCGTACTATCATATCGAGCAAGATTGTCCTATACATACATATCCCTAGCATCCTATACAATGAAGGCCTATGGGGCAAATATATCCAACATGTATATTTATGATATAGCATTCTAAATCAATATACATGCACTATATGATATATAAACATACCTGGAGGTGCGGGAGTAGGCTCTGTCCCAGATGTGGACGTACCACCAACAGCTAGACAATCAAACATTGACTATGTAAGTAATTTTGACATGAATATGCATGTATATTTATAATATTACATTCAAAATCAATATGCGTGCAGTATATCTGGAGGTGTGGCAAAGTCCACACGGAAGGAGGTATCCGAAGGGGTCTCCGACCGGTGTGCAAGACCGGCCCTCTGAAACTCCCTACGCAACTCTCCGGACTGCAGAACTGCTCTACCTCTGCCTCTGTCGGTGCCGCAGATGGAGCTCCTGCCACCCCTCGCTGCTCCCGTCATCGTCATCAAATCTAGATAAAACGGTTCATGGACGCATCAGACAATCATTACATATGCATGCTATATATGTATAGATCGTAAAATGTTAAGTAATAATATAACATTACCGATAACCTTTTTCGTTTCTTGGATGCATTAGATATATTGGATTTCATCATCGATATCATTTCTAACCCACGTAACTTCATGATCAGCGGAAGACAACCCGTCTTTCAAAACAGACGGTCGGAGCACTCTAGGTCTTCTCTCTTCTTCATCCTCCTTGCTGTCCTCGAATTCTGAGACATCATAAACAACCCTTGGTTTCCAACGGCATATGACACTCCATCCCGGATGCTTCAAACACTGTGGGTAGTATACTTGGAACACTTGGTTCGGAAAGATAAATGGATCGTCCTAACCATAAAATCGAAGTATGTTCATACTGGTCAATCCATATTCATCTTTCTAAGTCCCGAGATTGCTTCTCCACTTATCCGTATCGGTTCGTGTATCGTACCAAGTACACTGAAATATATAAAACGGTTCTGATCGTTCGAGATATTGAATGCCAAGTATACAATGTAAGTATACATAATATATCACACCATCCGATCCTACCGTCGCAATCCCAATATTCTGAGTGGTTCTAGATGTTTCTATGTCCTTAACTTCGAATTTGTATCCAAGGATACCGAATCCTTTATAATATGCAACTTCTATACTAGGAAACTGAGCTAAACATCTAGAATCACTCTCTGATGATGCAGACAAGTTCGGATCGTGGATCTAACAAAACAAATTTTATGACAAATATATAACGATATAAGTTTAGATTAAAACTGATAGCAATAACATGTTATTCGAATAACTTACATGATCTGCAACCCAATCACAAAAATTATTCTGATGATATTTTTCCAATCGTTCATCGTTCCAATCAGGATGCCCCTCACATACCTCGTTAAAATGAATTCTGTTCTCGACAATAAATTATGACATTAATATTATATCATTTCATACACACACAAACACAAACATAACAATTAATCCAACAAAAATTACTCTCTAATTTTTTCAAGACATGCTCTATTGAGGAGGATAAACCGGTATATCTTGTTGATTAACATAGTATCTACCCTCTTATAATCGGCTTTACCATATGGCCCGTCCTGAATTCTTCGAGGCCAGTTAAGTCTCGTCTTAATGTTCTCATCCAGATAGCGGGAACAAAATGTGGTTGCTTCATCTTGAAGATAACCTTGCATGATAGAACCCTCTGATCGATTTCTATTGCGTATATACTTTTTTAGAGTGTAGAGGTATCTAAAGAAAAATATGTTAAATAAATAAATACGGACATACAGGACAACAATAATTTTATAAATTGTACATAACAAAAAATTCCACGTACCTCTCGACGGGATACATCCATCGATATTGTACCGGTCCGGCTAACTTAGCCTCAGTTGCAAGATGAACCGTAAGGTGTATTATGATATCGAAGAATGACGGTATGAAAATACGCTTAAATTTGCAAAATATCGACGAAATATAATTTTCTAGTTTCTCCAGCGTCACAACATCTAGTGTTTTAGGGCATAATTCTCTGAAAAAATAACATAGGTCATTGATTCCTAGACCAACCGATTAGGGAAGGGAAGTCCTGAGGGCTAATGGGAGAAGGTGCTCCATAATAACATGGTGATCATGACTTTTCAGCCCATCGATCTTGCCTTTCACAATTTTTATCTTCTTGCTGAAAGATCCTGAGAAACCTGTGGGAACATTCAAATCATGCAAAACCTGCAGGAATCTTTTCTTCTCCAGTTGTGACATATGATACGTGGTATTGGGAAGTACAAACTTGCCTGGTTTACCCGCTATCGGTTTAGGATGCAATTCACTTCTAATTTCCCAGTCCTGTAGATCCATCCGAGCATTGAGGCTGTCTTTCGTTTTCCCGTCTTTACAAAGAAGCAAGTTGAGTATGTTCTCAGATACTCCCTTCTCTATGTGCATGACGTCCAGATAATGACGCACTAAATTTGTTGACCAGTACGGAGCTCGAAGAAAATGCTTAACTTGTTCCAGAATGGTGGTTTGACCTGTTTTGTCAGATCCACCCCGAAGGCCACATTATTGTAACCATCCCACTGAGTAGTCACGTTCTCTCCGGAAAATGGGGGTGGAGGTCCAAGAAGCTTATGATGACCATCAAAGTGAACTGCATCTAACCTGTAGGGGTGATCTAGAGGCAGGAAACGTCGATGGCCGCAATAACAAACCTTCGTGCTAAAATTCAAGAATTTCGATGTTGTATGTTGATGGAATAAGGACATGCTTTGTGACCATGTACGGACCAACCTGATATCATTCCATACGCAGGAAAGTCATTAGTTTTCCACATTAAAACCGCACACAGTATGAAAGTTGTATTTGTATTTGCATCGTAAGTCTCTACACCATCAATGAATAAAGATTTTAACTCCTTGATCAGAGGTCGGAGATAGACGTCGATATCGTTTCCCGGTGAGTTTGTTCCGTCGATAAGAAGAGATATCATAAAGTATGATTGGTTTATAGCCAACCAAGGTGACATATTATAAACTATCATTACAACGGGCCATGTGCTGTGGCTTCCAGCCATATAGTTGAATGGGCAGAATCCATCACTAGCGAGTCCGAGCCTGACATTGCGAGGATCGCTACTGAATATTTCGTGCCTCATATCGAAATCCTTCCATGCCGGTGAATCTATTGGATGACTCATTTTTCCATCTTCACTTGGAGGAGTACGGTGATGCCAAATCATTGCCTCAGCTATTTTCTTGCACCTGAATACCCTCTATAGCCTCTGTATTATAGAAAAGTATCGTATTATCTTGACAGGTATTCGGGCTTCTTATCAGAATCTTTCGGCTTATACTTGGCCTCTCCGTATGTTGGACACTCTTTCAAATCTGAATTCTCTTTCCGGTAAAACACGCAATTTTTAGGACATGCTTGAATCTTCTCACACTTCAGAGGCATCATCTTCCAGGCTCCGTACCAGCTGTCGGGCACGTTATATCCCAGGGCATAAAATCTTTCAAGAACGAAAAAGCATTGTGAGTGACTTGATGCTCTATCCATTTAGGCACTTAATCTGGAAAAGTTAGACGAACCATGAGAGGGTGGAATACTTTGCATTCTCATAAATTGGTTTTCTAGCATCATTCATAAAATTTTCATACTTATCCGCACGCGGTCCTTAACCGGAAGGAATGTCATCTTCGGTACGAATAGATTCACGTAGGGCAGCCTCTACTATATCCTCCATTTCTTCTCCTGGAAAGAAATTACCGTCTTCTTCTTCTGCTGTATTACCGTCTTCTCCTTCTTCTTCTTCTGCCGTATTACTGTCTCCTTCTTCTTTTTCTGCCTCATTACAGTCTTCTTCTCCTTCCTCGTGATATAGCCAAGTTGTGTAAAGTCTAGTAAAACCATGTTTAACGATATGAAGCTCTACAAATTCGACCTTCTTCCAGTACTTATTCCCACATCTATAGCACGGGCAGAGAATCTTCTCTATCACGATCTTATTATGTGCGCGTGCAAATTCAATAAAAGCAGCAACTCCTGTTAGTTGTATATATGCCATAGAGGCCATTGTTGTACATATGATGTATACTATAGTGGATGCTTGGATATATATAGAGAGGACTTTCTTGCTTGATATGATTGTCACGACCCGAAATTGGCACGTGACGGCCCTAATACTACGCAACGTCTAAAGACGTAACGCAGTAAAAGAAAGCCAAAACCCAGAAATCTAAACCATGAAAATACGGAAAAGATAATAAAAGTTTTGAAACATTTGAAATCGCAACCCAAATTCTTTAAAAGTCCAACTTCTTTCTTTAAAATTTTGGCAACACCCCCTTTGTAAAAGCTAACCCCAAAATGGGTACAACAGATAAGATAAATAAAGCATCCTCAAACGAGAGTAAATACACACCCAAAGGCGGAAAACAATCCACATCACAAATATACGACGCCGTAGCGAAGAAATAAAGACAATAGAGATAAAGCTGTATATAAGACAACAAAACCACAAATAATATACAATAACGTCCTCACCAAGTCTCTAAGTCAACAACATAATAGTAGATGGAGAGTACAAGATACAACGAATATATAATACAAAATACAGATAACCACCAAAACCCACCTAAGCAAAATAGCACACTGTGAGCCGATGCGGTATCTGTAGCAAAAGATGATAGATGAATAGCCTGCCTTGACTACTCTGGGAAACACCCTGCAACACCTGTGGCACAACGGGGGTGAGTTGCCAACTCGTGAATAGTAAATAACATATGCAGGTAATCGCAGGTATGTACGTACATCATGAATCTAAGATATGCGATTTACAGTAATAACAAGTTATGTGAATGCAGAATATTGGAAAGTACACTAGCAGGTACAGTCAATATATGAAGCAATAAGGGTGTGAGAGTGTAAATATGCAGCAATCATGAAGGGTACACTAACAGGTACTACTAATCCATGAAATAGTGCATAAAAAGATAAGTATGAGGTATGGAGTGAAATATGTCATTCCCACGGAATCCTGATATCGTGGTAGGATCACAATTCATCAAGACACTCAAATCCCAATTCCTCAAATCAGCCCCTAAGTTGGGCTTTCATACCATATAAGTCTCACATCTCCCCATTGTACAATATTGAGAAATCTCCTATATCCTGAATGTACAAATCAGCAATCTCATTCATATATCCCATAGCCAATCTCAATGAATCACCTAATATCCCAAATCAAATCCCAAGTAAAATTCTAACATCCTAGATATATATTTGCAGAAATAAATATGATGGGGTCAATACATATATATTAGCGTCCCACTCCACTAATATTGGTGTAAGGGTATATATAACAACGGCTAAATCCCCTGTTATATATACAAAGGTGTTAAAAGAAATATCATGAAATCAATGTGCCAAGCATCGACACAGAAATACTGGTCTATTAGATGTCGTCTCCCAGACTAGCATCCTGATAGGTACGTATCATACGCTATCCCGAAAGCTCGAGTGACTATCTCTGACCCTCGCCTCTCGACGTATCCATACGTACATGACTCCCAACGGTATCTCCATGATCCCCACCGAGTCATTGGTACTGTCACCGGTAGGTACTCGCCCGCCTCCAGGCTCAATCGGCAAAATCCATCGATCATCTTGCCGAGGGGAACCATATCGGGCCCCACCATGTACCATCATACGGCACCCACTCCTCGTATGGAGTATATAATCAGAACTGATAAATCTCATGGTGGCTGCGCAAATATCATATCAAGGAAACCGGGTTTTTCAATTAATGCATAATTTCATGAACTCCCGCGGTTCCCAAATCCAGAAAACATCATGTAAAATCCAAATATCAATGCGCAAATCCATGAATAAAAATATGTGTGATATATCTGAAACGCAAGCATATAAAGGAAAATATGTAGCTAAAACCAAATGTATGCGAGATCGACAAGGTATAGCTAAGTATAGGTGTCTAGCTATAAGTAAATGATGTAGTATACCCCCCTGGGTATAAGTAAAATATGAGCAAGGTATCTTTGTAGCTAAATGTCAAATGAGGTAAGTAATATAATATCTATAATGGTTTGTGTGTGTGACATGGCAATTATTGACGGTGTGTGTGTAGCATACAATCCGTGCTCATGCAACATGAACCGTCAATAATATGTGCAGTGTCCTACGGCTACTAATCACAGTACAACTATATCTAAAAAAATAGGGTAAAGGCGCAATTCTAACAATGACGTAGAATATGCGACAAGTATTAGAATCCTAGCCCAGACGCATAACGCCATGCGGGCGATTCCCCTGTAGATGTTAAATCTACTCACCTATGCCCCAAGCTAGGTGAATCCTACCACCTGTATCCCTCTGTAGCAGTGTTCGTAGTCCCCGCCTGCAAACCTGAAAATTAGACAAGGAAATCATATAAATAAGCAAATATCTCGCAAAACGCGATATCGATACTAAATGAGAAACTCGCGTCGCGAACTAAACGCGCGTGTGCACGATACGCTGAAACGTTTGTATACGCGTCTAAAACTACCGCGACACGCTGGATCGCAGAACCCACTCACGTATCGCGCGTATCGCGCAAACACAACGAACATGAAATACGATATATTGTCCCAGATTTTCCTACAGGTAAAATCTCACAAAACTACACATGCCAAAACACTACAAATCACTGCAGACTACAGTACCCAAAACCCCAAGACCCAACCCCTCTTCATGGCCGCAATTTGCGGCCAGATTGGTTAAATCTGCGGCCAAGTTTTGGAGATAGGGGCTCGTGTTCTGGTGGTGTTGTCTAAACCAAGTGAGCATGCTCCAGTCTTCTCAATTTTATCCTGAAAGGTCCGGGTCAATAGCAGATCACAGAATGCTAAAATATCGTATTAAAACACCAATTTTGCACAAAATAGAAACCCTATGGTATTTTAGTGAAACCTGGGTTTAAACTCAGTTAAACTAACCCTAATAACACTTAGATATGCTAGATTAACTAACACAATCATCACTTAATTGACATTCCACACAAATCACCATAATTTAGCATAAAACTCACTAAAATCGCAAACCGACGCTAATCTACACACAAGCTAAGCAATAAGGGGAATTGGGTTCAAGAATTATACCCTATGCAACCCTAGGAAGAAGGTGAAGGAGTGTATGGAGGAAGAAGAGCTGCTGCAAGTTGCTGGTGCTCCTGCTGCTGCTATTACTGCCTGCTGCTGCTGCTGTCTGCTGATGCTGATGCTGCTGATGGCTGCTGCTGATGTTGCTATTGTGGCTGCTGAAGCTGCTTGCTTCAGGTGCTGGTGTGTGTGTGTGTGTTTGAGAGTGAGAGAACAAAGGAAATGAGAGTGAGGATGAGAATGAGAGAAATTCAAACACCCCCCCTTCTCATTCTCTCTCACTTCATTTAATGGGCATGGCACAAGCCATGTAGCCCCATGCCCCCCCCTCTCTCAAGGTCAACAAAGAAAGTCAAATTAAATCCTTTTTTTCTATTTTCTTTTTTTTTGAAACCAACCATCCATACTTAAAACCCATAACACTTAACTATAAATTTTAAAACTAGGTTAAGGCAAATGGGTTAATCCACCATGATTGCTAATCATGGTTTAACCCCACTTAACACCCTAGTTATCATGCACAAGTGTGTGCAAGCCTAGGAAAAATCTAATAAAATATTCATTAAATAGGATAAAATAATTAAAAATCAATTTGGTAAACTTTTTATTAAAAACTATATATTAAAATATAATTGTTCACAAAACACATTCTAAGGTGTTACAATGTAGTATGCTATCTGGTTTTACTTTGTCTTAACATGTTGACTTGTATTGGTTTACTGTCTTGCTCTCACATGTTGATAAAGCCCTTAGGATATGTACTCGACTACTAGGACTATGATGCAGATCATACTAGTGGGGCCAGGATAGACCAAGAGTACATCCTATACCTATACCTAGTCGAGGGACTATCGAGATAGGGAATCGATACTCCAGAGTAGACTAGCGCATACGCTTCTCGACCCATATGATGGGCGATGGATGATCCCATATCCATTGGTGTTTGACATCAGAGAAGGTATACGGGTGCTCAGTGGAGACTGGGTATACTGAACGGACTCTCCGAGAACTCCTAGATGGTATTATACCTACTGTTAGATAGCAGTTCTCTGGTGACACTGGTACATGTTAGTCTGTAGACCCGAGATCGTCATAGAGTCTTGTGTGATTCCCACTGTGCTTTGGTTTTCACCTTACCACGTTCATGAGAACGTGCAAAACGGTGGATTTTGGGTACAGTTCCGAATCATATGGAGGCAATTAGCGATAGGAGGGGTTTCGTTTCTCCAGGTATTGGGAGTTGATGTTGCGCAGTGTTCGATTGGCTATAACTGGAAGTCCCTGTCCAGGGCTGATATGGAGATATACTGGTAAGTGTTATCAGTAGTTTCTCGACCCGTTATGAGCCTCACATCGACACGACTTATCGGTTACTGGGGTCTGACGTTTACTATCCCTAGACTGCATATGCGACATATCAGACGAAGAGACCGGACTGTACGGTAGTGTTACTGATTGGATTCACAGGAGTGTGTACAGGCTTGCTTGTTGATCTTATGATTGCTCAATACCCGGGTGGCTGTTACGTTTAGCTGACCGCTTGCAGCTTGTGGGTGTTTGATATGATCATCACCTACTGCCGGCGTATTGACGATTCTTTTGTGTCTTACACAGAGGTTTCCGGGCTCAGGCAAAACGGAGTAGGAGCACATATGTGATATGTGCGGGACCGAGATTAATACGATATGAGATACCATATTCTATTCTCGTTATATGTGATATCGGCCGAGTATATATGATATAGCCGGGATATCGGATCAAGTGTTGATTCGATAAAATGATACATGTTATATTAGTCGGTTATATGTTATATAGCCGGATTATCGGATCAAGTGTTGATTCGATAATTTAATGTATAATTATATATGTGATATATTACATTACATTAACTAATATAAGCTCACTTAAATGATTCTTTTTCTCACTTGGTGAACATTGATATATATGTGATATTTGTTAAATGTATTATTTTCTTTTGTTACATTATATATTATATATGTGATATATAATATTGTAACATTTTAGGGTTACAAATGCAACTAGGGTTTTGAGTTTAAACCATGCTAGGGTTTGGATTAGGGTTAATGTTTTTTTTGGGTTAATTCTAAATTGTGTGGATATTTATCTTTGTTGACTAAAGTACACTCTTTAGATTTTTTCTTGATATTTATTAACACAACCCTAACCCTAACCTATGGTTTATTCTCTACAAGGGTTAAGCATGACATGCTTAACCCTTTGGTTGCATTTCTAACCTCAAACAAGAATTCATTTTTCTTTCATCACAACTTGAACTTTATCTTCTTCTTGCTCTTGAAAAAAGCTTGCTTGATTTTTGTTTTATGATGAATGAATGTGAGAAACAGAAAACTAAAGAGAGCAAAATTCCTACTTCATCATCCTCATCTATTCTAGCCACTTAGATTAGGGTGTTTGCTTCACTAATACCTCATTAGTGAAGCAAGAGCTTGGCTTTGTGTTTCCTCAAGGTAGATCGTCTTGGATTTCGAAGACTTAAATCAAGATGCATCATTCACCTCATGGAGCCACTCGAGAGCCCGGGAACTTGATGATCGCAGCGAAGGGACCTCAACTCGGAGCTTATGAAGCGAAGGAACGGACTACAAAGGTCGTAATCCCTAACTCTTAGAAGTAAAGTTGTTTACTTTGAAGTTTAGTTTGATTCTCTAATTAAAGATCTAGGGTTAGGGTTATCTAGAATGGAAAAAAAAATAAATTTAGCATGGATGATGCCTCCCGAAATCTTACTGCCGTTGTAGGTAACCAAACAGTGTTATCAGAGCCTAGCTAGAGAATTAGACGGATAAGTTTAGGATTACGAAACCGAAACAACTCTGAAACACCCGAATCGAAACCCTTGTTTCTGTCGAAATTTTTCAGGTGTCAAAATTTTTTTAAACAGTTGCAGAGTGTTGTATGTGATACAATATGAACACCGTACAAATTCCAACCCAATCCCTCGGATTTTGGCCGGCCAGAGGCATGAAAAATCCGGCCTCCTCTGTTTTTGTGCAAGGTTTGGGCTTGAAATTTTTACGGTGTTTTGGTCTCTGGGGTTTGGGATTTCAGGTGTTGTTTGTTTTTGCTAAATTTGCATGAGATGTTACAAGTATTGAATTTTTCCTTAGTTAAAGAACATTCAAATAGCGTGCAAGTGATGTGGTGAACCCTCTAGAAGAACAAAACCTTAGCTCGATTTTTTGACCGTCAAAACCGTCACTAAACCCTAGGGTTTGTGGTAGTTTAGCGATGCCACAAGTGAGGCATTGGTTGACCCTTTTGTTTCTGGTTTATTGCTACAGTAGCATGTGATGGATACTTCTAAATTACGCTCAAGTGTTGAGCATTTTGAGAAATTTTGGGTGCTTGTTGATTCGATCGGAATGTTTAATATCATATAACTTTTTCTGTAATGTGATACAATATGTGGAATTCATATAGTAAAGCATGAAATCCGTAATATGTGATATTTCGGGTTTACGATGTCTAAGATGATTGCGGATTCCAAATGTTGTAGTTTTTCACTTTATTTTCTATGACCGTAAGTGTAATATGTGGTATATCTCCGTTTTCGTTTCTATATATCAAAGAAAATTGTGATAGGCATATTTACTTATGTTGATGACATGTGATGTTATGTGTTGCTGTGATATGTTATATTGGATCGTCGTGTTTTGAATTAACGGGGGTTTTATGTGAGATGAGGGTTTTTATTTTCATTCATGTAAAATTCATTGTATGTAATATTCTCTTATTGGGGCAGTTCCAGGTTGAGGATGATGTCACCATTGTATATTATATACTTTTCCGCATTAGGATAGACCCAAGGAGGAGAGCACAAGCAGCCGGGTTCTAGGGTCCAGTGGGAGGCCATCTTGATGAGTCGAGACCGGGTCTCCTAACACTAGAGTTGGTAGGGTTTCTTGCCGCTCTCGTAGGGGTCTAGGGATGTGGGTTTGGCTATTCATCACGACCGTGGAATCCGTGTTTTATACAGGCTCAAAAAAAACACGGACCTCCTAGTATATCCAATATTTCATATGTTATCTTCTGCTGCTGATATTATGTGATGTGATCATATTATATGCGTGATACGAATGCTTTATTATTGTATATATGATATATAATAAACATTGCTTATGTTTTACACCCGCGCTAGTCCAGCCCCGGTATGCCGTTAGTTAAGTAACCTAACGGTGCATAACAGGACACAGTGATGAATGCGGATGGCATCCGCGTATGTTGTATTTGTAGGGTTCCTAGGCACTCTAACAAGGTTCTACAAGGCATATACCATGCCCGATTCAAAAATTAGCCGTGCCGAACAACCCTAACCAAGATCGTATACTAGAGATTATGTGAAAACTAGCAAGCAAACAACCTTAACAATAAGTGAAAGGGATTACAACCTTTGTAGATCTGGTCCTTCACTTCTAAAGCTCCGTGTTGACGTCCCTTCGCTGTGATCATCGTGATCCCGGACTCTAGCGATGTTTCCTCGGAGAAATAAGCGGGCTAGGTCGTTGACTTCGAGGCCGAAGATGATCTACGTCGAGGAGACTCAAACTCAAGCTCCAACTTCACTAGGTCATGAACTTTGTGAAGAGAACACCCTAAACTAAATGGAAAGTAGTAGAGGATGATGGAATAGGAAGTGGGTTCACTTTTGATTTGGGTTTCTCACTCTTTTTCTTCACTTGAAATTTTTCTAGCAAGTTTTTCTTCTTCTTGAAGAAGAAGATGAAGAAAGAAAAGAATAAGAATTATGTAAAAAGAATAATCAAGTGAAGTCTATCATAATGAAACCATGGGTGAGTTTACCTTTGTAGAGACTAAACCATAGTTTGAGGTAACGGTTAGGTTAATGAAAATCTTATGCAAAACAAAATTAGTGGACTTTGTCAAAGATGCTTGAAAGCTTCATGAAGCTTCAAGCAAAGACAAAGAAAGCCACCATTTTGTTTTACAAAAATAAATAAAAACCCAAACCATTATCTTAAATATAGTGTAAGTCATACACACAACCAAGTTTGCATGTATCATCAATCATGATACAAACTAGTGCACAAACATATATCACATATACAACTTGTGCACATCAAGTGAGAAAATCAATCTTAAGTGAACCAATACTAGTTAATGTAAAGTAATATATCAAATATATAATTATAAATTAAATCATTAAATCAACACTTTATTTAATGATCCGGTCATATCGCATATAACCGACTAATATCTAGTGTATCAATATATCGAATCAACACTTGATTCGGTAACCCGGCTGTTTCCCCCAATCAGAAACGCTCTGTTTGAATTTCAAAAATTAAAAATTTGATGCAACACTTCAAATTCCTTGCGCTGCGCGCAACACGCCACGTGTCAGAAGCTGATACGTCAGCGCAGCGCCCAAGGCAGCGCATCCAATCAGAGCAAGGCTCTATTTAAAACAAAAATTAAAGGAAGCAACGCTTCAGTTGCGCAAGCGCTGCGCTGCGCGACACGTGTCAGCGCAGTTGCGCAAGCGCAGTGGCGCAAGCGCTACGCTGTGCGACACGTGTCAGCGCAAACGGAGTTGCGCTGCGCTGTGCGCTGCGCGACACGTGTCAGCGCAGTTAGTCGATCGGATGGCAGGGGATCAGACCTATGTTATATGATTGCCCCCAAGGTCGCGCCTCGCCTTGACAAATACGGCGTCCCAGGATATCCAAAACCATAGGACGCTGAACCGGAATCGCATCTATGGCAGGATAAAGAAAGCCCTTTGAAGTCCAATCAACCATCTCCACGGCATACTGCACCGGGGGTGGGCTAGCACAGTGAATCGCCGTAATAGGCTCTGACGGTACTGCGCACGAAAAGCTCCGTAGACCCATGATAATTTGGTTGTACCATGACCCTCAAAGGTAAAGATTCTTATATTCCGGGTCGTGGTCCCTGATCATAGCTAGGACTTCGCGGTCCACGGGCACTTCGGGAAATCCTTCCTCCGAACGAGCAAATGGGAATGAAGTATCGAAAGACATGTTCACTGCAAGGGAACAAAATTAGCCGTTAGTGCTGTAATTCCAACGCTTGGCGTTTAATTTTTTTTTTATTAATTAATTAATAAAATTAAAAATTAATTAAAATTAATTACAACACACTGCAGTGCAGTAGGTAGGAGACCAAAAGGGGACCCACAAAATCTGGATGACAATGCATCAGACAACCCCATCATTGGATGAGATTGTCAGTTAATCCCCAAGAGAACATTCTCATTAATAATAAAAATCCCTAGAGACAAGGAGAAAATCTCCTCTTTCAGAGCAAAGCTCTGTCACATATTGACACTTGTCAAACTCTGGTCTCAGGGGAATAAGATTTCTTAAAAGAGCCTAGCTCTGTGATAATGATGAGAAAATCTATAAAAAAAAAGTTTTCTTCAAACTCCTGAAAGATTAAATTTTTTTTTTTGGGGATCCTAAAAGATCCATGAAGACTCTTAGGAGTTCTTCATTTTTTGGATCAAAAAAGATCTACATTCTGATCCATGAGCAAAGCTCTGTTCATGGGTTAAAACCCATGAACAAGATCTCTGTGGATCTATGGATTCTTGAGAGGAAAGCTCTGTTGGTGAAACCCCAAAGGGGTTTTCTTTAGATCAGAAGATCTATGAGAGTAAGGCTCTGCGGGTTAAGATTAATTAAAATTAATTCAATCTAAGATTAATTTTACCTAAAGTTTTTTCTAACTTTGGAAATGAGAGAAAAGCTCTGGAGTTCTTGAAACAAGAGCAAGGCTCTGAAGTTCTTAAGCAAGAGCAAAGCTCTGAAAATCAAAATCTTAGAAAATGGTAGAAATTTTCTAAGGGCCAGGGGTCCTATTTATAGGCGCTTGCACCCCTTCAACTCCTGAGTTGATCCAACGGCGAGGATCTTGCCAGCGCTGCACTCACGTGCGCGCCACGTGAGCGCAACGGTAGGGGGCATTTGTTTCCCCCAATCCGAGCAAAGCTATGTTTGAATTTCAAAAAATCAAAATTTGAAGCAACGCTTCAAATTCCATGCGCTGCGCGCAACGCGCCACGTGTCAAAAGCTGATACGTCAGCGCAGCGCGCCCAATCAGAGCAAGGCTCTATTTAAAAAAAAAATTAAAGGAAGCAACGCTTCAGTTGCGCAAGCGCAGCTGCGCAAGCGCCGCGCTGCGCGACACGTGTCAGCGCAGCTGTGCAAGCGCAGTGGCGCAAGCGTTGCGCTGCGCGACACGTGTCAGCGCAGTTGCGCAAGCGCTGTGCTGCGCTGTGCGCTGCGCGACACGTGTCTGCGCAGTTGCGCTGCGCTCTGCGCTGCATGACACGTGTCACGCGCTGGGGCATTTGCGCCAAACAGAATTAAAATTCTAGTAACAACTTTCTGTTCTTGTTAAAACAAGAAGATTGTCTTCTGTAAAACAGAAGCCCTTGGATCAAAGATCCAACGGTGGGGAAAATTCCCTAAATCACACAGAGAAAGATCTCTTTAACAAACTTAACAAATCTATGGGCACTATATAAAGACCCCTAGACCCCAACTCAAAAGATCATCAACATCAAGAATCATCAAGAACTTCAACTCTGAAGAAACTTGAAAAGAAACTCAAGAAAAAGGTAAAAAAAAACCTTTAAAATAGAAGAATTTCTTCTGAATAGATCATTGATCTAAGAACAAGATCAATGATCTTCAATAAAAAACAAATAAAAATAGTGCCTTGCACTTTTTATGAACCATTGGTTCTGGAATCTTAAAGATTCTTTTCTTGAATCCAAAATTGGATCAAGTGATTGAAACAGTGCCATGCACTTGCAAAACTGCACTGTTGCGCTCCTGGGTTGGCGCAAGCCACCAGAGAGCGCCACGTGTCAGTACCAGAACCATTTGCGCTATGCGCTTTTAAGATAGAGCATTGCTCTCTAAAACTGGCGCAACTCACCAGAGCGCGCCACGTGTCAGCTGCGCAACAGCGCAGCACACTGGCGCAGCGCACTGCGCTTGCGTGGCATGTGTCACCACTATAAGCGCTTGCGCTCAATGATTGGCGCAAAGCTCCTGACAAATGCACTGCATTGTTTACTGAAGGGCCAGGCCCAAATCAAAAAGGCCTAGCAGGCCAAAATAAAATGCAATGAATTAAAAGGGTAGAGCCCAAACAAAATAGATGCTCTTCATCATTTATAAAAGGGCAGAGCCCAAACAAAATAAAAATGCAATGCATTAAAAGGGAAGAGCCCAAGCAAAGAAGATACTCTGCATCATTTATAAAAGGGCAGAGCCCAAATAAAACACTATTAAAAAGGGGCAAAGCCCTAGCACAGGCCTAATAGGCCAAATGCAAATAGAATGTTGAACATTTTTCAACTGGACTTAGCCCAATCATGGCCGTAAGTCCTCAAATTAAATTGACTGAGCACGGCTGCTCTCCTAAATCAATTTACATCCGGTTTGAGGGTACATCTCCGAACTCCCCTGACTCCTATCGTTGTAATCCTTCAACGACGTCAGAGAGGTGACGGGTCCCGACAACCATGTAGGGTTCCTAGGCACACACTAGAGGTCTCACAAGGCATCAACCATGCCAATTTACAATTTTAACGGTGCCGAGAAACCCTAACAAGATCGTTGGCTAGAATTTTAGGCGATAAAATGAAACTAGTTTACAACTAAACTAAAAGAACGGAAATACAACCTTTGTAGATCCGTTTCTCCACCTCCATAGCTCCATGATGAAGTCCTCTCCGCTGTCCAAATCGAACCATGGCTCTCACGGTGGCTTCATCGGAGAAAAGACCGGGCTAGGTCGTCGACTACGATGCCGAAGATGATCTACGTCGAGGCATCACTAGATCAAGCTCCAACTTCACCAAGTCAAGAAACTTGTGAAGAAAACACACTCTACTACTTGGCAAGAGGTAGAGGATGAAGAAATAGGAAGTGGGTAGACTTTAGAATTGGATTTCTCACTTGTTTTCATCACTTGCCATTAATGTAGCAAGCTTTCTTCATGGAAGAAGAAGATGAAGAAGAAGAAGAAGATATGATAAGTTTTTTAAAATAGATAATCAAATGAATACTTATGATAATCTTAACCTTAGTTAAGTGTAGAGAATTGACTAAGGTTAGGTTGAATGGTTAGGGTTAAGGATGAGAACAAAAAGGTCAATTAGTCAAAGCTTCATGAAGCTTCAACTAAAAACAAATGAAGCCACCATTCATTTATCTTTCAATTTATTCAAAATGAATAAATAAATAAGATAAATGAATAAGTAAAAACCCCAATAAACAACTTAACCATGGTTAATTCTTTACACTTAACCCAAAAAGCATGTATCATCAAACATGATACAATCTTGTGTACAAAAGTATATCACATATACAATGTGCACAATCCAAGTGAGAAAATCCATTTAAAGTGAACCAATACTAGTTAATGCAAAGTAATTTATCAAATATATAATTATACATTAAATCATTAAATCAACACTTGATTTAACGATCCGGTCATATCGCATATAACCGACTAGCATCCAATGTATCGGCTTATCGAATCAATCCTTGATTCGATAACTAGGTTATATCGCATACAACCATTCGATACATTCATCGTGAGAATAGAATATGGTATCACATACTCGAATCATTCTCGGTCCCGCACATATCTCATATGCGCTCCTATTTCGTTTCGCTTGAGCCAGGAAACCTCTGTGTAAGACTCTAAAGACTCGTCAATACGCCGGCAGCAGATGATGATCATATCAAACATCCACAAGCCGCAAGCGGTCTGCTAAACGTAACGGCCACCCGGGTATTGAGCGATCAGAAGATCGACGAGCAAGCCCGCTCATACTCCTGTTAATCCAACCAGTAACACTTACCGTACAGTCCGGTCTCGTCGTCTGATATGTCGCATATCTTGCCTAGGGGTGGTAAACGTCAAACCCCAATAGCTCGATAAGTCGTGTCGATATGAGGTCTATAACAATTCGAGAAACTACTGGTAACACTTACCAGTAAATCTCAGCAACCCTGGCTAGGGATTTCCTGTTATAGCCAATCGAACACAGCGCAACATCAACCCCCTATACCGGGAGAGACGAACCCCCTCCTATCGCTCATTGCCTCCATGTGACTCGGGACTGTACCCAAAAACCACCGTTTTGCACGCCCTCTTGGACGTGGTAAGATGGAAATCAAAGCACAGTGGGAACCACACAAGACTCTATGACGATCTCGGGTCAACAGACTACTCTGTACCAGTGTCACCAGAGAACTACCATCTGACGTAAGGTATAATACCATCTGGGAGTTCTCGGCGAGTCCGTCCAGTGTACCCAGTCTCTACTGAGCACCCGTATATCATCTCTGATGTCAAACACCGATGGATATGGGATCATCCATCGCCCATCTGTATGGGTCGAGAAGTTATACGCTAGTCTACTCTGGTATATCGATGCCCCGTCTCGATACACCCACGACTAGGGACTTTGAAGGATGTACTTATAGACTACCATGTCCCCACTAGTATGATCCGCATCATAGTCCAGGTAGTCAAGTACACATCCTAAGGGCTTTACCAACATGTAACTGAGAGACAATCAGTATACACGTTAAGGTAAAGAGCAACCAGATAGCATACTATCATGTCGAGCAAGAAAGTCCTCCCTATATATGTCCCAGCATCCACTACAATATACATCCTATGTATAGTAATGGCCTCTAGGGCATACATATAACTAACAAACCACACATCAACACGGACTGTGGGGTCCTTAAACTCATGGACTTATGAGTCCTTAAACCAAGATACGGACTGTGGGGGTCCTTAAACCCATGGACTCATGCTTCCTTAAACTAATGGACTTATGCGTCCTTAAACTACCCTATGGACCACCATGTCCTTAAACCGGCAATGGACCGCAATGTCCTTAAACTACCTATGGACCACCATGTCCCTAAACTGGAATATGGACCACCATGTCCTTAAACTGGCAATGGACCGCAATGTCCTTAAACTACCTATGGACCACCATGTCCCTAAACTGGAATATGGACCACCATGTCCTTAAACTGGTAATGGACCGCAATGTCCTTAAACTACCTATGGACCACCATGTCCCTAAACTGGAATATGGACCTCCATGTCCCTAAACTGCCAATGGACCGCAATGTCCTTAAACTACCTATGGACCACTACGTCCCTAAACTGGAACAATAGAGCTCCCAAATGCTCTTTTGTCGGATCTAAACGATCCCATTTAAGTTGATCTTAGCCTCAAATATGGCTAACGTATCCTTAAACATTCAAACAGACTTTAGTCCCAAATTGTACTATAAGACCCCCAATCAACTTTGGTTCAAGGGTACATCTCCGAACTCCTCTAACACCTATCGTTGTAATCCTTTAACGACGTCAGAGAGGTGACGGGTCCCGATGGCCATGCATATAATGGACCACTATGTCCCTAAACTGGAACAATAGAGCCCCCAAATGCTCTTTTGTCGGATCCAAACGATCCCGTTAAGTTGATCTTAGTCTCAAATCAGACTAACGTATCCTTAACGAACGTTTAAGTTGATCTTAGCCTCAATATGGCTAACGTATCCTTAAACTAAAACACCAAACCCAAATCTAAGTAAATACGGATTTGGACTAATCCACGTCCTATGGGCGGCGACATAACTTAGTCTCCGTATACAATCCACGGGCATCCACAAGCAAAACAAACACACACGACACGAAGAGAAATTCTGGAGAAGGAGAAAGTGGCTACCGCGACGCGGTAGCGTATTTAACTGCAGGGGCTTGCGCCTGCAGGGAAGAGCGTCCCCACAATCAAAAACCCCTCAAACGAGGGGGAATCTGACGAAGTCTGCTACATCGGCCGCATCCGTCTAAACCTCCGATACACTGTGCCATAAATCAACTTGTCAACTTCGGAGAGGTATACGGATAAAACCATATAGCATCTGCCCCGAATCTCAGGCAAGACGTCCTCACGCCGCCGCCATTCGGAGGGGAACAGATTCTGGCACGCCCGGTGGGACCTTTTCCTCCTTCCACTCCACACTTCGTGTGTCGTCTTCACGAACGAATCGCGGTTTGTTAATGGTTGCCTTTGGATTTGAAGTTACTAAGATTTGGTCTTTTACCTGGCGCAGAAATCAAGCATTAATGGCCTTAAATTGCTCGAACTGCTCGAAGTGCCAATGCAACCGACGCTCCACCTCACCTGGAGGCGTAGCATATAGGCCTCAAACGGCCTCCGTCCTTACTATGCTTGTGGAGCAAGTGACTCAGGCTACTACTGGTCTGTTCTTCGGGACCATGCTCCCGCCAGCAAGCTTCACCATCCCTGTGCCCGTACCGGAAGCTTCAAAGAAGTCGGTCTTCGATCGACTTGCTACTCCCACGGCCCCTCTCAACGGGTCGTCCAACTCCTCGGTCTTCTCCAGACTGAGCCTGAACTCCAAAGGGCCCGCCAAAAAGCCCATGATACCTGAGAAGGCCATCCCAGAGAAGACGGCTGCTCCCGAAGTTGCCAAGGCGGCTTCTCCTGTCAAAGAGTCCGTCTTTGCAAGGCTGACTATTCCTACCCCCGCTCAGAAATCTGCTTTTGACCGGTTGGACACAACTCCTCAACGGACGTCAGTCTTCAAGAGGCTGACACTGGCAACAGTCCCTCACCTGAACAGGGGGAAAGAAGAAGCTGTCTCTGTCGCTGAACCAATACCGACAACTCGTCACACCCGACAACGCCACTGGCGCCGGATAAGGAAGAATGGGGGAAACTCCCTCTCTGGGATAACTCTGCCAGTTCCAACGGTGGAAGTTAATGCTGCTGTTCCAACTGGGAACAGCTTTGAGCTGCTGAATAGGGTACGCAGAAATTCGCCAACTGCGGTGCTCAAAAGATCTCCTCCACCGGTAGAGACTGCCGTGGAAGCAGAAAAGCCGGAGCAGTCTCCTCAATCGCTGTCCTCCAGGATCTATAAGACGTGGCGATGAGTCCGAGAATCAGTGATTGATCCGAATTTCTCTCACCAGCATAAGAAGTCAAAAGGTCGGCAGGAAGAAAATCCTTCTGTCAAGCAACGAAAGACGACGACCACTTGGGTGCCCAAAGCAACGGCCCCTTCAACTTCGACGGCCTACAAGCGAAGAAGGCCGGAGAAAGTCTCCACGCCTGCGGCGAATATCAAAGGTGGTGAACGCAAACGCCCTAAGTCCGGGGGCATTGTAGTTCATACCGTCTACATGGCGTCTGGTAAAGAGGTCAGCCGCATATCTACAGGTCATAGACCGCTTACGCGATCGGTGACCAAAGCGCAGGAGTAGCAGCAGAATCTCCAAGAAATGATGACCGCGATGGCTGCACTCACTGGGCCAAAAGAAAGCCCTGAAGAGTCCCCGGATGAACAACAGGAGCAAGAAACTGATGCTGAATTCCTTCATCGGATATTGGAGAAAAAGGATAAAGAGGCTGCTGAACAAGCAGCCAACATAAAGCGTATGGCCCTCATATTCCAAGACATCGTGGGGATGATGATCCAACAAGATCCTCCAGCTGAAGATCCCCCGATCGTCCTTGAAGACGATAGGGGAGAAACGTCAAATCCTCCACCAGCCCTGTCAACAGCCAAGGAGGAGACAATCTCCAAAGCTGACTTGGACGAGTACATAGCCCAACAAATACGAGTTCATCATGCGACTGAAGCAGCCGGTCAGGTCGTAAAAACAGGACGACCATATCCGAGTTGGTACGATCAAATCAAGTACCCGCCGGGCTACACAATTCCCAAATTCCATGTGTATAAGGGGACGGGCAATCCCCACCAGCATTTTGCCCAGTTCAGGGCTCTCTGCGGCAACACCGGCGGTGATGACAACCTATTGATTCGCCAGTTCGTCGGCAGCTTGTCAGATACATCGTTCGAGTGGTATTCTGAGCTCCCAAACGACTCTATCAAGACATTTGCGGAGATGGAGCTGCTGTTTACCCATTGTTTTGCAAGCGCCAGCAAACGCACCCCGATGACGGCATTGATTAATGCCAGGGTGAAGCCAGGCGAGACATGGGTCCAATATGCTATACGGTGGCGGAACTTATCGTCAAAATGCGAGCAACGCATTGAAGAAGCTCCTGCAGTGGGTATGTTTGTGGGAACCCTTGATCCGCAAGCAACCATCTCGCAATTTATGATGTTCTTCAAGCCGACTACCTTCCAGGCCCTGATCGACAAGCTAGCGCTAATGGATCAGATGGGCCATAGACCCCCCTTCCAAAGCCGGACTCCCGAAATGAAAAGGGGAAGGGGAAAGCGATCGTTGTCGCTAATGCTCAACAACAGCCAAGCGACTCGAAGCCGGTTGTTCATCAAAATAATATGCGTCCGCACGTACCCCTTGAGGAGAGGCTAGGACGTCCTTACTCGTTTCCCCGAGATAAAATGATAAGATTGTTCGAGCTGGCGTTGCGCAACCGACTCATAAATCTGCCGGATCCAAAACGTCCATCGCAACCAAATGATGTCAATGAGCCTAACTACTGTCCCTATCATCGGGTACTGGGTCATCCGATCGAAGATTGCTACGTCTTCAAAAATTGGCTTGAAGACCAGTACCAACAGGGAAAGTTCGCGTTATCCGACAGATGGAAGTTGAATCCGCCGCAACCTCACGCCTCTAAAAGGATGAATATGCCGGGGGCAACGTGCTCTCTCGTCGAAGAAGCCCCATGGGAGGTTGTGCTGTCAGCCAAGACAAAGAGGATGCTGAACGATCTTCAAACATGCCCACCGATTAAGTGGAAGAACCCGTTGGAACCGCAGATCATTGAAGGGATGTTGAAGCCGCGTCCAACTCCAAAGACTGATGGTGGTGGCCCAAGCACTCACAACCAGCCGTCAAAATCTTTGAAGAAGAAGAAGAAGAAATCCAAGAAGCCCGTGAAGCCTGGAGACAAGCGCACGGACTTGCGAAAACAAATTGACACGCTGGAGGAATACAACCAGAAAGCACGGACTCCCATTACACTCCAAGAGTTTCTCAACCACGTATTTCAAGAGGAAGATGAGGGAGACAGTTCGTCGGATGAATCTGAGAAATACGTAGCGAGCTGTCATGTGATTTCCCATTCGTTCACAAACGATGAGGAGACTCCTTGCACTGAAAAGCTGGGGGCAGATCCTAAACCATAATTTATGGGGCCATCGGATGAAACAATTGACGCATTCCTCAATGAAGCTCTGTTGAAATGTAAAGCTGATCGGGAATGGGAGACGGCTATATTTGAAAGGGCCAAGCGCCAGCGACTTGACGAAAGAGCTGAGACACTCCCGCTGGAGAAAAATACATCCACCGGGGATAGAAGCAAATTCAAGACGAGGAAAAGGTTTTCTAAAGCCATATCAATGGGTACGAAGCTACCATCCTCTGAAGGAAACACTACCGATGAAGCGGAAATGCACCCTCTACTGCTTATATCATCGGAAGATTTCGCACCCCACCGAAGAGTGCAAAGCTTTCGATAGATGGTGGCAAGGATATGTTGCTCACCGACAACATTTTAAGCGGGAGAAGCGCAAAACTCGTCGGAGGCGGAAAAATACGACCGAAGGGCTTAACAGAACTACCGGCAATTGTCACATGGTTAACGCCGGGGGATCACAAGTGCTTACATTCAGGAGCGATTATGACGAGGAGCCGGCTCTTAGCCCCCTCTTTAAAGAGTCCACCTCGGGGAAAGAAGAAGAGCCGAAGGTCTGCGAAAATATCCGGCTGCGTAATCGGTCGCAGCCCGAAAAGAATCTCGGACCCTCAAATAAAAAAGATAAGGGAAAAGAGAAGGTCCCTGAGGAGATCGCCCTAGATGACCAAGTTGTGGAGGAGGTAACTGCCAAGGACCCGCCAAAGAGAAATAAGGTGGACTACAACATTCTAGCGCATCTGAGGAAGCTACCCTCTCAGCTCAGCATTCTTGACGCCCTTTTACTATCAAAAGAGGCGAGAGATTCGTTAATCAAGGCACTACAGAAGCCGGAACAATTCCAAGCTTTCCTGGCCGAAGAAAAGATGAAGGATGAATTGGAGGAATGTCACGTCCCGAAAGTACGGAACAAGACCGGCACTTAAACCACGAACGTCTCGAGGCGTACGTAATCTAAGTAAACCGAAACCCCAGAAATCCAAACCAAGAAAAGTAGTAGAGTGAAGGAAAACCAATTTAAAAATCAAGTAGTTTTAATAGCATAAGCCGAGTTATGCGGTTTTAAAAACATCAAGTATTTCCTGAAAATTTCGGCATAGTCTCCTTTGTAAATACTGGCTCCCAAACGGGATACAACATGAATAGTATACGAAATCAATAAAAAGGCATCCCCAGGCGGGAGCTAGCTCTTCGTCAATTGACGGTCACAACCACACAACCAATATAATATACAACGCCAAGGGCGAGGATCAAAACTCAAAAGGAAACTCAAAACCACAAGAAATCCACAGAAATATAACGCGCGACTCTAAGGTCGAAAAAGTAACATCACTGGTCTCTATCTCAAAATAAATACATGTTTGGTTGATGGAAATTCTAGATACAACAGAGTAATAATATACAAGTTATATAATGGGGGGTACGATACAATTAAACCCACCTACTAGCAAATCACCCGAACAAAACTATGCCCGCAAAGCCGTAAAGAGACCTGTACGGCAAACCTGCAAGAAACTGGGGCACAACGGGGATGAGTTGCCAACTCGTGAATAGAAAAACATCTACGAATAGAAAATCGCATGTATGACGCAAACCTAGGTCATACGATCAATATATATAATCCTCAAATAAAACCAGTAGTCTATAACAATGACTAGGGTAAATATCTAACCCGAGTGTAATCTCATGTGCCCGTGTCAGTGCCTCAGGTAGCAATATATCATATGAATGAGGTATGAATGCATGAAAACAGAATACATGTAAATGAAGAACTGTTTTCATAATTTAGTGAGATTTCCTTTGTATTTTTAAAATGAGGTATCATAATGAAATCAGCATAAAACAGTGCCTAGCATCGGCACAAAACGTAATCCCAATATCTCAATATCTCTGTATCACAGTCTCTGTACCTCAATATCTCGAAATCTCAATGTTTCAATCACAATATCTAGGGCGCCGTCAGTCCAGACCGGCCCCTACCATCCATCTCAAGACCACGACGGTATCCTCCGGATATCCGACACGTCGGGTAAAATCACCGGTAGGTAGTGCTCCCCTGCTAGGCTCATATCGTCATCATCACGCGCTTCTTGCCTCGTGGTACCTTACCGGGTCCACCATGTACCCGAAACAGTTCATCCGTCTCCTCGAATCGGGTCTCGAAATCCATCAGCAAACTCATGGTGGACGACTCATACATAATGGGAAAAACCGCACTTTTTATTTAAAAAGAGAGAGCAGTTTATATATGTTTTGCGGTTTTCCTCCAAATCCAGAAAATATCATGGAAATCCGAATCATCAATAGCATGTAAAACCATGAATATAAGCATGAGAATGAATAACAGTATGCATGAAGCGACAAGTAATAACTACAATATCTAAGCTGGCATATAAGGTATGTACACTAATATTATGTCATACTACTGGCTATCAAGCTAAGTTAAGCAATAATATTTTCTAAGGTGTACGTGACATGGCAATTACCGATGAAGATGTGTGTGAGCCGGCAAGTAAGTATACGTGGTACATACGCATCATCGGTAATGGTGCTGGTGTCCTAACAATATGATATCAACAATGCAATAAGAAATTATAACATAAGTATGCGATGCGGAGCGAACAACAATAATGAACGGAATACAAGACACAACGATAACTAAACTGCATTACCCTAATATAAATCCTACAAATGGTGCCTTTTGAAATAACACGAATCATGGGGTTTTGAAAATAGGGGCTACGGCGTTTTTATGAAAAGATACGTCTTTTGAAATATCCGTAGGATCCCTTGGGCTGTCTTTCAAAATACCCACGATTCGTTAGTTTTTGAAATAGTTAAGAAATCTAATCTAGTCTAACAATTACACTAAACTATACGGCTGAACTAACAAGCTGAACTACAGGTAAGGAAACTGCCTATCATCTGAGTCGATACATATACTTACCTGTATATGTATAGTCGGTGATCCCGCCTCAATAATATCATATCCGATACCATATCTATAATCAGGAATCCCAAGTCAAGAGTGCGGATCAATCATCAATATATAGCTCGTACGTAAATCCGTCGTACGGCATCCCAAATCTGGGTACGGGTCAATATCACATTCATTATACTATTCATCTGTTATCCTATTTATCAATATCATGATCGGGGTACTGATCTACGTCTAGTACAATACCGATACCGCCTAAGTAAGCATGCACGTGTGTGAAACACTACGTCAAGGACCCGCTACAACGTCATGTCGTATCTCAAATACGAACCCTGCCATATCACCGATCTCACGGCCTCAAATCAAATCTCATCGACTCATCATAAATCCCAAGTACTATCCTCATTATCCATGCATGTGTATATGAATGTATATATGCATAGTCCCATACCCACGCATATATACATATATACGCTTCCCCATCTACGCACAAGAAAGTAATGTATGTAAGTTTGTGTGTGCGTATGTGGGTAAAACAACTACTCTAGGGTTTCGCAACTAACCTAAAGGTAACCCATGAACACATAATCATATCATAAATAAACATTCTCGTATCATAAAACACCTATATAAACATATATATGAACTATACTACGGACTGCGGGGGTGCTATACGCTATCCACCCGACTTCTCCCCGTAAATATAAATCTACTCACCTGGTCCTCGCTCGCCTGTGCCGACGTCGCCACGCGCTTGCTTGTCGTCTCGAAGTCCACATGGGGTACCTACATATCATAACGCACCATATCGTATTAAAATCCGACTCATGACCAAAACGACGCACGAATCCCACATAGGTCAAAACCTATGGTTGCTTTCACAAATCAACCCAAAAACCCTCGATGTCGGTGTACAAACGCCAAACCATCGAGAAAAACCCAAATACACTCATTTTCACATTCACGAACACTAATTTTAATATAAAATAGGTTAAAATTCACAAAACCCCCAATTTCACTTAAAAAGTCATTTTTCCGAAAATCTAGCAAGCACAATTCGCCATTTTTTGTACAAAACATGATGTTTAAACAATTCTAGCGGCCATAATACTTATTAAATAACTTAAATAAGTCATAAAAACAATTCTCATAATTTAATCTCATTAATTTCCATAAACCTTAAAATTCTAGTTCACAAAATACCTAAATTTTAACAATTTCGAGTGAAAATGCACAAAACAACGACTACGCTTGGTTTTGCAAGATCCAAAGGCATTAAACCACTCATTATAATATTACTAATGACATGAAACCATAATTGTATTTTAATCTAAAACATTTAACAATTTTCCAAAAATCCTAGTTAGCAAAATAGCTTAATTAGTAAAATTGTAAAATAACAATTAACAAACTAGTTACTAGGTAAGATTTTACATGCCATAATATGTTAAATCTTCATATTAAAACCATAATAAATTTATAAAAACCCTAACTAGATTTTAAATCTCACATTTTCATTAATTTCTAAAAACCTAGTCTAGATAAAAAGGCTTGATTTGGACATTTTACATCTAACCATTACATATTAGCAACTAGGTTAATTTTTTTCTATGGCTTAGCATGATAATTACACCATTAAACCATGATCAATAATAAAAACCCCCACTTGGTAACAATTTCCCTTTTCTTGAATTTCAAGTTTAAAACTAGAACCCAAATTAAACATCAAAATTAGATAAATTGAAGTAATTAGCAACTCATTTAACATGGGGTTAGGATTATACCTCCAAGATCATGAGATCCCGCATGCAACATGTCTCCAAAATGCTAACTTTTCACTAAGATCTATAATAGAATAGCCAAGGAATAATGGGTAGGGGTTAGATTTGGATTTTGTGGGATTTAATTTGGATTTTTGAAGCATGTATGATGATTTTTTGAGATAAAATTGAGGGAGGAAGTTGGGGGGGCTGATGTTGCAGGAGGGTGAGGGAGGGCTCGGCCACACATAGGAGGTGGGGAGAGAGAGAGAGATGTGTTGTCAATTAAAGAACATACATCTTTCTTATTCTCTTTTCTTTTTTTATTCCATTTTAAAAATAGTGAAAAATGAGGTGATTGGAGAGAGAAAGAGAGAGAGGGCTGTCAAAAAGTGGGGCCGGCCACATGGTGGGGAGGAGAGAGGGTGTGTGTGTGGATCAATGAACACCAAACACCAATACAATATGCACCAAAACCCTTTTATTTTCACAAAATAAGCCTTTTTTCTTCAATATTTTCTAAACCGTTTTGGCAAACGATTTCACTTCAAAAACCACATGATAAAATTTTATTTGATGTTTTATGATGCACAAAATTTATTTCAACTCATTCAAATTTGTAATTTTCCCTAATTAAATATATTAGTGACGGCTTAAAATAATATTAAAATAATTAATTTCGGAAAATTTTTCAGAAAATTTGAAATTTCACCAGTAGCTCAATAAACACCAAATACTAGAAATTACATAGCTAGAATATGTATATTTAATTTTATAATAAAGATATTTGTATTTTGACTTTTTACAGAAACCCCCCTTATTTTGCCGATTTTCCAAAACTTCACCGAAATGATTTTCAAAACATTACAATCTTCCCCCCTTAAAGAAATTCGGTCCCCGAATTTAAATTAAAACTCTCCCCAAATAGTAAAACATCTAAGCCAAAACCATCAAGTCGTCGGGGTTCCGAATCTTAAATACATAAAACAAATCGTAGCGCAGCGCGTGCGCATGAAAAATGAGCATATAACTCAAAATCAAAACTCCGTCAAGCATCCCGCAATCATCGGAGTCATGGTAAAGACACAAATGTCAACTCCAATACAAAACCAATATGCAAAACTCGAAACTATACATGTAAAATATATTCAGGTACTGTCCTCTGACTAGTCCTGCTCAGTACGAAAACACATAACAATATCATGAAAACGTACTGCTCTATAAGAAAAATCAATCCCAACATACGCGTATGAATACTACGCGCGTCCTGTGCGCACGGAAATCAAAATCGAAATATGTGCCATACATATGCACAGAAACAACATCTAAGTGCATCGGGTGTGCACGAAACATCTGTCGTAGGCAACATGTGTGCCTGACAGCAAAATCAGGTGTATCTGACATGCACGAAAAATCTCGATTTAGTGCATCTGGTGTGCACCAAAATCACACTTCAAAACATGCGCCCAACATGCGCGAAAATCCAAATCAGGTGCATCCATCGTGCACGAAATCATGAAATCCAATATCAAGTGCCGAACATGCGCAAAATCAAATCAGGTGCACAAGGTACACAAAACAAATATCGAACATCACCATCGGAATCAAAGTCCAATGCATCTAAGTGCACAAAAGGCGTATCACTGCACTGCAAGCATATATAAACTATACAGAGTGCAGGAACCAAATCGTGTGCGTGCATACGCACAAAATCAACTCAAATGTCTAAAACCGTAACATCACAAACATGTGAAACCCAAGCACGAAAACGATATCAAGTGCAACACTGTGCAAGGATCGTATATCCTCAATCATCAAAATCAAATCAGGCGAATAAATCACCCAAAACATCGAAATCAATAATGGCGGAATAGTACCGCTCAAGTGCATCCTCTAAGAATCTCGGGCCAACTGTCGCGGTCACTAGTGGGACGTCTCGTCGATGATCATGAACTATGGCCTGCGGGTGTGCGTAACACGACCACTCCTGGGTCCAAGTCTTTTCGTAATTTGTCCAAGAAAGGTCCTGTCGAGGTCTCTCCCAAATCTCGCCTCTGCCGAACTGTCCGAAAGTCATCGTTCCTTACTAGATCTGTTCTCGTTCCAGAACGGCTGCATACTCATCGCGGCTCCCTCTTGAATGTATATCCAAGTACAATGTCTCGGCATGCACATCGCATCTCTGATGTCGGCGGAGTGGAACGTCATCATATCCAGATCTGGTACGAACCTCTTACTCCATTTTTTTTAATGTCGACTGCTTCGGACTCGTCTCGTCGCGGCTGCATGGACTGAGCTCCCACGGCTATTCTCGTATCCGGAGTCTCCCAAGAAATGCATCTCACCACCTAGCATCCGAATTAAGTCGAGCCATCCGATCGATTTGTCAAAACCTCATAATCCCCCAAGAGCTCAACATCTTCGGCATAGTTTAATAGTATCGAGTACATACCACAGCATCGGTGGTCCAGCCGTAGAAGGGCAAACCCAAGCCTCACTAATGGCGCCGTGGAACTGCCGCAAATCCGAAGGTTCAAAGGCTTTCACACGGTCATTAAGTCAAGTTAGGGTTTCATTCTTCTAGAGGGACTATAGAATTGCCTGCATGTCTTTCCGACTACTTTAAACTTGGAATAATAAGTTTCTGACATTCGATCGTCTCTGTCGACTCCCAACGTCTCCGCGTGAAGTCATCTCTAGCTGGAATCAATCTATCTGATGACCTCGCATCGGGGTAGGCGAACGAACCACCTGTCCTAGTCATTCATCATCGGGTGACTAGCGACCTTCTATCATCTCTTCGTACTACTCGTCCCGCAATAGCTCCAACATATGGGACGATATCTCGTCACTCGCAGCAACAACTGGCTCACTCGTCTGCATGCTGAACAGTGCCTCAATCATCATAAGTAAGCAATACACCAACGGTCATCAAAATCTGGCTGGCCTATATCATTGGCTCGATCCTCTGGTGTCGATCAACACATCCGAGTAACCTCATAAAGGCGATCCGCCAAACGCTCGTGGCGCGGAAACACAGTAAAAAGACACATCTCCGCAATCGTGTGTTGCCGGAATTACGCCCTAGTCAGTCCTCGTTCGTGACGAGCTCGTGCTGACCGCAACTCTAGCCGTAGCTCTCCCTGCCCGTAATCGTGGCAGCAAAACCATAACTGGTACTGAGGAGGCTAGATCAGGAATCAATATAATACTGAGCAAAGAAATGTACATCCTAAGGCTTCTTAAGTGGAGTGGCGTGTCGTAAGTATGCCGCGGAACATACCCACGGTACGTCACTCTACTTTAGTCACCTATTCCATCAACCAAGGGTCATCCTACGCTCCGAAGGTAAAACCTAACGCTTTGATACCAACTTTGTCACGTCCCGAAAGTACGGAACAAGACCGGCACTTAAACCACGAACGTCTCGAGGCGTACGTAATCTAAGTAAACCGAAACCCCAGAAATCCAAACCAAGAAAAGTAGTAGAGTGAAGGAAAACCAATTTAAAAATCAAGTAGTTTTAATAGCATAAACCGAGTTATGCGGTTTTAAAAACATCAAGTATTTCCTGAAAATTTCGGCAGAGTCTCCTTTGTAAATACTGGCTCCCAAACGGGATACAACATGAATAGTATACGAAATCAATAAAAAGGTATCCCCAAGCGGGAGCTAGCTCTTCGTCAATCGACGGTCACAACCACACAAGCAATATAATATACAACGCCAAGGGCGAGGATCAAAACTCAAAAGGAAACTCAAAACCACAAAAACCCAAATACACTCATTTGCACATTCACGAACACTAATTTTAATATAAAATAGGTTAAAATTCACAAAACCCCCAATTTCACTTAAAAACTCATTTTTCCGAAAATCTAGCAAGCACAATTCGCCATTTTTGTACAAAACATGATGTTTAAACAATTCTAGCGGCCATAATACTTATTAAATAACTTAAATAAGTCATAAAAACAATTCTCATAATTTAATCTCATTAATTTCCATAAACCTTAAAATTCTAGTTCACAAAATACCTAAATTTTAACAATTTCGAGTGAAAATGCACAAAACAACGACTACGCTTGGTTTTGCATGATCCAAAGGCATTAAACCACTCATTATAATATTACTAATGACATGAAACCATAATTGTATTTTAATCTAAAACGTTTAACAATTTTCCAAAAATCCTAGTTAGCAAAATGGCTTAATTAGTAAAATTGTAAAATAACAATTAACAAACTAGTTACTAGGTAAGATTTTACATGCCATAATATGTTAAATCTTCATATTAAAACCATAATAAATTTATAAAAACCCTAACTAGATTTTAAATCTCACATTTTCATTAATTTCTAAAAACCTAGTCTAGATAAAAAGGCTTGATTTGGACATTTTACATCTAACCATTACATATTAGCAACTAGGTTAATTTTTTCTATGGCTTAGCATGATAATTACACCATTAAACCATGATCAATAATAAAACCCCCACTTGGTAACAATTTCCCTTTTCTTGAATTTCAAGTTTAAAACTAGAACCCAAATTAAACATCAAAATTAGATAAATTGAAGTAATTAGCATCTCATTTAATATGGGGTTAGGATTATACCTCCAAGATCATGAGATCCCACATGCAACATGTCTCCAAAATGCTAACTTTTCACTAAGATCTATAATAGAATAGAAAAGGAATAATGGGTAGGGGTTAGATTTGGATTTTGTGGGATTTAATTTGGATTTTTGAAGCATGTATGATGATTTTTTGAGATAAAATTGAGGGAGGAAGTTGGGGGGGCTGATGTTGCAGGAGGGTGAGGGAGGGCTCGGCCACACATACAAGGTGGGGAGAGAGAGAGAGAGATGTGTTGTCAATTAAAGCACACACATCTTTCTTATTCTCTTTTCTTTTTTTATTCCATTTTAAAAATAGTGAAAAATGAGGTGATTGGAGAGAGAAAGAGAGAGAGGGCTGTCAAAAAGAAGGGCCGGCCACATGGTGGGGAGGAGAGAGGGTGTGTGTGTGGAGCAACGAACACCAAACACCAATACAATATGCACCAAAACCCTTTTATTTTCACAAAATAAGCCTTTTTTCTTCAATATTTTCTAAACCGTTTTGGCAAACGATTTCACTTCAAAAACCACATGATAAAATTTTATTTAATGTTTTATGTTGCACAAAATTTATTTCAACTCATTCCAATTTGTAATTTTCTCTAATTAAATATATTAGTGACGGCTTAAAATAATATTAAAATAATTAATTTCGGGAAAATTTTCAGAAAATTTGAAATTTCACCAGTAGCTCAATAAACACCAAATACTAGCAATTACATAGCTAGAATATGTATATTTAATTTTATAATAAAGATATTTGTATTTTGACTTTTTACAGAAAACCCCCTTATTTTGCCGATTTCCCAAAACTTCACCGAAATGATTTTCAAAACGTTACAAGGAAGTGCACACGGCCGATGTCTCTTTTGGTGATGAAGACCTCCTCCTTGGGACGTGCGAACATAATCGCCCCCTCTATGTCTCAGGATACTGCCACGATATAAAGATAGGCAAAATCCTGATCGACAATGGATCCTCCGTTAATCTCCTCAATGTGCGGGTGTTAAGAGAAATCTGCATGAGCGTCCAGCACCTTGCTCGGGACAAGATCACCATCTCCGGGTCGACTCCCAATCATCAAGAACTCTTGGGTCTGTGATACTGACGCTATGCTTCGGGCTACTTGTCACGGACATTAAGTTCCACGTCATAGATGCCAAGACATGCTACAATGCTCTGCTCGGCCGACCATGGTTACACGAGTATAATATAATCCCGTCTACACAGCATCAGTGTATGAAATATTTTAAGGATGGTCTCGAGTATACCGTGACGGGAGAACTGAACCCGTTCTGTGTGAACGAGGTCCGCAAATATGAAGATGCCAAATACTTTTTACCGGATTTTGAAGATACGGGACAAGCCAGAGAACAAAGCTAATGCCACCATCCCTGTCTTCGGGAGTGATACTGAAGAAGAGGAAGAGATGAAGTATTTGGGTCCGCCCCTATACAACAAGCCAGGACCATCCGCTCCAACATTGATCTTTGGTAGTGACTCGGAAGATGAGGTCCATGCTATATTCTCTGCTCGACCTTCAATACAAACGTCCGCTGACGAAGAGCAAAGTCTGCAAGTCTCCATGGTCCCACTTAAACACCATAAAGAACTGGATGCACTTGATATCTACAGTGTAGAGGAGCTACGGACGTTCTATGTCCCTCCCAGGCGAGAAGGCGAAAAAGCAATTCTATTCTACCGCTCTGAGGAAAACAAAGTGGAGAAGGAAATCTGGCACGGTATGGATCCTACGCTTGACAGGCTACAGCCCATCCATCTGCCCAGATATTATACAGAAGTCTTGAAAAGGCTATTGAAGCGCCGTGGGATATCCTTCAAACAGACCGTTCGAAAAGCCAAGTTCTATGACAAGGTCTGGAACGTTCCCGAGACTCAGCGCAAGTTGCCTAATGGGAGAATGGAAACAATCGGGCTTGGATACATCCGGTCAAAGAAATGAGAGCTACTCCATGGTAGCTACGTCGTGCATGACTTCGATGAAGAAGCGGATGCTCAATAGGAAGATGCTAATCCTGAACCAGTAAAAGTTCCTGATGCAAAATTGCCCAGTCCGTCGTTCGAAGAACAAATGGACAAGCTTATAACGGAAGCTGGCCAAAAAGTCAGAGACGACCACAACCGTGAGATGGCCATTTATGAGAAAGCCAAAATGCAACGCCTCCTCCAACAGGCTGTGAAAGATGAAAATTCCGCTCCCTGTCAACCTGTTATAAAAAAGGCACGACGCAGAGGCAGAAATAAGTTGAAAGGCGAAAAAGGCGCTCAACAGCAACAAAGCGGGACTATGTAGCCACACAAGCGAGAATCGAGCGGTTCCGATCTATCCCTTATAAGAAAAATGGGTCGAGCATACTCTTTTCCTCGGGACAAGACGAAGAAAATACTTGACCTCGCTCTAAAACATCAGATGCTTACACTGCCGGAGTCTAAACACCCCGAACGAGCAAGCGAAGTCTCTCACCCGGACTATTGCCCTTATCACCGAGTGATAGGGCATCCTCTCGAAGACTGCTTCACCTTCAAGAATTGGGTCGAAGATCAGTATCAGCTTGGCAAGTTCGCTCTGTCTGACAACTGGAAGGTAACGCCGCCACAGAAGCACGAACCCAAAGCCACGAGAGCAGAACCAGTTCCACATTGGGCTTGGAAGCGAATTCGTACTTGTCATATGATAACGATATCAAAAGAAGAGCCCGAGAACATGGATGACCTTCCCTGGAGCTTCGAAAACAGCAGCGATGAGGTGATCTCAGAATTTCCGCCAGCACCGAAAGAGCTGGAGGGTGGAATACATACCACTGCCGATAACCTCAAGAAAATTGAGTTGGGGACGGCGAATGACCCCCGACCGACATTCATTAGTGAGCTGCTGTCTGAAGAGAGGGTGGCTTCATTAAAAGACCTGCTTATGCAGCATAGAGATTGCTTCGCATGGAACTATTCCGAAATGCCGGGACTAGATCCAGAAATTGCTGTGCACAAACTGGCAATAACTCCGGACGTCAAGCCGGTCAAACAGGCGCCAAGAAGAATGCGGCTCGAGCTTGAGATGAGTATCAACGCCGAGGTCAAGAAGTTAATCGACTCTGGCTTTTTCCAGGAGGTTCAATATCCTAAATGGATCGCCAACATTGTCCCGGTGATGAAGAAAAATGGGACAGTGCGCATATGCGTGGATTTCCGGGATCTCAATAAAGCTTGCCTGAAAGACGATTTCCCAGTGCCAGTCACCGAACTGATGATAGACAATACGTCCACTCATGAGATTTTCTCCTTCATGGACGGCTCATCAGGGTATAATCAGATAAAGATGCATCATGAAGATCAGAAGCACACCGCCTTCAGAACCCCTTTGGGTATATTCTGCTACAAGGTGATACCCTTCGGTCTAAAGAACGCCAGTGCCACTTACCAGAGGGCCATGACGAAGATCTTTGATGACCTTATACACGAAATCGTCGAATGTTATATCGACGATCTCGTGGTTAAAAGCAAATCATACGAAGAACATCTCGAGCATCTAAAGGCTGTATTTCAACGCCTTCGGCAATACAACTTGAAGATGAACCCTCTCAAGTGCGCATTCGGAGTTTCCTCGGGAAAATTCCTGGGGTTCATCGTCCGACACCGAGGTATTGAGATAGATCCGTCAAAGATCAAGGCGATCATGGAAATGCCTCCGCCAAGGACTCTTAAACAACTACGGTCTCTCCAAAGGAAGCTCGCGTATATACGGCGGTTTATAGCTAACCTTTCAGGCAAGTGCCGCCCTTACAGTCACCTGATGAAGAAGGGAACCCCATTCGTCTGGGATCATAAATGCCAAGACGCGTTGGACGAAATCAAGAAGTACCTCCAGAATCCGCCGGTGTTGGCTGCTCCAGTCAAGCGAAAACCTCTCATCCTTTATACAACCGCCCTCGAAGGTTCCGTAGGCGCATTATGGGTGCAAAAGAACGACCAAGGGAAGGAAAGAGCACTCTACTACTTAAGTCGAGTTCTACTAGGGGCAGAAAGTAACTATTCCCCCATTGAAAAACACTGCTTGGCGTTGATCTTTGCGATAACAAAGCTCAGGCACTATGCGTTGGCACATGAAGTCCGTCTCATTTCGAAGGTGGACCCTCTTAAATATTTGATGTCGAAGGCCATATTGACGGGGTGACTCGCTAAATGGGCCTTGCTCTTGATGGAGTTTTCGATAACATATCAACCTCTCAAGGCAGTGAAAGGTCAGGCCATCGCCGACTTCCTCGCTGAGCATCCGATACCCGCCGATTCTCTTCTGAATTGCGATCTACCAGACGAACATGCGTTTGATGCGATCGACGGTGGTGATACCCGATGGGAGCTTTATTTCGATGGAGCATCTTCCATGAAGAAGCGCAAACAAAGTACCCCTATAATCAAATCGGCGGTAGGACTCATCTTTGTAACTCCACAAGGAGGGATAATGCGCTTTGCTTTCTCCTTAACAGAGCCGAGGACGAACAATGAAGCTGAATATGAAGCTTTAATAGCAGGCCTCGAGATCGCCATTGACATGGGAATTGAAAACCTCCTCATATACAGAGATTCCCAACTGGTCGTTAGTCAAGTAAACGACGACTACCAAACGTACAAACTAGAGTTGGTGAAGTACGGCGAAAAGGTGCAACAATTGTTGACCCAAATCCCTTCCTATACTTTGGAGAACATACCGCGCGCGGAAAACAGCAAAGAGGATGCGTTGGCCAAGCTCGCTAAAGAACTGGCTGACGAGAACCTTGATGACGTCAGAATCGTGGTACAAAGCCGCCGAGTGCTTGCCCCAGCAGAAATATCTACGAAATCGCCGGAAGAAAAGGGAGCGACCGAGCAGACGACCCTGCAAATAAAAGATCTGGAGAATACCAAGGATTGGAGAGAAATCTTTATAGACTACTTTAAATACCGTCGAACGCCCGAAGATGCGTCCTCAAGACATCAGCTTATGAAACGAGCTCTATCTTTCGCCTTCGTCAATGATACTCTGTACAAGAGGTCGTTCGATTCTTTGTGGTTGAGATGTCTGGGACATAACGAAGCGAAAAAAGTCATTCAGGAAGTTCATGACAGACTCTGTGGTTCTCACCAAGCAGGTCCAAAGATGAAGTTGAAGATTAAACGGATGGGTTACTACTGGCCCACGATGATTCAGGACTGCCTCGAATATGCGAAGCAATGCCACTCATGCTAAATCCATGGGGACTTCATCCACCAACATCCAAATCTACTACACCCCACAGTGGCTAGCTGGCCATTCGAAATGTGGGGAACTGACATAGTCGGCCCAATCGAACCAGCATCGTCCAGAGGACATCGTTTCATCCTGGCGACGACTGACTACTTCTCCAAATGGGCAGAAGCAGTACCGTTAAGAGAAGTGAAGACGGAGAATATCCTCCATTTCTTCAAGACGCACGTCTTATATCGATTTGGAACCCCGCGACGGATCATCTCCGATAATGGGCCAGCTTACCGAAGCCACAAGATCAGTCGCTTCGCGCAGCAAAACAATATAGACAGGAGATATTCCTCGGTTTATAATCCGCGAGCTAACAGTCTGGCCGAGGCCTTCAACAAGACCTTGACAAAGATCATGAAGAAGACGGTGTCCCGAAATAAGAAGGACTGGCACGAGAGACTGCAAGAAGCTATCTGGGCGTATCGAACTACGTTCAAGACAGCCACGAACACAACGCCGTATGCGTTGGTATTCGGTACAGAAGCAGTACTCCCCCTCGAGAAAGAGTTACCCTCTCTACGAGTGGCAGTCCATTACGTGCTGACGGAAGAAGAAAATGCTCACCTTCGGCTTTAGGAGCTTGATGCCCTTGATGAAACCCGGCTCATAGCGCAACAAAATCTGGAGGCCTATAAAGCAAAGATGACGCGCTTATATGAAATATTGACCAAGCCGAGGACATTCCGCCAAGGCGAACTCGTGCTAGTGGTCAAAAGGCCTATGATCCCCAATCGCGCCAAGCGGGGAAAATTTGAGCCAAACTTTGAAGGCCCGTACATCATAGACAAGATCTACCAGGGTGGAGCCTATCTACTCAGGGATATGCACGGTGAAAGGCCTTACAGGCCAATAAATAGTCGATTCCTAAAGAAATACTACGCTTAGCGAGTTATCGCCTAGGTCAATGATAGATGACGACGACTATGTCCGCTCTCTATCTTCCTAAGCTCAAACTTTATAAGCAGTAGCCAGCCTTCTCCTTGACGGACCGAAACATACTTAAACTAATGGCGGACTGAAACGTCCTTAAACTAATGACGGACCGAAACATCCTTTAAACTACTACCGCAGCATCCTTAGGCTGATGAGATGAATAAAAAAAATATATAAAAAATAAAATATATATATATATATATATATATATAATAAACGGTATGTCCATAACCAAAATAGGGCACGGATGAAAACCCAAAAGGGCTCCATGAGTAAAATCAGCAGGGCTACCGGCGAGAGTTCGTGAAAACCCGAAAGGGCGCGACCTCGAAAAAAAAAAGAATATAAAAAAAACGGTATGTCCATAAGCAAAATGGGCACGGATGAAAACCCGAAAAGGCTTCGTGAGTAAAAATAGCAGGACTACCGGCGAGTGTTTGTGAAAACCCGAAAGGGCGCAACCTCGTTAAAGGACACTTACAGGGTCCTCCCGACCTTGTAAGGAGAAACCACCCGCGTGAGAGCCTTACGACTCACAAGGGATGCAACACACTTAGGGATCCCCATGATTCCTAAGGAGAAAATACACTTGCGAGATCCTCACGACTCGTAAGGAGAACTCTCTTATGGGACCCTCACGGCTCATAAGATTTGAAATTCTTAAGTTACAGAGACCTAAACCTGTGCTTAAGCAAACCCCCCACAACCTGCGATATGGCCCTACAAGCGGCTCAGTACTGACCCTTGTATACAATCTACAGGCGCCAATAAACATTTCCCTAACCAAGTCCCATCCGTGACTGGGGATATGTACGCATGATGAACAACCCTTGTAGGTCCTCTCGATTTACAAGGAGAAAACCCTCTTGTAGGATCCTTACGACTTACAGAGGAACATACACTTAAGAATCCTCACGATTCCTAAGGAGAAAATACACCAACAAGATCCTCACGACTTTTAGGGAGAAATACCTTTGTGAGACCCTTACGGCTCATGAAGTTAAAAGCCTTAGTCGACAGAACCTTAACCCTGTTCGCTGAGCCACCTTTGTTCGACATCGACAGAGGCAAATGATGATTCGCTCCTGGCAACATCCCAGTTGTAGCGGTGCTAATGCCGAAACCGGTGTTTAATTTCAGGTTCACGGTGAAAAGCCGGTAGGCCGCACATGCATACAAAATAGCCGAAATGATGGGGCAACTTGCAATAAAAAGCAGCAAGTAAGAACGCATGCATATAAAACAGCCGAAATGATTGGGCAACTCGCAATAAAAAGCAGCAAGTAAAAATAAAATAAATAGCCGAAATGATTGGGCACCACGAAAAATAGCCGAAATGATTGGGCAATCGCGACCTTCGCGATATAAAAGCTGAAATGATAGAGCATCGCGGAAATAAAACAATAAAAATGAATGAAACTCTTGCCCTACAATTGAGATCACATCGATCCATGTATACAATCCAAGGGCACAAACAAAGAGGGAACCACACCTTCCCCAACAGGCTCCACCAGAAAGCTAAGCCAAATCTCGACGGTTCACCAACAGCCTAGAGACAACCACGACATTCGTCTCAATACAGTAGACGCAGTGCCAGCAAACGAAGCGAAGATCAAATTCCTAGCTTCACAGTTTTGACGGTAACTTATATAAAACCTAAAAGACCACTACAGATCAGTTCAACTTCCAGGGAAACCAGTGTCCTTGGCAAACTCCTCAATTCAGGGAAACTAGCGTCCTTGATAAGAGCCTCCTGATTCGCGTCGGCTCGCAGAGAAACCAGTGTCTCCGCGAGAAATTCCCTATTCGTTTCAACCCCGAAGAAACCAGTGTCTTCGGCAAAATCCTTCGACTCAGGGAAACCAGTGTCCTTGACGAGAAAATCATGATTCGCGTCGACCCGCAGAGAAATTAGCGTCTCCGCAGGAATACATCGATTCGTTTCAACCCAGGGAAACAAGTGTCCTTGGCAAACTCCTCAACTCAGGGAAACTAGCGTCCTTGATGAGGGCCTCCTGATTCGCGTCGGCTCACAGAGAAACCAGTGTCTCCGCGAGAAATTCCCGATTCGTTTCAACCTCGAAGAAACCAGTGTCTTCGGCAAAATCTTTCGACTCAGGGAAACCAGTGTCCTTGACGAGAAAATCCTGATTCGCGTCGACCCGCAGAGAAACTAGCGCCTCCGCAGGAATACATCGATTCGTTTCAACCCCAGGGAAACAAGTGTCCTTGGCAAACTCCTCAACTCAGGGAAACTAGCGTCCTTGATGAGAGCCTCCTGATTCGCATCGGCACGCAAAGAAACCAGTGTCTCCGTGAGAAAGTCCCGATTCGTTTCAACCACGAAGAAACCAGTGTCTTCGGCAAAATCCTTCGACTCAGGGAAACCAGTGTCCTTGACGAGAAAATCCTGATTCGCATCGGCCCGCAGAGAAACCAGTGTCTCCGTGAGAAATTCCCGACTCGTCTCAACCCCAAAGAAACCAATGTCTTCGGCAAAATACCTCAATTCAGGGAAACTAGCGTCCTTGATGAGAGCCTCCTGATTCGCGTCGGCTCGCAGAGAAATCAGTGTCTCCGTGAGAAATTCCCGATTCGTTTCAACCCCGAAGAAACCAGTGTCTTCGGCAAAATACCTCAATATAGGGAAACTAGCGTCCTTGATGAGAGCCTCCTGATTCGCGTCGGGCCGCAGAGAAACCAGTGTCTCCGCGAGAAATTCCCGATTCGTCTCAACTTGCAAGATAAAGCTTTAGGCAGCAAGGATTAAAAAACTTGTTTCCTGAGCACTGGGACCCTGCAAGTCGGTCTAAAATGGTCTCTTGCATACTATTCACGTGTCTCACTCTCCAAAGTCGAATCTCGACAAGGAGGGAAACAACCGCTTATGGGTCCTCTCGACTCGTAAGAGGAAAAATTCTCTTATAGGATCCTTACGACTTATAAGAGAAAACACACTTAGGAATCCTCACGATTTCTAAGGAGAAAATCCACCTACGAGATCCTCTCGATCCGTGGGGAGAAAAATCTCTATGAGACCCTTACGGCTCATGGAATTGAAAAGTCTTAGGCGGCAGATCTGAACCTACGGCCTAAGCCATCGCTATTTCTTAAAAAAAAAACTAAGGTGTTTACTCTATTATCTGTCAACCGTGTTTATTAAGACAGCATGCTGATAATAAGAGAAAAGGGAGAAAGCAAAAGAGCATACAAGACATTGCAAAGAAAAATGTTTATCTTTATTTATTAATTCAATCAAGTACAAGGTGAATCGTACAAAAGAATAAAGAATGGATACATATTATTTGAAAAAGAAAAATTTTACAAATACGTTGATACAAAGGCAGTTACTGGGAAGGAAGCGTCTTAAATAGCTCTATCAGTTGTTCGCACACTTCCTTCCATGCCTTTTCCTGAACGGCCACCACCGCCAGTTCTGCCTCCACCTGAGCCCTTTGCTGCAAGAGAGATGCAAGCTGCTCCCCAACGGCCTGCTGAGCTGCTTCGCGGCCTTGGGCATCACGCTCGGCGGCATCAAGCTTCCGCTTCAGTGCTAGCCCATTAGAGATACGCTCCAGAAGGCCCTCGAAGACAGCCTTCACCCCGGCAGCGTTCGCCTCAACTTCAGCACGTAGGCGAGCAGTTTCGCTTGAAGACTCCTCACATTCCTTCAGCCTTAAAGCTTCTTCTTGTTCCAAATGGCGGAAATGAGAAGTGCTTTGCTCGAGCCATGCTACCCGTTGAGTACTCACGGCCAAAACCTCAGGGGCAGGACGCATTGACTCCAGCTGATGCAGGCGAGCCTCGATCTCCTTGCAGTGATTAACCCAAGACGCGACGATGCCCTCTTCATGGAAGTTTACGAGTATCACAAGCATTGGATTAACCGCCGTGGCAAAATCTGCGGCAGACGTAGGAGTCTCGACGTCGAGTTCCTCGATGTAGTCGCTCAACATGCGCAGACTATTCGCGGCGCCTTTGGAGGATGGACGTCTTAAGAAAGGGCCTGCCGGCATTGTGACACGAGACTCGAAAGGCACCGAGATCGGAACAACAGCTGAAAAAACAAGATACGATTAGATGACAGTTCAAGAAATACAAAAAAAGGGGGGTCATCAATGCGATAGTTTACTATACCAGCTGCAGCAGGTGGCAAGGCCGGAAGGGCCGGTGGCGCGACCGATCTTTCATCCCCTCCTTCGATTTGTAGAACTGTAATCAGGACGAGATAAAGTTAGAAATAATTCCATCACTGAAAAAAGAAAGATATCAGTCGGAAACTATACTCACTAGCGCCACTAGAGGGAGAAGCGAGTTCAGATGGGAAAGATAAGTGTGGGAGCAACACCTGATAAAGATGATCAAAAAGCACTCCTGAAAAGACACAACAGTACGACTTTAGTACATAAATTATGCGTCTGAAAGATAAAACTAATAAGTTGCAAACCCATACCTTCCAACATCTTCGATGGTACGAGGGAGGGCTGAGAGGTGACCACCACCAAGGCAGTAGTTGACGGCGCTCCCTCGAGCAATGGAGTATCGGCACTGGCCGCACCTGCGTTAAAAAAACAAGGATAAACCTATCAGGAAAGATTGCAAGATAAAAAAAAGAGGATGGTAATCCGAAATATACCTGATGAGCCTCCAGCCGAAACGGAGGCGTCTCCCTCCTCCATCGACATAAGTCCACCACCCGTGGCCTCATCCCCAGACTACACGGGGGCCGTCGTCGTGCTCGCGAGGCCAGGAGACGGCGGAGGGCCGTAGGCGGGGAGAGTAATAATCGGAGCATTGCCAGACTCTTGGGAAAGAGCGGTCGGCTCGTCCTCAGGAATCATGTCCACTTCACCCGCTACTCCTTCGGGCTAAGCAGTCGCGGCTGTCTCGTCCACCGTCGTCGCGGGGTCATCGATCTCAGGCGCTCCGTCCGCTGCTACCTCGGGCTCGGCATCGGCCACCTGCTCAGGCATAGTGGATGTGACCATTTCGTCAGCCACTAGCTCGGGCCCGGCAATCCCGGTTGTGTCGTCCGCCATCGGCTCGGGTTCGACCAATACCTCTTCCTCTGGCCCCTCAGGTTCGACGGTCTCCGCCTCCCCCTCGGTTGGACTTAGCCCTGCAGGACAGAATATATATGAACCGACAGCTTTATAATTCTTACAACAAAAGTTTGGAAGAAATATTACCTGAGGTGGACTTATCGTTAGCCTCCCTATTGGCACGCACCTCCTGTCTGTGGGCTGTAGACAAGGCGACCGGGGACTCTTCTGAGGGAGTATCAGCATGAGGGACGGTGCTTGGTCCCGCTCCAATGGCCAAAGCAGCCCTGCGTGCCTTCGCTTCGCGCCTCAACCGCTTCCTCTTCTCCCGGGCCGTCTCGATGGACCTCTTCGACGCTTCCTTCATCAAGGTGTCGTCGTCCTCATTTAGAGTTGCCTCTAGAGCCTTCAAGGCATCTCTCATCGGCTCTTCAAGTCGGGCCTCTCGCGGTAGCCCCGAGGAGGCAGAAACATCAGCGGCGGGCCCGAGAAGAGTCTCCGCGTCACCTGGCGGGACCGGCATTGTGGTTCCTCCGATAAAAAAAGGGGGATTAGATCGACCATAACAAAAGGAGAATAAATACTTGATGAATCGAAATGTACCAAGGCCTAAGGACGCTCTGAGTCGTTCCTCCTCTTGGAAAGTTTTGAGGGAAGCAGCAATGGCTTCTTCAGTGGTGATGCCTGTTTGAAGAAAAGAAGGGAAAACGTTATTCAAAGGAAATAATAAAGATATGATGCAATAAAAAATGCGACTAGTGATTACCCGATTGCGCAAGCTTAGCTTGCCACGCGTCGCGCTTCGCCAATCGCTCTGAAGCTACGATGGCGGCCGCCAAGTCCGTGTCATCCGGCGGCATGACTAATCCCCTGTTGGTCCCGTACTCACCCAGTCCCTCGCTATAGGGAGCGTGGGGTTCCTGACCGAACGCAACGTCAGCTGCGAAGAGCGACTTCTTTTTCCTCTTCTGCATACTAGCCCTTGGTGCACCCGGGATTGACTTGCGCTTTGCAGGTACTTTGGGGCGGCGGGTCCCGATGTCCTCACCCACACCAGACTCCGGCGAAGCCACAACTACTGTCTCCGCTGGAGCCCGGGGCACCGGTGGTACATCTGCAGTATCGGGAAGCGGCAATCCATATGGAGGACTCTGCACACGCGGTGGTCCGACTCTAGCATCTTTCAGCGGAGGAACTACCAGGGTCCTTGGCACCAGAGGGGCTTTGCGGTCGCTACCAGGAGGCACACCCTTACGGTCGACCAGCAATCGGTTTTCTTCCTTTATAACGGCTCCCGTCGAATGATTGTACCATTCTGTATATACGTTGAGGAGTCATGGGGCGCAAGCCGGCTTGCTGATAAAAAAGTGAGAACCCGTATTCAGACGCATGAAGTGATGCAGCGCGTTCTCCATCCCTTCTTCAGTAGCAGCAGGTTCCAGTAGGAAAGCCTCCAATGGTACCCCTTGATTGTAGCTCAGTTGTTGGGCGAAACGATGCGGGTTGTATCTCATGAAAATCGCCGCACCGTTCTGCCTAAATCCCAGGAAGCCCGGTCTGATGGAATATAGATGGAGGGTCTCCCGAGCCACCAAAACTGAGGTTCCATCTTTGAAAGTGTCTTGCAATGGCCGCACTGCAGTGGTAGATGCCTTTCCAATAGTCAGCACTTTGTCAATGAAAGACACCCCATCTCCAACGGTGTGGGGGCGAAGGAGAAAACCCCTGGCATTCCGTGGCGATGGAGTCACAATTGAGGCGCCAATCAGCTGTATGATTCGAGGGAAGCTGCACCTGTCATAGAACGAGGGCCTTTTATGCATACCGAAGATGCCCGATGTATGTAGCTCGAGCCATGATACGAAGTAGTGCATCGAGAAGATCACGTGCAGTACCCCAGGCTCATTAGCATCCGCCGCTTGACTGAGGCCGTGATACAGGTGTGCCAAGCCGGCGATCCCAACAGCCACTTTTACCCCAATGGTCATCCGGTGAGCTGGGTAAAAGACAGAGGGCCGGATATGGCGAGAATGCATCGGGAGCGCAAACCAACTAAACTATAGCCCAAGAAATCCTAAGAAGAAGGCCTCCTCGTCAATCCCGGGGGTTGCAACTTCCGCAAAAGACACATTCGGGGAGTTAGGAAGGAAAAAACCCTTTTGGTCTATTTCCTTCGCCGGCAGGTTATCCAAACCTAGACCGAAAGGGTCATCAAGGGTGGCAAACTTAGTAGCTTCTGCCGAGAGGACGTTTGGGTGAAGGAATCGAGCGATGAAATCCTCGAAGCTAACTACGCAGCTCCCACGTTCGATAAAAAGGGCCTCATAGATGTTCAACACTTTGATCAAACTTGGAAATTGATGTTGAACAGCATTCTCCGGAGTGAGGCCCCTTACTGCCGGCTTAGCACCGAAGACATACTCGTCTGTAGGAAGCAACTCCTCATAGTGCTCCCCTATAACCGGTAAGCCGGAGACCTCTGTGAATTCCTCCAAAGAAATCGACACTTCCCGGTCCATTGTGAGGAAAGTATGAGTAGGAATGTTCCACTGCTCCAAAAAGGCCTTAAACAACCAGGTGGGAAGCGTGGGATATTGGAAGAGGGAAACGTAAACTGCAGTGTACAACCCTATCCTTATCAACTGCGACTTCTTCGTCGACAGAATGTAGCGAGCCCATGACAGATAGCCGATTGGATGGCGGGGGATCAGACCTATGTTATATGATTGCCCCCATGGTCGTGCCTCGCCTTGACAAATACGGCGTCCCAGGATATCCAAAACCTTAGGACGCTGAACTGGAATCGCATCTATGGAAGGATGAAGAAAGCCCTTTGAAGTCCAATCAACTATCTCCACGGTATACTGCACCGGGGTGGGCTAGCATAGTGAATCGCCGTAATAGGCTCTGACGGTACTGCGCACGAAAAGCTCCGTCGACCCATGATAATTTGGTTGTACCACGACCCCCAAAGGTGAATATTCTTATATTCCGGGTCGTGGTCCCTGATCATAGCTAGGACTTCGCGGTCCACGGGCGCTTCGGGAAATCCTTCCTCCGAACGAGCAAATGGGAATGAAGTATCGAAAGACATGTTCACTACAAGGGAACAAAATTAGCCGTTAGTGTTGTAATTCCAACGCTTGGCGTTTAATTTTTTTTTATTAATTAATTAATTAAATTAAAAATTAATTAAAATTAATTACACCACACTGCAGTACAGTGGGTAGAAGACCAAAAGGGGACCCACAAAATCTGGATGACAATGCATCAGAAAACCCCATCATTGGATGAGATTGTCAGTTAACCCAAGAGAACATTCTCATTAATAATAAAAATCCCTAGAGACAAGGAGAAAATCTCCTCTTTCAGAGCAAAGCTCTGTCACAGAGTGACACTTGTCAAACTCTGGTCTCAGGGGAATAAGATTCCTTAAAAGAGCCTAGCTCTGTGATAATTATGAGAAAATCTATAAAAAAAAAAGGTTTTCTTCAAACTCCTGAAAGATTTAAAAAAAAAATTTGGGATCCTAAAAGATCCATGAAGGCTCTTAGGAGTTCTTCATTTTTTGGATCAAAAAAGATCTACATTCTGATCCATGAGCAAAGCTCTGTTCATGGGTTAAAACCCATGAACAAGATCTCTGTGGATCTATGGATTCTTGAGAGCAAAGCTCTGTTGGTGAAACCCCAAAGGGGTTTTCTTTAGATCAGAAGATCTATGAGAGTAAGGCTCTGCGGGTTAAGCTTAATTAAAATTAATTCAATCTAAGATTAATTTTACCTAAAGTTTTTTCTAACTTTGGAAATGAGAGCAAAGCTCTGGAGTTCTTAAAACAAGAGCAAGGATCTGAAGTTCTTAAGAAAGAGCAAAGCTCTGAAAATCAAAATCTTGGAAAATGGTAGAAATTTTCTAAGGGCCAGGGGTCCTATTTATAGGCGCTTGCGCCCTTTCAACTCCTGAGTTGATCCAACGGCCAGGATCTTGCCACCGCTGCACTCACGTGCGCGCCACGTGAGCGCAACGGTGGGGGGGCATTTGTTTCCCCCAATCAGAGCAAAGATCTGTTTGAATTTCAAAAATTCAAAATTTGAAGCAACGCTTCAAATTCCTTGCGCTGAGCGCAACGCGCCACGTGTCAAAAGCTGATACGTCAATGCTGTAGGGTTGCTAGGCACACGAACAAGGGTCTAGGAGGAATCAACCATGCCCGATTAAAATTATAGCCGTGCCGAACAACTCTAATACGGATCTTTAAACTAGGTTTATAGGTGAAAACTAGCATGTTAACAACTTTAACACAAAGTGAAAGAGATTACAACATTTGTAGATCCGCTCCTTCACTTCATTAGCTTCTTGTAGACATCCCCATCGCTGCGATCGTGAACTCCGGACTCTAGAGAATCTCCACGAGAAGAACGAATGTGCTTGCTACGTTGACTTCGAGGCCGAAGATGATCTATGTCGGGGAGACACAAACTCAAGCTATTCCTTCACTAGGTCATGAACTTTGTGAAGAAAACACACTCTAATACATGGCAAGTGGTAGAGGATGAAGAAGTAGGAAGTGGGCTCACTTTAGAATTGATTTTCTCACTCTTTTTCTTATAGCACCATTGGAGCTAGTAAGCTTTTGGATGGAGCTAGATGATGAAGAAGAAGAAGGAATTAATCCATCCAAATGAAAACTTATCCAAATAAATAATGGCACCATGGTTGAGTTAAGCCCTCATGCTTAACTCATGTAAAGAATTAACCAAGGCTTTAGGTTAAAGGTTAGGTTAAAGAATATCAAAAGAAATGACAAAAGAGTGGACTTTGTCAAAGCTTCTCCAAACTTCTTCAAGCTTGATTACTTTGACTAAGTTAAACCCTTTTGTTAAATCTTAAGATAAAACAATAACGATAATCTTTACCCTAATCTTGGTATGAGTCTCATACACCCAACTTTGATGTATCATCAAGCATGATACAAACATGTACACTTGCATATATCATATATAAACAATGTGCACAAACTAGTGAGAAAATAAATCATAAGTGAGCTAATACTAGTTAATGCAATGTAATATATCAAATATATAATTATGCATTAAATTATTAAATCAACTCTTGATTTAATAATCTGGCTATAACCGAGTAATATCAAAAGTGACAACTTATCGAATCAACACTTGATCCGAAAACCCGGCTATATCGCATACAACCGATCAATGTCACGAATCGCGAGAATAGAATACGGTATCTCATATCGTATTAATCTCGGTCCCGCACATATCACATATGTGCTCCTACTCCATTTCGCTTGAGCCAGGAAACCCCTGTGTAGGACTCTAAAGACTCGTCAATACGCCGACAGTAGGTGATGATCATATCAAACACCCACAAGCCGCAAGCGGTGTGCTAAACGTAACGGCCACTCGAGTATTGAGCGATCAGAAGATCAACAAGCAAGCCCGCTAGTTCTCCTGCGAATCGAATCAGTAACACTCTCGTACAGTCCGGTCTCGTCGTCTGATATGTCGCATATCTCGCCTAGGGGTGGTAAACGTCAGAACCCAGTAGCTCGATAAGTCGTGTCGATATGAGGTCTATAATAGTTTGAGAAACTACTGGTAACACTTACCAGTAAATCTCAGCAACCCTGGCCAGGGATTTCCGGTTATAGCCAATCGAACACAGCACAATATCAACTCCCTATACCGGGAGAGACGAATCCCCTCCTATCGCTCATTGCCTCCATGTGATTCGGGACTGTACCCAAAAACCACCATTTTGCACGCCCTCTTGGACGTGGTAAGGTGGAAATCAAAGCACAGTGGGGATTACACAAGATTCTATGACGATCTCGGGTCAACAAACTACTCTGTACCAGTGTCACCGGAGAACTGCCATCTGACGTGAGGTATAATACCATCTGGGAGTTCTCGACGAGTCCGTCCAGTGTAACCAGTCTCCACTGAGCACCCGTACACCATCCTTGATGTCAAACACCGATGGATATGGGATCGTCCATCGCCCATCATATGGGTCAAGATGCGTATACGCTAGTCTACTCTGGTGCATCGATGCCCTGTCTCGATACACCCACGACTAGGGACCTTGAAGGATGTACTTATGGACTACCATGTCCCCACTAGTATGATCCGCATCATAGTCCTGGTAGTCAAGTACTCATCCTAAGGGCTTTACCAACATGTAACAGAGAGACAATCAGTTTACACGTTAAGGTAAAGTGTAACCAGATAGCATACTATCATGTCGAGCAAGAAAGTCCACCCTATATATGTCCAAGCATCCACTACAATATACATCGTATGTACAGTAATAGCCTTCAGGGCATACATATAACTAACAAGCGTAGCGCCCAAGGCAGCGCGCCCAATCAGAGTAAGGCTCTATTTAAAACAAAAATTAAAGGAAGCAACGCTTCAGTTGCGCCAGCGCTGCGCCGCGCGACACGTGTCAGCGCTGTTGCGCACGCGCAGTGGCGCAAGCGCTGCGCTGCGCGACACGTGTCAGCGCAAACGCAGTTGCGCTGCGCTGTGCGCTGCGCGACACGTGGCAGCGCAGTTGCACTGTGCTCTGCACTGCATGACACGTGTCACGCGCTGGGGCGTTTGCGCCAAACAGAATTAAAATTCTAGTAAGATCTTTCTGTTCTTGTTAAAACAAGAAGATTGTCTTCTGTAAAACAGAAGCCCTTGGATCAAAGAACCAACGGTGGGGAAAATTCCCCAAATCACTTAGAGAAAGATCTCTTTAACAAATTTAACAAATCTATGGGCACTATATAAAGACCCCTAGACCCCAACTCAAAAGATCATCAACATCAAGAATCATCAAGAACTTCAACTCTGAAGAAACTTGAAAAGAAACTCAAGAAAAAGGTAAAAAAAACCTTTAAAATTGAAGAATTTCTTCTGAATAGATCATCGATCTAAGAACAAGATCAATGATCTTCAATAAAAAATAAATAACAATAGTGCCTTGCACTTTTTATGAACCATTGGTTCTGGAATCTTAAAGATTCTTTTCTTGAATCCAAAATTGGATCAAGTTATTGAAACAGTGCCTTGCACTTGCAAAACTGCACTGTTGCGCTTCTGGGTTGGCGCAAGCCACAATAGAGCGCAACGTGTCAGTACCAGAACCACTTGCGCTATGCGCTTTTAAGATAGAGCATTGCTCTCTAAAACTGGCGCAACTCACTAGAGCCCGCCACGTGTCAGCAGCGCAACAGCGCAGCGCACTGGCGCAGCGCACTTCGCTTGCGTGACATGTGTCACCACCACAAGCGCTTGCGCTCAATGATTGGCGCAAAGCGCCTGAAAAATGCACTGCATTGTTTACTGAAGGGCCAGGCCCAAATCAAAAAGGCCTAGCAGGCCAAAGTAAAATGCAATGCATTAAAAGGGCAGAGCCTAAACAAAATAGATGCTCTGCATCATTTATAAAAGGGCAGAGCCCAAACAAAACAAAAATGCAATGCATTAAAAGGGCAAAGCCCAAACAAAGCAGATGCTCTGCATCATTTATAAAAGGGCAGAGCCCAAATAAAACAAGATTCAGTGCACTATTAAAAAGGGGCAAAGCCCTAGCACAGGCCTAATAGGCCAAATGCAAATAAAATGTTGAATATTTTTCAACTGGACTTAGCCCAATTATGGCCGTAAGTCCACAAATTAAATTGACTGAGAACGGCTGCTCTTCTAAATCAAGTTACATCCGGTTCGAGGGTACATCTCCAAACTCCTCTGACTCCTATCGTTGTAATCCTTCAACGACGTCAGAGAGGTGACGGGTCCCGACAACCACACATCAACACGGACTGTGGGGTCCTTAAACTCATGGACTTATGCGTCCTTAAACCAAGATACGGACTGTGGGGGTCCTTAAACCCATGGACTCATGCATCCTTAAACTAATGGACTTATTCGTCCTTAAACTACCCTATGGATCACCATGTTCTTAAACTGGCAATAGACCGCAATGTCCTTAAACTACCTATGGACCACCATGTCCCTAAACTGGAATATGGACCACCATGTCCTTAAACTGGAAATGGACCGCAATGTCCTTAAACTACCTATGGACCACCATGTCCCTAAACTGGAATATGGACCACCATGTCCTTAAACTGGCAATGGACCGCAATGTCCTTAAACTACCTATGGACCACCATGTCCCTAAACTGGAATATGGACCCCCATGTCCCTAAACTGGCAATGAACCGCAATGTCCTTAAACTACCTATGGACCACTGCGTCCCTAAACTAGAACAATAGAGCTCCCAAATGCTCTTTTGTAGGATCTAAACGATCCCGTTTAAGTTGATCTTAGCCTCAATTATGGCTAACGTATCCTTAAACATTCAAACAGACTTTAGTCCCAAACTGGACTATAAGACCCGCAATCAACTTTGGTTCAAGGGTACATCTCCGAATTCCTCTGACACCTATCGTTGTAATCCTTCAACGACGTCAGAGAGGTGACGGGTCCCGACGGCCATGCATACAATGGACTACTATGTCCCTAAACTGGAACAATAGAGCCCCCAAATGCTCTTTTGTCGGATCCAAACGATCCCGTTAAGTTGATCTTAGTCTCAAATCAGACTAACGTATCCTTAACGAACGTTTAAGTTGATCTTAGCCTCAATATGGCTAACGTATCCTTAAACTAAAACACCAAACCGAAATCAAAGTAAATACGGATTTGGACTAATCCACGTCGTACGGGCGACGGCATAACTTAGTCTCCGTATACTGTAAGTCCGTGCTACCCTTCCCCGGTACTTACGGGGTTGCGGAATTGGTGAAAAATGATTTTTCAAGAGGTGGTAACATGGACTCAAAATACGGATCTTTGTTAAACAACTACCTAACAACCCAACTAGAGTTTTGCCTACTCGGTTAGGGGGCTATACCTTTCTTGAACTCCTTCGTCTTCAACTCTTTCCGGTGTACGGATCGGCCTCACCTCGTCGTCTCCTTGCGCCGAAGATGGATCCACCTGAAAGCTTCTACCTTTGGCTTCTTCTTCGAACTTGAAGAAACTAGAACACTTGGTTTGCTAAATCTTGTGAACTAGGATGAGTAGAGAAGTGATATGGGTTTTCTTTTATCTCTAAGGCAATGTTTCTCAACTCATGAGAGGGTGCTGCCTTGAGCTAAAGAGAGAGCAAGAGGAAGAGCAAGAAGGAGAGCTCAAGCAAGAGAGAGAAATCAAATGAGAGAATGAGTAACTCTTTTTCCATCAAAGCTCTCATAATCCAAAACGATCATAACAAAATAGTAATCAAGTATTATGTGATGGTTCAAGTCAAAATGGCTATATCATTTCATGCACTCATTTTGCAAAAACAAACAAGCAAGCAAAAGTCTTTGCCATGAAATGATAGCCATTGTCATGATGATGGTCAACTAGTCCAACCTAGTCAACCGGTCTACAAAGTCAACAAGTCAACAAAGTCAACCCCTCAACAACCATGTCACTATAATACTTAATTAATATTATTGTTAATTATATTTCTCATTCTCATTAGGGTTTAGCCAAAAGTCAAAAGTCAACAGTCAACAACCCCAATGAGAATCCTCTGCCGCTGTCTCTCTGTCAACTGTGCATACACACCCGCATTCGCGTTCCGAGGAATACGAATACAAACGAGATAAAACCAATCCCAAAATGTATACTAGGATCTGGCTTATACCAAAGCCTGCTAGTGTTAACTGTCCGGACACCAAACGTGCATAAGTGCACGGATGTGACCGAACCCTGTCGCAAAACCATGCGACCTGTCGCAAAACCATGCGACCTCTACTCTTTTGCCTAAAGGCGAATTGCTTTCTGTGTGGGACTCTAAAGACTCGACACTACGCAGGCAGTGGGTTTAACCACAGACCGCAAGCGGCACCAGCTGTGCGTAACGGTCCCCAGGTAGATGCCGACAAGAAGACGGACGAGGTGAAACACATCTGAACTCCTACTGAGCCTGAATGTGACAATCTCTATACAGTCCTGTCTGTTCGTCTGATACATCGCATGACAGGCCTAGGGTGCGGCAAACGTCAGTCCCCTAATAGCGGTACAAGTCGTGTCGGAGTGTAGCCCAGAACACTCTGAGATATCACTGGAAACCTACCAGTATATCTCGCTTGCCCTGGCCAGGGACTACTCGTGTAATGGCTCTCCTAGACACAACGCGATATCAACCCCCAATACCGGGAGAGACGAATCCTGTCTAACCGTCACTGCCTCCAAGTGCTTCGGGATTGCACCCAAAACCTACCTGTTTGCACGACTCCTTTGAGCCGTGGTAGGGTAGTAATCAAAGTACAGTGGGAACACACTCGAGGCGAAGTGACAGTGTCAAGTCAACGGACTAAGCTATACTCAAGTCACCTAGGAACTGATAACTGACGATAGGTATAGTACCAACCAACAGTTCCTGACGAGTCCTGTCCAGTGTACTCGTAACCTAATGAGCACCCGCATACTATCTCAAGTACAACATACTGACGGCTGTGGGACAGACCGTCTCCCAAACTGGGATGAGAAGCACATACGCTAGTCTACTCCGGAGTATCGATGCCCTGTTTCGATAGTCCTACGAGTAGGGACCTGCATAAGGATGTGCTTATAGATTACCCAGCCCCCACGAGTGTGACTGCCATCACAACGCTGGTAATCAAGCAAAGATCCTAAGGGCTCCACTAATGTGTAAAGGTGATATACTAAAATAAACACATGTACACATTAAAGTAGAAACAAACCAAGTAGCATACTACTATATTGAGCAAGATTGTCTATACAAGGTGAATATCCCAAGCTTCCATTAAGTAATATACAAACTAGTATGATACAGTAATGACCTCTAGGGCATATACACTAACATATACAATCCACGGGCATCCACAAACAAAACAAACACACACGACACGAAGTGAAATTCTGGAGAAGGAGAAAGTGGCTACCGCGACGCGGTAGCAGAATTAACTGCAGGGGCTTGCGCCTGTAGGGAAGAGCGTCCCCACAATCAAAAACCCCTCAAACGAGGGGGAATCTGACGAAGTCTGCTACATCGGCCGCATCCGTCTAAACCTCCGATACACGGTGCCATAAATCAACTTGGCATCTTCGGAGAGGTATACGGATAAAACCATATAGCATCTGCCCCGAATCTCAGGCAAGATGTCCTCACGCCGGCGCCATTCGGAGGGGAACACCAGCTATATCACATATAACCGACCGATGATACAAATCGCGAGAATAGAATACAGTATCACATACTGGTATTATTCTCGGTCCCGCACATATCTCATATGCGCTCCTATTTCGTTTCGCTTGAGCCAGGAAACCTCTGTGTAAGACTCTAAAGACCCATCAATTCGCCGGTTGTAGGTGGTGATCATATCAATCACCCACAAGCCGCAAGCGGTCTGCTAAACGTAACGGCCACCCGGGTATTGAGCGATCAGAAGATCAACGAGCAAGCCTGCTCACACTCCTGCGAATCCAATCAGTAACACTTACCGCACAGTCCGGTCTGTTTGTCTGATATGTCGCATATCTCGCCTAGGGGTGGTAAACGTCAGACCCCAGTAGCTTGATAAGTCATGCCGATGTATGGTCCACAACAAGCGTGAAACTACTGATAACACTTACCAGTAAATCACTGCAACCCTGGCTAGGGATTTCCAGTTATTGCCAGTCGAGCATAGCGCGACATCAACCCCCAATACCGGGAGAGACGAATCCCCTCCTATCGCTCATTGCCTCCATGTGAATCGGGACTGTACCCAAAAACCACCTGTTTGCACGACTCAGTAGAGCCATGGTAGGGTGGAAATCAAAGCACAGTGGGAGACACACAAGACTCTATGACGATCTCGGGTCAACAGACTAAGCTGTACCAGTGTCACCAGAGAACTGTCGTCTGACGTGAGGTATAATACCATCTGGGAGTTCTCGGCGAGTCCGTTCAATGTACCCAGTCTCCACTGAGCACCCGCATACCGTCTCTGATATCAAACACCATTGGATATGGGATCATCCATCGCCCATCACATGGGTCGAGAAGATATACGCTAGTCTACTATGGAATATCGATGTCCCGTCTCGATATTCCCACGACTAGGAACATTGAAGGATGTACTCATGGACTACCCAGGCCCTACTAGTATGATCTGTATCATAGTCCTGCAAGTCGAGTACACATCCTAAGGGATTTATCAACATGTAATGGAGAGACAGTAAGTATACATGTTAAGATAAAGAGCAACCAGATAGCGTACTATCATGTCGAGCAAGAAAGTCCTACCTACATATGTCCCAGCATCCACTACATTATACATATCATGTACAGTAATGGCCTATAGGGCATACATATAACTAAAAATCTCCCACTTTCACTAGGGCCATCTGTAGCAGTGGTTGCAGTATCTCATACTCAACCATCCCATAAAAGTCTCTCTCTGGGAAAAGGCCTTTGTGAGTGGATCCGCCGTGTTATCCTCTGAGTCTACTCTCCTAACCTCGATCTCCCTGGAGATCACTATCTCCATGATCAGGTGATACTGCCTTGGAATATGTCTGGGTCACTGATGGGACCGGGGTTCCTGGGCCAAAGCCTCAACACCATTGTCATACAATGGTAGGAACCTAGTTCATCTCATGAACTATTATACACCCAAACTGCCTTTTTGGTAGTATCTTTGATAGCGATGTCACCAGCCTTTATCGTCTAGTTTGCCACGGTATCTAGCTTGGAACTCTTCCAACATACTGTCCCTCTACTAAGGGTAAAGATAATGCCTATGACTGACATTCAGTCAACCTTACCACCCTGGATCTTTTCCAGTGATTCTCTCCAGGATCGATTGATACCATCTCACTACAATTAGTGAGAATCCTAACATCCATTTAGATCTATCTCATAGATATAAAACCTAGAATTTAGGAGGTATCACTTTGATCCTATTTGGAGAATCCTTGTGATAAGAGGAGATTGACCGTGCGTAGCATAGGAAACTCTTTTCCTATCAAGAGTATGTTGTCCACGTACAATATGAGGATGACCACCTTACTCTCCACGACCTTTTTTATGTACAAGGTTCATCTACCATTTTGATGAAGTCAAACTCTTTGAATACCACATCAAAACAGATGTTCCAACTCCGCGATGCCTGCTTTATCACACAAAGCATCTTGCATACGTTTCCGTTGCTCCCACTTTTTACGAAGCCCTTTGGCTGTGTTCTTATAGACGTTCTCTTCTAAATCAATATTTAGAATAGCAGTCATGACACCCAACAACCAGATATCGTAGTCATGGTATGCAGCAATGGAAAGTAGGATCCAGATGGACTTAAGCATAGGCACTGGAAAAGGTTTCATCATTATCCACGCCTGGTCGATGACGAAAACCTTTAACAAGTCTAGCTTTGAAAGTCTCAACTTTTCCATTTACACCAAGTAATCTTCTCAAGATATACTTGCTCCTGATGGAGATTTAACCCTTCAGATATAGCATCCAAAGTCCATACTTTGTTGGTGTACATGGATTCCATCTCAGATCGCTAAGCATCCAGCCATTCTTATAGAGTCCCTACTCTTGATGGCCTGCTCGAAACTAGTTGGGTCATCATCTCATGATGTAATCCTCGCTCCCACTGTCATTAAGAGACCGAAGTATCTCTCAGGCGGATGAGGAACCCAGCTAGATCGGCGGAGAGGCCGAGGTTCGTCGGGGACTATTGAACCCTTTGGTTCTACCAAATCATCAGCTGTAGTTTGTATAGCTGGAACTCCTTCCAGTTCTACAGAACTGACCTTGCCTCGATTTTGTCCGAATTTTTCTTTTGACATAGGACGGACAATCCCAAATCTTAACTTACTTAAGAAATGGGCTCTTCCCATACCATATCTCATATGGAGTGGTAGGCATTGATTTGATTCGAACCCAATTCAATAGGTATGCAGCTTCTCAAGTGCATAACCCCCGAAAGGAAATAGGTAACTCAGTGATACTCATCATAGAGCACACCATATCTTATATGGTGCGATTGTTCCGCCCCGATACACCTACGTGCTGTGGTGTATACGGAGGAGTAATGCTGAGAGAGAATCTCATTCTCATTTGGAATAGTGCAGGAATTTCATGCACAAGTATTCTCCTCCCTGATCTCATCATAGGACATAATACTTCTACCAGTTTTGGTTCTCTACTTCTGACTTATATTCTTTGAATTTCTCAAAAGCTTCAGACATGTGTTTCAACAGGAACATGTGTCCGAATCTTGAGAGATCATCAGTGAATGTAAGGAAGTACAAAGAACCAGTCCTGGCATATGTAGACTGGGGACCTTCATACATCACTATGTATCAGTCCCAAGAGTTCACTAACTCTTTCTCTGTTTCCACTAAACGGAGCTATGGTCATCTTATCTTTGTGACATGACTGACAAGTTTCACAAGATGAAAATTCAAACTGATTTAAATATGCATCTAAATGTAACTTAGCTAGTCGGGTCGCATAGATATGACCTAGTCTACAATGCCTCAAGAAGGATTCGTTTATTTCTAAACTCTTCCTCTTGTGTGTATTCTGTACATTAAGAACTGTGGTTTGATTTAGAATGTCTATGCTTTTAGATAACATGCCTGAACCGATCAACTCTTGATATAGGAAATGTGCAAAACATTATCCAACAATACAAAATTATATCCTTCTTTAATAAATAAAGAGACTGATATGATGTTGTATGTTAGGTTCGGTATCTAATAAAATTCGTTCAGAATCAATGTATTCAAGTAATACAGGGTGATAACTATCAACAGACTTGGCTGCAACACTTGCACCGTTTCTATCTCATGAAATTTATCACCCGTTCTCAGTTCTCTACCTATCTGTAGCCCATGTAACGGATTACATATGCGGGATCCTGATCCGGTATCTAATACCCAGGACATAGAGAATACTGAGAAACAGTTCTTTGTAATGAACACACCCGAAGAAGATGCATCATTATGCTTTTTCTTCGTTTGGGCGGCATGGGAATCCTGGTATTCCCCAATTTCCTGCTCGGTCTTATAACAATTATAAGTTGGAGCGGGACTAACGTTCCCCAGCTCAGTATAACAAGTGGGTTCGGTCAATACATCCATATTATTATCTTGATTAAGGCGTGACATGGTCGCTACCTGGAGAGAGAGAGAAGAAAACACTCTGCGTGCGCTCTTGCAAGATTAGATTCGTTATATATTTTATCTAATCAGGATGGCTCCCACTGTTTCTATCAAAGCTTCCTTCAAACCCTAAAAAGAAAGACTAGCCGTGATTAATTACACTCTACAAGTTCTCCAATCTTTCATCCAGGCTAGTGCCGGTACTTTGAGGGATATTCCCCGTGCTTTCGCATGGACCTAATTAAAATAAACCTCGTTTTTCCAGGGTCGTAACCCCGTTGATACCTTTCTAGACACCTACTTGATCGACTAATTGTAAAGTGCAAAACTCTTCCAGGAGTAACAATTACTCGTAGTGGGTATAGGGATCTAACTATCTCACAGAAGGTATGCAATCTTATTGCAAATTTCAACACTTGAAACTCCCGAAAAAGGTTTTTGCCCCTAGCACTTATGACCTTAACTATGGTCAACAAATCATAAGCACTAGTCAAGCTCTACCCGTCATTTCGTGATTAATTAGACGCACCCACATGAACCTTAACTAAGGTCAACAAAGTCACATGACTGTCCTAACTAATCGCATCATATGCTGTGTAGGAAGACACCACTTAGCTACCGTACACTGTACCTTGACTATGGTCAACAAACACAGCATGAATACTAAGTACTCTACTTCCTAAAATGACGGAGGGTTGCGGATGGTTTTTAAGAAAACCTTTAACGCTTTGAACTTGATCTCGCTGCAGAATCAAATGGTTTTTAAATGGAGTGTTTTTGAGGCTTTTGCTAGTTTCGCTAAAGAGGTCACTCCCGGTGAAGGGATCTCGGCACTTTCCTCGTCGAATGAGGTGCAGGATATACACAATACCAATATGCAAAGCAAGAACTAGAAAAGCAATCAAAAGACAAACCGAAGGTTGTAGCATCTGCTAGTTATTGCTAAAGAGGTCACTCCCGGTGAAGGGATCTCGGCTCTTTCCTTATCGAATAAGGTGTTGGATGTTCTACAAGGAACACCGCTATGCAAAGCAACAACTAGAGCTACCTAATTTTTTCTTTGAAATTCGATTCCACAGCATCATTTAGGTTTATTTTCTTTCATTAATCTCATTAATGAATGTCCCATCATTTAATTCCACCTAAACATCACAGATAAATACAACGTACACTTATGCCATCCGCATTCGCCTCGATGTCCCGTCTGCACCGTTAGGTTAGTTAACTAACGGCAGAGCGGGGCAGGGCTAGTGCGGGTGTAAAATATAAGCAACGTCTATATAATATATCATATATACTATATACAATATCTATCTAAACATATCATATGATCACATCACAGATAACGCAGCAGAAAATATCATATGAAATATTGGATATACTAGGACGTCCGTGTTTTATTTTGAGCCTATATAAAACACGGATTCCACGGTCATGATGAATAGCCAATCCCACACCCGTAGACCCCTATGAGAGCGGCAAGCAACCCTACCAATTCTAGAGTTAGGAGACCCGGACTCGACTCCTCGAGATGGTCTCCCACTGGACCCTAGAACCCGGTTACTTATGCTCCCCTCCTTGGGTCTATCCAAATGCGGAAAAGTAAATAATATACAATGGTGACATCATCCTCAGCCCGAAAGTGCCCCAATAAAAGAATATTACATACAATGAATTTTACATGAATGAAAAAGAAAAACTCTCATCTCACATAAAAAAAACCCGGCTATTCAAACACGACGATCCAATATAACATATCCAGCAACACATAACATCGCATGTCATCAACGCAAGTAAATATGCGTATCCCAATTGTCGTTGATGTATAGCAACGAAACCGGCGATACACCACATATTACACTTACGGTCGCAGAAAAGAAAGTGTAAAACTACAACAGTTGGAATCCGCAACCTCGTTAGACATCGCATGCCTAACCATATGAATTCCTTAGACATCGCATGCCTAACTATTATAAACCCCGCATTTTAGTCTCATCATCGAAAACTCTTTTCAATATCAAGTCGGGCAATTCAACAAGATTCCCGTCATCCTGATCGAATGCTCGTCGCAAACTTTAGTAGACGGCCGCACCCCCGGATGTCGTCGACGAAGTGAACTAAGGCGGAACACCGCTGCCGCGAGCACCCGAACGGATGCTTTTGGCGACGGGGTTCTCTTACAGTCACTTGGTCGGGGCTATGGGGCATGGCTGTCTATTAAGTTTACCCGGCGAGTATCCGCGTACGCTACGTGATTGCAACGGACTTTTGATCACATCAAAATCCCGTGGCAACCGATCAACTGAGACTAAACTGCTATGTTTATAACATTCAAATTAGTTATCTTATAACTACATGTGGATTCCAAATATTGTATCACATTCCAGATAAATAGACAATGTTAAACTTTCCAATCGAATAATCAAACACCCAAGTTTTCCCAAATAGCTCAACACTTGAAATAAGTTTAAAAACATCCATTTCATGCCACAGTACCAACGGTCCAGCCGTAGACGGGTCAAGCCAACGCCTCACATGTGGCAACGCCGTACTGCCCCAAACCCTAAGGTTCAAAAGACAGTTCAAGACGGTCACATAATCGAGTTAAGGTTTGTTGTCTTCTAGAGGGTCCATCGCGTTACTTGCACGACTTAGAACGTTCTTAAACTACGGAAAAATCCAACACTTGGAAATTTTCCGGCAGGGTAAAAAGTGAGTTATTGATATCTGGTCGAACTTTTTAACACGTTCTAAAATTACCCAGAAACACACATAGACGAAGTTAAAATTTCCGATCGAATCAACGAGTCCCCAATACAACCCAGAAAACTCAACTCTTGAGTATAAATTAAAAATTCCCAGAAGACACAGGAATTACAGACGGACATTTCTGTGCAAACCACGTGCCACGATTCTCCTTTTTGGCCGCGGAACCGCCGCTCAAGCCTGGTACGACCGCGGTTCCGCGGCGCTTTGAGGGAATTAGGAGCACGTGCTTCACAGTAATTCCTAGAAAACCCTGCTGATTTTTTGAGTATTTTTAATTCACAAAAAATCACAATTTCAGAAAATTTCCCGAGAAGGGTAAAAACTAGGGTTTCGGGGTTCAATCGGACTTTTAACTTCGTCTAGACTTCGCGTAAAGCTCTAGCTTAGCTCTGATACCACTGTAGGGTTCCTAGACACTCTAACAAGGTTCTACAAGGCATCTACCATGCCTGATTCAAAAATTAGCCGTGCCGAACAACCCTAACCAAGATCGTATACTAGAGATTATGCGAAAACTAGCAAGCAAACAACTTTAACAATAAGTGAAAGGGATTACAACCTTTGTAGATCCGGTCCTTCACTTCTAAAGCTCCGTGTGGACGTCTCTTCGCTGCGATCATCGTGATCCCGGACTCTAGCGATGGTTTCCTCGGAGAAATAAGCGGGCTAGGTCGTTGACTTCAAGGCCGAAGATGATCTACTTCGAGGAGACTCAAACTCAAGCTCCATCTTCACTAGGTCATGAACTTTGTGAAGAGAACACCCTAAACTAAATGGCAAGTAGTAGAGGATGATGAAATAGGAAGTGGGTTCACTTTGGATTTGGGTTTCTCACTCTTTTTCTTCACTTGAAATTTTTCTAGCAAGCTTTTCTTCTTCTTGAAGAAGAAGAAGAAGAAAGAAAAGAATAAGAATTATGTAAAAAGAATAATCAAGTGAAGTCTATCATAATGCAACCATGGGTGAGTTTACCTTTGTAGAGACTAAACCATAGTTTGAGGTAATGGTTAGGTTAATGAAAATCTTATGCAAAACAAAATTAGTGGACTTTGTCAAAGATGCTTGAAAGCTCTATGAAGCTTCAAGCAAAGACAAAGAAAGCCACCATTTTGTTTTACCAAAATAAATAAAATGTAACACCTTAGAATGTGTTTTGTGGATAATTATATTTTAATGTATGGTTTTTAATAAAAAGTTTACCAAATTAGTTTTCAATTATTTTATCCTATTTAATGAATATTTTATTAGATTTTTCCTAGGCTTGCACACACTTGTGCATGTTAACTAAGGTTGTAATTTGGGGTTAAACATGATTAGCAATCATGGTTAACTAACCATTTCCCCTAATCTAGTTTAATATTGTATTAGGTGCTTTTGGGTTTTAAGTATGATGATTGTTTTAAATGCAAAATGATTTTAAAAGGGGATTTAAATTTGATTTCTTGTGTTGACCTTGGTGAGAGAGAGAGAGAGAGAGTGAGAATGGGGCATGATGGCTTTGCCATGCTTGATTAAATGAAGAGAGAGAGGAGGGGTTTTGACTTTGTCTCTCATTATCACTTCTCTTTTCACTCATCCTCTCATTCTCTCACAACACACACACACACATACGCACACTCACCTAGCAGCAGCAGCCAAGGCTGCAGCTCGAGCAGCAACTGAAGCAAGTATCAGCACCATCAGCATCAGCACCAGAAGCAACAGCAGCTTGTAGCAGCAGCAGCAGTAGCAACAACAGGCAGCAACAGCAGCAGCTGGAGCTCTAGCTACTTGCAAGCCCTCTTCTTCCCCCATTCACTTCTTCACCTGCCTTCTAGGGTTCATTAGGGTATATTTCTTGAACCCCATTTCATGGTTTGCTTAAGTTGTGTGTAATTTAGCATCGGTTTGTGTTAAATAGTTAGTTTTGTGCTAAAATGGTGAATTATGTGGAATTTTAGTTAGAATGTTATTTTGTTAGCTAACCTAGCTTATTTAAGTGTTGTTAGGGTCACCTTAACTGAGTTTAACCCTGGATTACACTAAAATACCATAGGGTTTGTGTTTTGTGCAAAATTGGTGATTTTAAAGCGACATTGTAGCATTTTGTAATCTGCTTTTGACCCAGACCCTTCAGGATAAAATTGAGAAGACTGGAGCATGCACACTAGGTTTAGAACACAACACCAGATCACGAGACCACAATTCCCAATCCAGGCCGCAGATTTATTAGGTTTGGCCGCAATTTGCGGCCAAGTAGGGGTCATGGGTGTTAGGGTCTTGTCTAGGGTTGTCTTCAGTGTTGTCTAGTGCTTTGGCATGTTTAGTTTTGTAAGATTTGGCCTGTAGGAAAATCTGGGGCAATATATCGTTTTGCATGTCCGTTTGTTTGCGCGATACGCGCGATACGTGAGTGGGTTCTGTGATCCAGCGTATCGCGGCGTGTCGCGGTAGTTTTAGACGCGTATACACACGTTTCAGCGTATCGTGCACACGCGCGTTTTGTTCGCGACGCGAGTTTCTCGTTTTGGTTCGATATCGCGTTTTGCGGAATATTTGGCTTATATATGATTTCAATGTCTTATTTGCAGGTTTACAGGCAGGGACTACGGACACTGCTACAGGAGGAGCAGATGTTAGGATTCACCTAGCGTGGAGCGTAGGTGAGTAGATTTAACATCTACAGGGGAATAGCCCGCATGGCGTTATGCGTCTGGGCTAGGATTCAAATACCTGTCGCATATTCTACGTCATTGTTAGAATTGCGCCTTTACCTTATTTCCTTGATATAGTTGTACTGTGACTAGCAGCCGTAGGACACTGCACATATTATTGACTGTTCATGTTGCACGAGCACGGATTGTATGCTACACACACACCGTCAATAATTGCCATGTCACACACAACCCCTTATAGATGCTTTATTGCATATCATACTTGACATCTAGCTTATCGGTATACCTATAGTGTATCTTACCATTAGTGATAGGTACATCTACACCTTGCGATACAGCTACAGGTATACCTTGCACATATTTTACTTATACCCGGGAGGGGGTACCCTTCATATTCTACTTATACCCAGGGGGGTATACGACATCTTTTACTTATAGGCAGACACCTATACTTAGCTGTACCTTATTGATTTCGCATACATCTGGTTTCGGCTACATATTTTCATTTATATGCTCGCATTTCAGATATATCGCATATATATATATTCCTGGATTTGCGCATTGTTATTTTGATTTCACATGATGATTTCTGGATTTGGGAATCGCGGGAGTTCATGAAATTATGCATACATTGAAAAACCCGGTTTTCTTGATATGATATTCGCACAGCCACCATGAGATTTATCGGTTCTGATTATATACTCCATACGAGGTGTAGTTGCCGTATGAGGGTACATGGTGGGGCCCGGTATGGTTCCCCTCGGCAAGAAGATCGATGGAATTTGCCGATTGAGCCTAGAGGCGGGCGAGTACCTACCGATGACAGTACCCATGACTCGGCGGGGGATCACGGAGACACCGTTGGGAGTCATGTACGTATGCATACGTCGAAAGGCGAGGGTCAGAGCTAGGCACTCGTGCTTTCGGGATAGCGTATGATACGTGATTAGGATTTCTGTGTCGATGCTTGGAACATGGTTTTCATGATATTTCTTTAACACCTTTGTATATATAACAGGGGATTTAGCCGTTGTTATATATACCCTTACACCAATATTAGTGGAACGGGACGCTAATATATGTGTATTGCCCCCATCATATTTATTTCTGTATATATATACCTTTAGGATGTTAGATTCTTACTTGAGATTTGACTTGGGATATTAGGTGATTCATTGAGATTGGATATTGGACATACCTATGTGATTACTGATTTGTACATTCGGGATATAGGAGATTACTCGATATTGTACATTGAGGAGATGTAAGACTTATATGATGTGAGAGCCCAATGTGGGGGCTGATTTGAGGAATTGGGATTTGAGTGTCTTGATGGATTGTGATCCTACCACGATGTCAGGTTTCCGTAGGAACGACATATTTCACTCCATACCTCATACCTATTCACTAATGCACGGTTTCATATATTGGTAGTACCTGTTAGTGTACCCTTATGATTGCTGCATATCTACTTTCTCATATCCTTATTGCATAGTTATTGCATACTATTATCATGTCATTATTACTGTAATCGCATATCTTAGATTCATGTTGTACGTACATTCCTGCGATTACCTGCATATGTTATCTACTATTCACGAGTTGGCAACTCACCCCCGTTGTGCCATAGGTGTTTCAGGTTGTTCCCCAGAGTAGTCGAGGCAAGCTATTCAGCTTCTCATCTTTCATCTTTTGCTACAGATACCGCATCGGCTCACAGTGTGCTATTTTGCTTAGGTGGGTTTTGGTGGTTATCTGTATTTTGTATTGTACCTTCGTTGTATTTGTACTCTCCATCTACTATCATGTTGTTGACCTAGAGACTTGGTGATGACGATATTGTATATTATTTGTGGATTTGTTGTCTTTTATATACAGCTTTCTCTCCATTGTCTTTATTTCTTCGCTACGGCGTCGTATATTTGTGTTGTATTCAGTTTTTACAAAAAGGGGGTGTTGCCAAAATTTTAAAGAAAGAAAGTAGGACTTTTAAAGAATTTGGGTTGCGATTTCAAATGTTTCAAAAACTTATATTATCTTTTTCCGTATTTTTTTTTGGTTTAGATTTCTGGGTTTTTGGCTTTCTTTTACTGCGTTACGTCGTTAGGCGTTGCGTAGTATTAGGGCCGTCACAGGCCAATTTCGGGTCGTGGAAAAAAACCCAAACCATTATCTTAAATATGGTGTAAGTCATACACACACCCAAGTTTGCATATATCATTAATCATGATACAAACTAGTGCACAAACATATATCACATATACAACTTGTGCACATCAAGTGAGAAAATCAATCTTAAGTGAACCAATACTAGTTAATGTAAAATAATATATCAAATATATAATTATACATTAAATCATTAAATCAACACTTGATTTAATGATCCGGTCATATCGCATATAACCGACTAATATCTAGTATATCAATATATCGAATCAACACTTGATTCGGTAACCCGGTTATATCACATATAACCGACCGATGATACAAATCGCGAGAATAGAATACAGTATCACATACTGGTATTATTCTCGGTCCCCACATATCTCATATGCGCTCCTATTTCGTTTCGCTTGAGCCAGGAAACCTCTGTGTAGGACTCTAAAGACTCATCAATACGCCGGCAGTAGGTGGTGATCATATCAATCACCCACAATCCGCAAGCGGTATGCTAAACGTAACGGCCACCCGGGTATTGAGCGATCAGAAGATCAACGAGCAAGCCTTCTCACACTCCTGCGAATCCAATAAGTAACACTTACCGCACAGTCCGGTCTGTTCGTCTGATATGTCGCATATCTCGCCTAGGGGTGGTAAACGTCAGACCCCAGTAGATTGTTAAGTCATGATGATATAAGGTCCACAACAAGCGTGAAACTACTGATAACACTTACCAGTAAATCACTGCAACCATGGCCAGGGATTTCCAGTTATCGCCAGTCGAGCATAGCGCAACATTAACCCCCAATACCGGGAGAGACGAATCCCCTCCTATCGCTCATTTCCTCCATGTGAATCGGGACTGTACCCAAAAACCACCTGTTTGCACGACTCAGTAGAGCCGTGGTAGGATGGAAATCAAAGCACAGTGGGAGACACACAAGACTCTTGATGATCTCGGGTCAACATACTAAGTTGTACCAGTGTCACCAGAGAACTGCCATCTGATGTGAGGTATAATACCATCTGAGAGTTCTCGGCGAGTCCGTTCAGTGTACCCAGTCTCCACTGAGCACCTGCATACCGTCTCTGATGTCAAACACCAATGGATATAGGATCATCCATCGCCCATTACATGGGTCGAGAAGATATACGCTAGTCTACTCTGGAATATCGATGCCCCGTCTCGATATTCCCACGACTAGGAACATTGAAGGATGTACTCATAGACTACCCAGGCCCCACTAGTATGATCTGCATCATAGTCCTGCAAGTCGAGTACACATCCTAAGGGCTTTATCAACATGTAATGGAGAGACAGTAAGTATACATGTTAAGATAAAGAGCAACCAGATAGCATACTATCATGCCGAGCAAGAATGTCCTAACTATATATGTCCCAGCATCTACTACATTATACATCTCATGTACAGTAATGGCCTCTAGGGCATACATTTAACTAACAGTATTTTCGTCTTTTCTGTGATGCTTAGGAAGCTCAAAGGATGGGACTCATTAAAGAGATTAATGAAAGAAAAGAAACCTTAAAGATGTTGTAGAATCAAATTTATAAAAAAGGTAGCTATAGTTCTTGCTTTGCATAGCAGTATTCCTTGTAGAATATCCAGCACCAACATGAACGAATAAAAATCTAAGTCAAGTCCATCCAACATGCACGAATGAAACCGCATCCAATATGCACGGATAAAATCTAAATCTAGGGCATCCAACATGCACGGATAAAATCTCACTCAAGTGAATCCGATGCGCACAAAATCCAATATCAAGCGCCTAATTACGCAAAAATCCAACTCCAGCGCGTCAGGTTCACATAAAACATCTAGTGCAGTATCGTGCACGAAAACGAACTTCAAGTGCAAACGTGCGCAAAAACATAAATCTGTTAAAACAAATGCTCAAAGAGATAAATCGGGTGCAATCAATGTACGGAGTATAAATCTAGCGCAACTAATGTACGAAAAACGAATCTGGTGCAGCAAATGCACAAAAATATAAATCTGGTGTGACAATTGCACGAAATGAAAATCTAGTGCAACAAATGCACGAAATGCAATTCTGGTGCTTCAAGTGCACAAAATACAAATACAGTGCATCCAGTGCACGAAATGCAAATACGTTGCATCCGGTGCAAGAAATGCAAATACGTTGCATCCGGTGCACAAAATGCAAATACGTTGCATCCGGTGCACGAAATACAAATACGTTGCATCCGGTGCACGAAATGCAAATACGTTGCATCCGGTGCACGAAATGCAAATACGTTGCATCCGGTGCACGAAATGCAAATACGGTGCATCCGGTGCACGAAATACAAATACGGTGCATCCGGTGCACAAAATGCAAATACGGTGCATCAATTGCATAGCGTAAAAACCTAGTGCGACAATTGCACAAAATATAAATTGGGTGCAACAAGTGCACGGAAACGCATTAATAACTCAAATGCGTATAAAAAGTAACACCGAGTGTACCAAGGTATAACGCGTGCAACTGCATGCACAAAACACGTATCAATACACAGCAAGCATATATGAGCTATACCGAGTGCAAAAATCAAATCGAGTGCGTACCACATGCACAAAAGCAAGGCAACTGTACGAAATCCACGAAATCATAAACATGTGCAGCCAAGGCACAAAATCAATATCAAGTGCAATAGACATGCACAAATCATAAACCATCACAACGGTGTATCAAACTTATATCAAGCGAATTAACCATGCATAAGATGTAAATACCCAATAGGTGCAGCCATAGTGCATGAAAACAATATCATAAAACTCAATCTTCAAAACTCAAATCCAAGTTATATAAGCGTGATACTCGTATCACAAATGCAAATCTCGACAAATGAAATTGAGGTACACCTCCTACAATGTCGAAAAATATCGGTGCGCCCAAAACTAGCAGAGCAAGAACATTCGCTTGCCTTCTGCTCACGGTCTGGCATCCTCTGTCTCTGGGTCTTCATTTCACTATGGATTACCAATCTCACAATCTTTCGGCTCGTCGGTTTGTTCAGGTGTACTAATGGAAACAATTCCGCTCTGGCACTCCTCTGGTCATCTCTCGACCAATTATCATGACCACTCGTAAAGCAGCATGTCACTGGCGTCGGCCTCTGGCCCTCTGAATACTCGTAACACAACTGATCCTCGGTGCAAATTTCATCGCAGCAGTGTCCTGGAAGGAACCTGCTCAGGGTCTCTTCCGATTTTGCCTATGCCGAACTATACGGAGGCTGGTACTCTTGCATAATCCATTCTCGTTTTCTGGACATCTGCGTTCTCCGCACAATATTTCCTCGAGAACAGGCCATATCCCCACGCCTCTATATGCATATCAGATCTCTAATCTCGACGGGGAGTAGCAACAGCTCATCAACATCTCGCATGAACCTCTGGCTCCACTCGTCTGTATCATCGTCCACTTGGACGTCACGTCGTGCTATCTGCGTACTGCAATGGTCCTCGGCTACAGTCAATCCGGAGTCTCTTGAACGGACTCGAAATTACGAACTCGGTATCTTCATCACTCTGTAGAAGATATCTGGCCGAACACGTCCTTGGGAACTCGTCCCAACCATCAAAAGAATACTCAATACTCATCCGCTCTCGATCAACTCACAATGCATCTAGGTGAGGTCCTCTATCCGTAGCTGGTCAGCTTGCTAATCTCTTATCACATGATATTCGGACGACGTCAAACATTTTGATCGATTCGTCAAAGTCCCATAATTCCCTAAAAGCTCAACACCTGAGCACGGTCTAATAATATCCAGTACATGCCACGGTACCTATGGACCAACCGTAGAAGGGCAAACCCAAGCCTCACTGATAGCACCACTGAACTGCTGCACACCCTAAGGTTCAGAAGCGGTTCCATGGTCATGATGTCGAGTTAGGGTTTCATTCTTCTAGAGGGTCCACGGAATTACTTGCATGTTCCTTCGAATACTTAAACTTGGAAAAATGGGTTTCTAACATTCGTTCGAACTTTTTAACTTCGCCTAGACGACATGCGAATAGCCTCTGTCCGCATGCTAAACAATGCCTCAATCCTCCAGGAAAGAAGATACATCAACGGTCATCTCTGGATCGGTCTACTCTAGATCTGAGAAAGACTCTCCACAGTGGAAATCCTCAGCTCAACTGGGTCTGCGTCGGCGCATCAATCTGATGAATCGCCTTCGTCTCTCAACTCGGGATAGACTAGCTATCGTCTGTCCTATCTCTTCCTGGAAGCTCCAGCGATCTCAGCTCGTAAGCTCTGAAAGCGACATCACATCAATCTCAGCAACAGCTGGTTCATCTGTCAGCACGGTAGACGACCTCACAATCTCGGAGGTAGGCTGTACGTCAACAGTCCTCTCATAACTGGTAGCCTCGAACAATGGCCCCATCATCCGGTGTCAAACCAAGCACTCGCCTTAATAAGAGGTCACAACACAACACTACATCGAGACGTTCTCATGTCACCAGAAAACAGGATGGTTAGACCTCATACCAGATGAGCTCGTCCTGACCGCAACACAAGCAGCAGCTCAATCTGCGCTCAAACCATGGTGACAGGAACCTCAAGCATGTATCAATGAAAATAGACAAAGGGCATGAAAGGAAACGACAGATCCAGAATGGATACATGATCATAAGAAGAAACAACATTAATGAAAGTATGATCATGGAAATGAACAGAATCAAGGATCTCAAATGAATGTATAATCATGGGTACGAAGAGAATCACAGAGATCAAAATATGTACATCCTAAGGTTGTTAAGTGGATTATCGTATCGTAAATATGCCGCGGAATATATGTACGGTACGTCACTCTACTCAAGCTACCTACTCCATCAATCAGGGTCAGCCTATGAAACGAAAGTTCGGGTCGAATACCCACCTGTCCAAGTCTAAGTTCCGTAAGGTCAAGCTTAGGTACCGAAATACATATACGCCCTAGACTCCACATAGTCAAACATAGACTCGAACCAAGGTTAAACCTAGCGCTTTGATACCAACTTTATCAGGACCCGAAATATTAGCTCGTGACCGGCACTTAAATTACGCCATGTCTTAAAGGCGTAACATAATTCAAGTAAGCCGAAACCTAGAAATCTAAACCTTTTTAAGAAAATAAAGGAGGTGAAGTTTTGAAAATAAGGTATGATGAAATCAAAAGTTTTTCCTAAATACAGAACCGATGGAACATAAAAATGCAAGTGCGTGTTACTAGTTGAAAACATGTTTGACTTTTTTTTAAAAAATTGGGCAGCACCTCCTTTGTATTTTTTTGATCCAAAACCACAATACATGATAATATAAAGGCATCCCCAAGCCGGAGCTAGCTCTTCGCCAATCGGCGGATCCACAACCACACAAAGCATAAATATAAGTATACGACACCCAACGACGAATTTCACCACAAAAGATAAGGAAATAAGCAAGACATCAACACCACAAGTAGCGGAATACCCCTCGCTCTAAGTCTCGCAACCACAAGCCTCACTAAGTCACATTACTTATACAAATACTAGTTTGATTGATGGAGTTGACTAGATACAATATGAATAATAAATACAAGAGGGGTACGATTCAATATGTACCACTTACCAAAGTAATCACCCGAATGCAACTGTGTGCCAGCGATACCGCTACTGATCCAAGCGGTCAACCTGCAAGAACTGTGGCATAACGGGAGTGAGTTGCCAACTCTTGGGTAGAAAAACATCAACAAGTAGAAATGGAATAAACAACGACTCCTAAGTCAACTGTATCATAAAGGTAATACTATGATATCTAGGGTGACCGTATTTGCATATGTGCCAACAACATAAATAAATGCCTATCAGCATGTGGATATCATCCAACAATATAATCAATGTATGTATGCATGTGGATCTCGTCTAACCATATAATCAATGTATGTATGCAGGTGGATCACGTCCAACCATATAATCAATGTATGTATGCAGGTGGATCTCGTCCAACCATATAATCAATGGATGTATGCAGGTGGTATGTATATATCAAAAAAGTATATGCATGAAAGTATGAGGATAAAATCAACGTGTGTCCATCACGACACATCAAAATCGTGGAACCTGAGTGTCCAGCATCGACACTCGAAACATCATGAAACCCGTGTCCAGCATCGACACGTAAATCCTCATATATCTCAGGCGCCGCATCCTCAGATCGGCCCTCAGGCGCCGCATAATCTGGTCGGCCCTCATATCCATCTCACTACTCCGGTCGGTATCCTCCGGATAACCGCCGAGTCCAAATACTATCACCAGTAGGTAGTGCTCCCCCGCCAGGCTCACCATCTAACAAATACCAGTCTTCTTGCCCCGGGGTACCTCACCGATTCCACCATGTACCAGCAGACGGTGCCTACCGCTCCTTGAATCGGGTTTCACATGCCACTCTCAGAATCGGGAAAACATATGGTGGACGCACTGAAATATCATATCAAGAGAAACCAGTTTTTTTTAAAACAATACATACTTTCTTTTGAAATCACCACGGTTATCAAATTCAGAAATTTCATTAAAACAACATATCTCAATGCGTATAATCATAAGCATGATGTATGCGACATATAATAGAAAGGTAAGCATATCCATATATCATGCAACATGAAACAATAATATACACATATCGAGGGAAAACCGCTCTTTTAAGTGAATCCAGTTTTTAAAATGTATCATGCGGTTCCCAAATCTCCAAAATCAAATACAACATCGTATAAAGGTGCATATGTGTATGTACGCAAGTATGGATGTATAAATGTGTATGTCCGCAAGTATGTGTATACGCAAGTATGGCTGTACATTATGTATGTACACATGTATGGGTGTACAATAGGTAAGTACGCAAGTATGTGTGTACAATATGTATGTACGTATGTATGGGCGTACAATATGTATGTACGCAAGTATATCATGCAAGGAGTCATATCCTGATGCAGCGATTCTACTGTGTAAGTGACATAGCAATTATCAATGATGAAGTGTGTGAGCTGGCCAATCTATGTAAATGTAACATACGCATCATCGATAATGGTGTAGGTGTACTAGCACAGGTATATGAAATGTAATGAGAGTGACATTAACGTAACATAATGTAAATCGTATGCGAAACGCTACCAGGTATACGTATCTACCATATATCCGAGTCGGTGAATCTAACAATCGGCATCTAGACTCACAACATCACGTACGGTATAATACAACGTACGGTATCCTCTAGTCAAGGGTATGGATCAATCATCACAAAACTCATCACGTACGGTAAATCATTGTACGGTGGCTTTAAACCATTAGGGATCCTATAAACCTATATGACGATGAAGGTACGGACTTAACGTCTCGTACGGCATATCACTCAAGATTCACAACATTTTATAAATCTATATACCTACATCCCAGGTCGCATCCATAACAATCTCATATCGGGGGACCGGAAAAGGTATCAATCATCTCGATCGACTCACATCCGTATGCCGACATATCAATCAAGTCATCATATCACATCGTATATCGTTTTCATCTCATTAAGTCATCTTATATATGTACATTCTACCTTTACTATAAGCATACGTATCTAATCTAAGATCAACACACGAACCATACGATCAGTTTTTAAAAGACGCGAATCGTAGTTTTGAAAGTAGGGGCTACGGTGATTTTAAGGAAAAGATATCGTTTGAAAATCCGTAACGTCCCTCAAGGTGTCTGTTTTTGAGTTGCATACGATTCTTCAGTTTGGAAAAAGGTATGGTTCGGATGACAGATTTACGTCGGCTATCCAGCCTTATAGTATTCAACCCGGCAATATCATCGGACATCATCCTCAAATCTCGTCATCACGTATTGCTCATATCATATCACTTCTAACTATTCCTTTAATCATATCATGTCAAGAATTTTTATTCTTAAAGCTTTCATCTCATATCTCGATATATATATTCGATCATACCTTGTCACTTAAACCTTAAGCTATAACCTTAAGTCATGGTATATCTTATTTCGTACTAATTCTTAACCCTATTTATAAGTTTCTAACACGGTTACCTTAATCATACTCTATATATCGGTTTCCATCAAAGTTTGTGGGGGTGCTATACGCCATCCACCCGACTTCACCCGTAGATATAGATCTACTTACCTTGCTCCTTGCTTGCCGAAGTCGATAACGCCATGCTCCGTCGCCTCAGAATCCACGCGAAGGTACCTACAATATCGATACATATTGCAACAGCATTAAAATAGAGTTCGGAAAACCAATATGGCACGCATTGCGCTCATAGGTTAGAACCTATAGCCTACGCATGCAAAACAATCAAATAACCCTTGTTGTTGACGTACAAATGCCCCACAACCAAATACAATACCAATTACCAAAACCAAGCATTCAAAATACGGAAAACATAACCAAAAATCACACCAATGTGCTCCCAGATTTTCCATCAGGCAAATTTAGCCAATTTTGCATGCGGGGTTGCTCTAGATATTGGATAACAATGCCCCAAACCAAAAATCATCGAATTTCACCAAAATGTGGCCGCAATTTGCAGCCACAATGAATAAATCTGTGGCCAGAACAGATCCATAGGGGCTAGAGTTTCAGGTGTTGCTTCATGGTTGCCTGCACGTCTCACTGTCAAGGGAACTTTATTTACAATGGTCTCGGGTCATCTCAAATCTCTAAATACCATCACTAAATCCACAAAATCCAGATATCGGCAAATCTAAAGTCTGTATCTTGGTCTCTAATCCGGGTCTTGGCCAGTAAAAACAGCACTAAAGGTCTGGTAAATAGCCACTAACATCACCAATCTACACAAACACCCAAACCCTTCTCTTGAATTTCTAAAAATCACAACAACCATCCCAAATCAACTTCTAAACTAACTAGAATACAAGCAAACTCAAACTAACTAAAATGAAGAAGCTATACCTCATTTGGGCAACTCAAGAAAAACCCTAACTTCTTAAAGTCATCAAAATCTAGCTTTTCTTGGTCCAATGTGTTGAGGAAGAAGTGGAGATCATCTTTTGTGAAGAGAGTGTAGGGGTTTAATAGAGATTTTGAGATGGTTTCATAGGGTAGAGGTGGAGGGAGATAAAGTTGAAGAAGATGGAGGAAAAAAATGAGAAGGGGAAATAATGGGCAGCCCTCTCTCTGTAGGGTTACTAGGCACACTCACAAGGGTCTATAAAGCATCAACCATGCCCGATTCAAAATTTAGCCGTGCCGAACAACCCTAAACCAAGATCTTAGACTAGAGATTAGGCGAAACAAAGCATGTTAAACACTTTAACAATAAGAGTTTGGGATTACAACCTTTGTAGTCCAGTCCTTCACTTCTAAAGCTCCGTGTTGAGATCCCTTCGCTGCGATCATCGAGTAACCGGACTCTCGAAAAGCTCCACGACGAGAAAGATGCAAGCTTGCTTCCGATCTTCGATAACTAAGATGATCTACCTTGAACTTTCTTTAACAAAAGCTCTCACTCACTAACTGAAGTGAACACCCTAATCTAAATGGCTAGGATAGATTAGGATGATGAAGTAGGATTTTAGCTCTCATTTGTTTTCTTAATCTCACACTAATCCATCACAAAACCCAAAGCTAGAAAGCTTTGCAAGGAGGAGGAAGAAGAAGAATTGCTTTGTGATGAATAATGAATTGTGTTGATAATTACTTATGCAACCATGGTTAAAGATGATAGGCTAACCATTGTAGAGACTTAACTACGGTTAAAGGGTGTGGGTTGGGTTTGGAAATATCTTGTAAATATCTACAAAATATCTTAGCTCATGACAAAAAGAAAAGCTTCTAGAAGCTTCAAGAATGAGCTAACCCAAATCAAACCCTAACCTTGTTTAATCTCCACTAATCTTGTTGCATTAGTAATTAAAACATGTTACAATATTATATATCAAATATATAATATATTTTGTAACAAAAGAAAATAATACAATTAACATATATCGCATATATATCAATGTATTACCCGAGTGAGAAAAAGAATCTTTTAGTGATCTTATATTAGTTAATGTAATTTAATATATCAAATATATAATTATACATTAAATTATCGAATCAACACTTGATCCGATAATCCATCTATTTCACAAATAACCGACTAATATAATTTGTATCAGTTCATCAAATCAACACTTGATTCGATGACCCGGCTATATCACATATACCCGGCTGATATCTCATATCGTGAGAATCTAATACGGTATCACATACACGTATTGTTCTCGGTCCCGCACATATCACATATGTGATCCTACTCCATTTTTCCTGAGCCAAGAAACCTCTGTGTAGGACTCTAAAGAATCGTCAATACGCCGGCAGTATATGATGATCATATCAAACACCCACAAGCTGCAAGCGGTCAGCTAAACGTAACATCCACCCAGGTATTGAGCGCTCAGAAGATCAACAAGCAAGCCTGTACATTCTCCTGTGAATCCAGTCAGTAACACTCCCGTACAGTCCGGTCTCATCGTCTGATATGTCGCATATCTCGCCTAGGGGTGGTAAACGTCAGACCCCAGTAGCTCGATAAGTCGTGTCGATATGAGGTCTATAGCAGTTCGAGAAACTACTGATAACACTTACTAGTAAATCTCAACAACCCTGGCCAGGGATTTCCAGTTATAGCCAATCGAACACAGCGCAACATCAACTCCCTATACCGAGAGAGACGAATCCCCTCCTATCGCTCATTACCTCCATGTGATTCTGGACTGTACCCAAAAGCCACCTTTTTGCACGCCCTCTTGGACGTGGTATGATGGAAATCAAAGCACAGTGGGAATCACACAAGACTTTATGACGATCTCGGGTCTACAGACTACTCTGTACCAGTGTCACCAGAGAACTGCTATCTGACATGTGGTATAATACCATCTGGGAGTTCTCGGCGAGTCCGTCCAGTGTACCCAGTCTCCACTGAGCACCCGTATACCTTCTCTGATGTCAAACACCAATGGATGTGAGATCATCCATCGCCCATCATATGGGTCAATAAGCACATACGCTAGTCTACTCTGGAGTATCGATGCCCTCTCTCGGTACTCCCACGACTAGGAACATTTGAAGGATGTACTTGGCGACTACACTGTCCTCACTAGTATGATCTGCATCATAGTCCTGGTAGTCAAGTACTCATCCTAAGGGCTTTATCAACATGTAACATAGAGACAATCAGAGTACATGTTAAGATAAATAGTAACCAGATAGCGTACTATCATGTCGAGCAAGAAAGTCCTCCCTATATATGTCCAAGCATCTACAACAATATACATCGTATGTACAGTAATGGCCTCTAGGGCATACATATAACTAACAATCTCCCACTTGCACTTGGGCCATCTGTTGTGGTATCGCATACCCAACAATTAGCTGCGTTTGAAGTATCTCATACTCAACCATCCCATAATAGTCTCTACTGGGAAAAAGTACTTTGTGAGTGGATCCGCGCTGTTGTCCTCTGTGTCTACTCTCCTTACCTTGATCTCCCTAGAGGTCAACCATCTCCATGATCAGGTGATACTGCCTAAGAATTATATCTGGATTTCAGATGGGATGGGGGTTCCTTGGCATAAGCCACAACTCTATTGTCACACAATGGTAGGAACGAAGTTCATCTCATGAACTTATATATCCAGACTGCCTCTTTTGTAGCATCCTTGGTAACGATGTATCTTGCCTTTAATCGTCTAGTAAGTCACGGTAACTAGCTTGGAACTCTTCTAACATACCGTCCCTCCACTGAGGGTAAAGACAATGCCTGCGACTGACATTCAGTCGTCCTTATCACCCTGGAACCTTTCAAGTAATTCTCCCCAGGATCGATTGATACCATCTCACTACAGCTAGCGAGAATCCTAACATCCAATTAGATCTATCTCATAGATCCAAAACCCAGGATTTAGGAGGTATCACCTTGATCCTATATGGAGAATCATTGTGATAAGAGGTGATTGACCGAGCATAGCATAGGAAACTCCTTCCCTATCAAGAGTATGTCATCCACGTACTCTACGAGGATCACCACCATACTCTCCACTACCTTTTTGTATATACAAGGTTCATCTACCATTTTGATGAAGTCAAACTCTTTGACTACCACATCAAAACAGATGTTCCCACTCTGCGATGCCTGATTTATCACATAAAACATCTTGCTCACGTTTCCGCTGCTCCCACTATCTACGAGGCCCTCTGGCTGTGTGCTTATAGACGCTCCTTTCCAAATCAATATTTAAAAAAGCAGTCATGACACCCAACCGCCATATATCGTAGTCATGTTATGTAGCCGTGGCAAGTAGGATCTGGATGGACTTAAGCATAGCTTTGAAAGTCTCAACTTTTCCATGTACACCAAGTACTCTTCTCAAGATATACTTTTCCCCTGATGGGGATTTAACCTTTCAGATAAAGCAACCAAAGTCCATACTTTGTTGGTATATAAGGATTCCATCTCAGATCGCTTAGCATCCAGCCATTCTTACAGAGTCCCACTCCTGATAGCTAGCTCGAAAATAGTTGGGTCATCATCTCATGAAACAATCCTCGCTCCCACTGTCATAGAGAAAACCGAAGTATCTCTCAGGTGGGTGAGGAACCTTACTAGATCGGCGGAGAGGCTGAGGTTCGTTGGAAACTATTGAATCCTTTGGTTCTACCAAATCATCAGCTGCAGTTTGTATAGCTGGAACTCTTTCTAGTTCTACCTCATGACCAATAATTTCTTCATAAGAAATTCCCTTTCACAAAGGTGGCATGCTGAGAAACAAAACATCTTTTGTTCCTCGGTTAGGTAGAAGATATTCCCTTACGAATGCTTGGGATATCCAATAAACTTCTACAGAATTGACTTTGCCTCGAGCTTGTCCGGATTATGTTTTTAGACATGGGCTGGACAACCCCAAATCTTAACATACTTAAGATATGGGCTCTTCCCATTCTATATCACATATGAAGTGATATGCATCTGATTTGATTGGAACCCTATTCAATAGGTATGCAGCTTCTCAAGTGCATAACTCCCAAAAAGAAATAGGAAACTCAGTAGTACTCATCATAGAGCACACCATATCACATAGGGTGTTATTGCTTCGCCCCGATATTCCATCGTGCTATGGTTTATACGGAGGAGTAATACTGAGAGAGTATCTCATTCTCCTTTAGAATGGTCCAGGATTTTCGTGCTCAAGTATTCTCCTCCTTGATCTCATCAAAGGATATAATACTTATACCCGTTTTTGGTTCTCTACTTCTAACTTATATTCATTGAATTTCTCAAAAGGTTCAAACTTATGTTTCAACAGGAACACATGTGCGAATCTTGAGAGACCATCAGTGAATATAATGAAGTATAAAGAACCGGTCTTGGCATGTATAGACAGGGGACCTTACATACATCATCATGTATCAATCCCAAGAGTTCACTAACTCTTTCTCTGTTTTCAATAAACGGAGCTGTGGTCATCTTATCTCTGTGACATGACCGGCAAGTTTCACAAGATGTAAATTCAAACTAATTTAAATATGCACCTATATGTAACTTCAGCTAGTCGGGTCGCATTGATATGACCTAGTATACAATGCCTCAAGAAGGATTCGTTCATTTCTGAACTCTTTCTATTGTGTTTGTTCTGTATGTTAAGAACTGTGGTTTTATTTAGAACGTCTATGCTTTTAGATAACGTGCCTGAACCGATCAACTCTTGATATAGGAAATGTTCAAAACATTATCCAACAATACAAAATTATATCCTTCTTTACTAATAAAGAGACTGATATGATGTTGTATATCAGGTTCGATATCTAATAACATTCGTTCAGAATCAATGTATTCTGGTAATACAGGGTGATAACTGCCAACAGACTTAGCTGCAACACTTGCATCTTTTCCAACTCTTGAAACTTATCACCCGTTCTCAGTTTTCTACCAATCTGTAACCCTATGTAACAAATTACATATGTGGGATCCTGATCCGGTATCTCATACCCAGGACGTAAAGCACACTGAGAAACAGTTCTTGGTAATGAACACACCCGAAGAAGATGCATCAGCATGCACTTTCTTCGTTTGGGCGGCATGGGAAATCTGGTATTCCCCAATTTCCTGCTCTGTCTTATAACACTTATAAGTTGGAGCGGGACCAACGTTCCCTAGCGCAGTATAACAAACAGGTTCGGTCAATACATCCGTATTATTATCTTAATTAAGGCGTGACATAGTCGCAACCAGGAGAGAGAGAGAAGAAAACACTCAGCGTGCGCTTTTACAAGATTAGATTGGTTATCAATTTATCTAATCAAGATGTCTCCCACTGTTTTAGTCAAATCTTCCTTCAAACCCTAAAAGGAAAGACTAGCCGGGATTAATTACACTCTACAAGTTCGCCAATCTTTCAGCAAGGCCGGTGCCGGTACTTTGAGGGAGGTTCCCCGTGCTTTCGCACGGACCTAATTAAAGTAAACCTCATTTTCCCAGGGGCGTAACACCGTTGACACCTTTCTAGACACCTATTTGATCGGCTAATTGTAATGTGTAAAACTCTCCCAGGAGTATCTCTTACTCGCAGCGGGTATCGGGATCCAAATATCTCATAGAAGGTATGCAATCTCATTGCAAATTTCAACTCTTGAAATTCCTAATAATATTTTACCCCTAGCATCCTATGACCTTAACGCAGGCCAACAAACCATAGTCCGCTAGTCAAGTTCAACCCGTACATTTCCTGATTGAATTAAACCCACCCGCACGACCCTTGACGCAGGCCAACAAAGTCGTACGACTACCCTAATCCAATCGCATCGTATGCTACAGATAAGTACTAGTTAGTTACCGCACACTACGCCTTGACGCAGGCCAACAAATGTAGCACGTATACTAAACAGTCTTTATCTGAAATGACGGAGGGCTACGACAGGTTTTTAAGAAATCCTTTGCGTAATGAACTTGATATCGTTGTAGAATCGAGTGATTTTTAATAGAATGTTTTTTAGGCATTTTTTAGTTTTTCTAAAGAGGTCACTCCCGGTGAAGGGATCGTCGGCTCTTTCCTTATCGAATAAGGTGCAGGATATTTCATAAATATCACTATGCAAAGAAAAAACTATAGAAACAATCAAAAGACAAACCGAGTTTGTAGCATCTTCTAGTTTCGCTAAAGAGGTCACTCCCGGTGAAGGGATCTCGGCTCTTTCCTTACCGAATAAGGTGCTGGATGTTCTACAAGGAACACCGCTATGCAAAGAAAGAACTAGAGCTACCAGTTTTTAAACAAGTTTCTACAACATCTTTAGGTTTCTTTTAATTCATTAATCTCATTAATGAAGTCCCATTTTAATATGCTTCACAAGCATCACATTTGAAACGAAATCTGCAATATAACATATATCTCATATATATAATATAAACATTCGTCTCAGGCAGTAATATGATCTCATCATAGAACATTGTAGCAGAAGAACATATATGAAATATTGGATATACTAGGAGGTCCGTGTTTTAATACGAGCCAGTATAAAACACGGATTCCACGGTCGTGATGAATAGACAAACCCACATCCCTAGACCCCTACGAGAGCGGCAAGCAACACTGCCAATTCTAGGGTTAGGAGACCCGGTCTCGACTCCTCGAGATGGTCTCCCACTGGACCCCAGAACCCAGTTACTTGTGCTCCCCGCCTTCGGTCTATCTTAATGCGGAAAAGTAAATAATATACAATGGTGATATCATCCTCAGCCCGGAAGTGCCCCAATAAAATAATATTACATACAAATGAATTTTACATGAATGAAAAAGAAAAACTTTCATCTCATATAAAACCTCCGGCTATTCAGAACGCGACGATCCAATATAACATATCACAGCAACACATAATATCTCATATCATCAACGTAAGAAAGTATGCGTATCCCGATTGTCGTTGATGTATAGCAACGAAGCCGGCGATACACCACATATTACTCTTACGGTCACAGAAAAGAAAGTGTAAAACTACAACAGTTGGAATCCGCAACCTCTTTAGACATCGCATGCCTAACCAAATGAATTCCTTAGACATCGCATGCCTAAAAATTCTAAACCCCGCATTTTAGTCTCATTTATCGAAAACTCTTTTCAATAGTCGAGCAATTCAATAAGATTCCCGATAACCTGATTGAATGCTCGTCGCAAACTTTAGTAGACGGCCGCACCCCCGGGTTCCGTCGACGAAGTGCATTAAGGCGGAAAACCACTGCCGCGAGCACCCGAACGGATGCTTTTGGCGACGGGTTTCTCCTACAGTCACTTGGTCGGGGCTTCGGGGCATGGCTGTCTATTAAGTTTACCCGGTGAGTATCCACGTACGCTACGTGATTGCGACGGACGTTTGATCGCATCAAAATCTCGTGGCAACCGATCAACTGAGACTGAACTTCTAGATTTATAACATTGAAATTAGTTATCTCATAACTACATGTGGATTCCAAATATTGTATCACAATCCAGATAAATAGACTGTGTTAAACTTTCAGATCGAATAATCAAACACCCAAGATTTCCCAAAACACTTTAGAGGACTTCAAAAAATATCCATCACATGCCACAGTACCAATGGTCCAGCCGTAGAAGGGTCAAGCCAACGCCTCACATGTGGCAGCGCCGTACTGCCCCAAACCCTAAGGTTCAGAGGCGGTTCAGACGGTCACATAATCGAGTTAAGGTTTGTGTTCTTCTAGAGGGTCCACCGCGTTACATGCATGATTTTCCGGAAGTTTCAAACTCGAGAAAAAATCCAACTTTCGAAAATTTTCCGACAGGGGAAAAAGTGAGTTATTGATATCCGTTCGAACTTTTTAACAGGTTCCAAAATTATCTGAAAAAACTTAAACGAAGTTAAATTATCCGATCGAATCAACGAGTCCCCAATACAACCCAGAAAACACAAAACTTGAGTATAATTAAAAATTCCCAGAAGAATCAGGAAGTACCTACGGTTGTAACTGTACAAAAACTATCCCTCAATCTACAGTACTTGCCGCGAAACCGCCGCCAATATCCTGGTTTGGCCGCGGTTTTGCGTCGCATTAATTGATTTAGGGTGTCATTTTTCACAGTTCCTCATAAAATTCCCAGCTGATTTTTTTGAGTATTTTTATTATGAAAAAATCAACATTTTTGAAAAATTTCCAGAAACTAGGGTTTTACGGGTATTCGGAGTTCGATCCGAATTTAAACTTCGCCTAGACTTCGTCTAAAGCTCTAGCTTGGCTCTGATACCACTGTAGGGTTACTAGGCACACGTACAAGGGTCTATAAGGCATCAACCATGCCCGATTCAAAATTTAGCCGTGCTGAACAACCCTAAACCAAGATCTTAGACTAGAGATTAGGCGAAACAAAGCATGTTAAACACTTTAACACTAAGAGTTTGGGATTACAACCTTTGTAGTCCGGTCCTTCACTTCTAAAGCTCCGTGTTGAGGTCCCTTCGCTGCGATCATCGAGTATCCGGACTCTCGAAAAGCTCCACGAAGAGAAAGATGCAAGCTTGCTTCCAATCTTCGATAACTAAGATGATCTACCTTGAAGTTTCTTTAACACAAGCTCTCACTCACTAAATGAAGTGAACACCCTAATCTAAATGGCTAGGATAGATTAGGATGATGAAGTAGGATTTTAGCTCTCATTTGTTTTCTTAATCTCACACTAATCCATCACAAAACCGAAAGCTAGAAAGCTTGGCAAAGAGGAAGAAGAAGAAGAATTTCTTTATGATGAATAATGAATTGTGTTGATAATTACTTATGCAACCATGGTTAAAGATGATAGGCTAACCATTGTAGAGACTTAACTAGGGTTAAAGGGTGTGGGTTGGGTTTGGAAATATCTTGCAAATATCTAAAAAATATCTTAGCTCATGACAAAAAGAAAATCTTCTAGAAGCTTCAAGAATGAGCTAACCCAAAACAAACCCTAACCTTGTTTAATCGCCACTAATCTTGTTGCATTAGTAATTATAACATGTTACAATATTATATATCACATATATAATATAATTTGTAACAAAAGAAAATAATACAATTAACATATATCGCATATATATCAATGTATTACCCGAGTGAGAAAAAGAATCTTTTAGTGAGCTTATATTAGTTAATGTAATTTAATATATCAAATATATAATTATACATTAAATTATCGAATCAACACTTGATCCGATAATCCGGATATTTCACAAATAATCGACTAATATAATCTGTATCAATTCATCGAATCAACACATGATCCAATGACCCGGCTATATCACATATACCCGGCCGATATCTCATATCATGAGAATCTAATACGGTATCACATACACGTATTGTTCTCGGTCCCGCACATATCACATATGTGCTCCTACTCCGTTTTGCCTGAGCCAAGAAACCTCTGTATAGGACTCTAAAGAATCGTCAATACGCCGGCAGTAGGTGATGAACATATCAAACACTGACAAGCTGCAAGTGGTCAGCTAAATGTAACATCCACGCAGGTATTGAGCGCTCAGAAGATCAACAAGCAAGCCTGTACATTCTCCTGTGAATCCAGTCAGTAACACTCCCGTACAGTCCGGTCTCATCGTCTGATATGTCGCATATCTCGCCTAGGGGTAGTAAACGTCAGACCCCAGTTGCTCGATAAGTCGTGTCGATATGAGGTCTATAACAGTTCGAGAAACTACTGATAACATTTACCAGTAAATCTCAGCAACCCTGGCCAGGGATTTCCAGTTATAGCTAATCGAACACAGCGCAACATCAACTCCATATACCGGGAGAGACGAATCCCCTCCTATCGCTCATTGCCTCCATGTGATTAGGGACTGTACCCAAAATCCACCTTTTTGCACTCCCTATTGGACGTGGTATGATGGAAATCAAAGCACGGTGGGAATCACACAAGACTCTATGACGATCTCGGGTATACAGACTACTCTGTACCAGTGTCACCGGAGAACTGCCATCTGACGTGTGGTATAATACGATCTGGGTGTACTCGGCGAGTCCGTCCAGTGTACCCAGTCTCCACTGAGCACCTGTATACCTTCTCTGATGTCAAACACCAATGGATATGAGATCATCCATCGCCCATCATATGGGTCAAGAAGCGCATACGCTAGTCTACTATGGATTATCGATGCCCTGTCTCGGTACTCCCACGACTAGGAACATTTGATGGATGTACTTGGCGACTACACTGTCCTCAGTAGTAGATTAAAACATCATAGTCCTGGTAGTTAAGTACTCATCATAAGAGCTTTATCAATATATAACATAGAGACAATCAGAGTACATGTTAAGATAAAGAGTAATCAGATAGCGTACTATCATGTCGAGCAAGAAAGTCCTCCCTATATATGTCCAAGCATCCACTACAATATACATCGTATGTACAGTAATGCACTCTAGGGCATACATATAACTAACACTCTCTTTCTCTCTCTCTCTCTATTTCTTATTCTCACCTTCTCACTCTCATGTCTCACACTCTCTCTCTTTCCAATCATTATCTTTCTTTATCCTTTTCTCTTTCTTTTAAAACTAAACCATATAATAACCCAAAACAACACAATAAATAACATGTAATAAAAATGCAACATGACATGGTGCACTAGCCTTGGAAACTTCAGAAACACGGATTTGGCCTAATCGCGATTAGCTGTGCGCTAATCGGGTTTTTATCCAAACTGCATATAATTAAATATAAAATGCCAAATTCAATAATTATATTTTTAAATTAATAAATAATTTTAATCTCCAATTATTTCACAATTATTGGTATATATTTATACCCTTTTTCGAAAACCCCAATTTCGCAAATCGGGCAGTTTTCGGGAAATATATTATTTTAATATTAAATTCCAAAAATAATAATTTATATTTTCTGAAATGTTACAATCTTCCCCCCTTAAATAAATTTGGTCCCCGAATTTAAATTTAAACCCCCAAAATCTAAAACATTTCAATAATCAGCTCAAATCAACGGGGCTCCGGGATCACGGAAGATGTAGAAATACTACAGCGCATCGTGTGCGCATGAAAACGAGTACGAAACTCAAAATCGAACTCCGTCAAGCGTCATGCAAATCATCGTATTTGCACGCATATCATCGGAGTTACAATGGAGATACAGATCTCGAAATCCACTACTGAAATCCAATATGCACTAGTCAAATATTATAATACGTGTATAATACGCATCCTTGGAAAAACTTTCAAAAAATGAATAAAAAACAGGCAAAATATTTTCTGAATCATCGTGTGATGCGTAATCCACAGCACAAGTGACGGATGCTCATTTGTAAAATAATAAATATAGTTTCATATAAGCTTTGCTCAAATATACATTCCGCCGTTTTTAAATCTCCCAAAAGGTTTTCCTTTTTAGCGTTCGTGTCACTCACGGACATGTAGGAAATAGCAAGACTATAGATCCTTTTTGAAAACCTCTTGTTAAACTTTTAATGCATGCAAAAAAACTCAGGTACTGTCCTCAGATCAGTCTTGTTCGGCTATTACATAATATAGTGTCCATCATGAAAACAAGGTGCTCAAGAGCAAAATCAGCCTTAAAATGTGTATCCAACCATCACGTGCGTCTGGTGAGCACGGAAATAAAATCCAAATACAAGTGCCACAATATGCACAAAAGCAAATCTAAGTGCAACGGGTGTGCACGAAAGCATCTGTCCAGTGCAACGGGTGCGCACGACAACAACATGTAGTAAATCTAGAGTGCATGAAAGTCTTAACCCAGTGCAACTAACCTGCACAATGAAAGTCCCAATCGAGTGCATCCGGTGTGAACAAAATCATATCTTATATCATGCGCCAAATATACGCGAAAATCCAAATCAAGTGCATCTATCGTGCACAAATAAAATCTAAATCAAGTGCATCTAACATACATGAATAAAAATCCAAGTCAAGTGCATCCAACATGCACGAATGAAACCGCATCCAATATGCACGGATAAAATCTAAATCAAGGGCATCCAACATGCACGGATAAAATCTCACTCATGTGCATCCGATGCGCACAAAATCCAATATCAAGGGCCTAATTGCACAAAACACCAACTCAAGCGCGTCAGGTTCGCATAAAACATCTAGTGCAGTATCATGCACGAAAACGAACATCAAGTGCAAATGCGCGCAAAAGCATAAATCTGTTAAAACAATTGCTCAAAAACATAAATCGGGTGCAACCAATGTACGGAGTATAAATCTAGTGCCACTAATGTACGAAATACGAATATGGTGCTGCAAATGCACAAAAACATAAATCCGTTGCGAAAATTGCACGAAATGAAAATCTAGTGCTACGAATGCACGAAATACAAGTCTAGTGCTTCAAGTGCACAAAATACAAATACAGTGCATCCGGTGCACGAAATACAAATACGGTGCATCCGGTGCACGAAATACAAATACAGTGCATCCAGTGCACGGAATACAAATATGGTGCATCAATTGCACAGCGTAAAAACCTAGTGCGACAATTGCACAAAATACAAATCGGGTGCAACAAGTGCACGGAAACGCATTAATAACTCAAATGCATATAAAAAGCAACACCGAGTGTACCAAGGTGTATAAAATCACAAACGCGTGCAACTGTGTGCACAAAACACGTATCAATGCACTACAAGCATATGTGAGCTACACCGAGTGCAAAAATCAAATCGAGTGTGTACCACATGCACAAAAGCAAGGCTACTGTATGAAATCTACAAAATAATAAACATATGCAGTCAAAGCACAAAATCAATATCAAGTGCAATAGACATGCACAAATCATAAACCATCACAACGGTGTATCAAAAATATATCAAGTGCAATAACTATACACAAAATGTAAATACCTAGTAGGTGCAGCCATGGTGCACGAAAACAATATCATGAAACTCAATCATCAAAACTCAAATCCAAGTGATATAAGCTTGATACTCGGATCATAATTGCAAATCGCGATAAATGACATTGAGGTACACCTCTTACAATGTCGAAAAATATCGGTGCGCCCAAAATTGGCAGAGCAAGAACATCCGCTTTCCTTCTGCTCACGGTCTGGCGTCTTCTGTATCTGGGTCTTCATTTCACTATGGATTACCAATCTCACAATCTGTCGGCTCGGTCAGGTGTACTAACGGAAACAATTCCGCTCTGGCACTCCTCTAGTCATCTCTTGACCGATTATCATGATCACTCGTAAAGAAGCACGTCACTGGCATCGGCCTCTGGCCCTCTGAATACTCGTAACACAACTGATCCTCGGTGCAAATCTCATCGCAGCAGTGTCTTGGAAGGAACCTGCTCAGGGTCTCTTCCGATCTCTCCTATGCCGAACTACACGGAGGCTGGTACTCTTGCATAATCCTTTCTCATTTTCTGGACATCAGCATTCTTCGCACAAAATTTCCTCGGGAACTGGCCATATCCTCACGCCTCTGTATGCATATGAGATCTCTAATCTCGATGGGGAGTAGCAACATCTCGTCGGCATATTGCATGAACCTCTGGCTCCACTCGTCTATATCATCGTCCACTTCGACGTCACGTCGTGCGATCTGCGTACTTCAATGGTCCTCGGCTACAGTCAATCCGGAGTCTCTCGCACGGACTCGAAATTACGAACTCGGTATCTTCATCACTCTGTAGAAGATATCTGGCCGAACACGTCCTCGGAAACTCGTCCCAACTATCGGAGGAATACTCAATATACTCGTCTGCTCTCGATCAACTCACAATGCATCTGGGTAAGGTCCTCTATCCGAAGCTGGTCAGCTTGCTGATCTCTTATCACATGATATTCGGACGACGTCATACTTTTCGATCGATTCGTCAAAGTCCTAGAATTCCGCGAAAGCTCAACACTTGAGCACGATCTAATAATATCCAGTACATGCTACAGTACCTATGGACCAACCGTAAAAGGGCAAACCCAAGCCTCACTGATAGCACCACTGAACAGCTGCAAACCCTAAGGTTCAGAAGTGGTTCTATGGTCATGATGTCGAGTTAGGGTTTCATTCTTCTAGAGGGTCCACGGAATTACTTGCATGTTCCATCGAATACTTAAACTTGGAAAAATGGGTTTTTGACATTAGTTCAAACTTTTTAACTTCGCCTACACGACATGCGAATAGCCTCCGTCCGCATGCTAAACAAAGCCTCAATCCTCCAGGAAAGACGATACATCTGTAAGTCCACGGTAGCGCCCCGGCCGTCTAACAGTCGCATAATGCGGAACAAAAACTTTTTACAACTGGCGCTATCGCGTCCTATAACCCGGATCTGCCATTAAAGCTAAACTAACAAACTACAAAGTGGGTAGAAAGGTTATACCGAACGATCCGAGTCCTTCAGTCTTCAACCATCATCCCACGCTTGTTGCGGCTGCTCCGATCTCCTGAATCTCCAGTCTTCTCGTCCAGGTGGCACCACGTCGACGGATCTTTAAACGGGCTCCCGCCTCTGAACCGAGGCAACTCGGTCGTCAAGTTTGCTAAAGGAGACGACCAAGATGATGTAAAGAATGAGTAGAACACTTTGTCTCGTTACGTCCAAAGCTATGGACGAACGGTTAATGAAGTTGCCTTTTGGATTCAACTGAAATGAGAAATGAATATCTTTAATTTCCATGAAGCCAAAACCCTAATCTTTTTGAATCAACAACCATAACCCTCCACCAAGGGGTGGCCGGCCATATGTAGAGGAGGGGGTGAGTGTAGGAGCAAGGGGGGTGACCACAACAATGAAGCTTATCATAACACCTTGTATGAACACCATTAATGCAAGTGATGAATCATTAACCCTAGTCATCAAACATCATTAAATGCACTAATGAGTCACAAAGATGCATGAACCTAGTCACCACCTTTTAGAAGCATCTAGAAGCTTCCACACTCATCTCAAGAAAAGATAAATCCGTATTTAACCGAATGTTAAATACGGCTGATAGAAAACTGGAAACTGCCAACTTCCAAAAGTGATCCGCAAACGAATTTCAGGATAACCCCGTAATGGTATAAACATACCCGCATTTGTATTACGACCGAATACAAAATGCATCTGAGACAAAGATATTATATCTACACTGTATAATACTCGGATCCGGCTTAAACCAAAGCCGACCAGTATTATCTGCCCGAAAAATGACACGTGCGAAAACGCACGTGCATTTTCCAAACCTTGCTATAAAACCATACGGCCTCCACAACGTTTCGCCCGAACCAGGGAAAGTTTCTGTGGGGGACTCTAATGACTCATCAACATACTGGCACTGGGTATAACCACTAGCACGTCAAAGGTACAAGCTGTACGTAACGGTTTGCCTATGTATTGATTGGAAGGGAAGCTGACGAGCGAACTCATCCATAAACCCTACTGAGCCTAACAGTGACAATATACATACAGTCCGGTCCGTTCGTCTATGAGTATCGCATATCTGCCTAGGGGCTGGTAACGTCAGACCCTCAATAGCAGTATAAGTCGTGTCAGAGAGTGGCCCAGAACACCCTGAGATACTACTGGAGTACCTACCAGTAAATCTCCTGCCTCGGCCGAGAGCTTTGTCTAATGGCTCTCCTAGACACAGCGCGATCTCACCCCCAATACCGGGAGAGACGAATCCCCTGCGGATCCGCTCACTTGCCTCCATGTGGCTCGGGACTGTACCCAAAAAAGACCTGTTTGCACGACTCCTTTGAGCCGTGGTAGGGTAGAAATCAAAGCACAGTGGGAACTCACACGAGACAAATGACGACCTCAGGTCGATGAACTAACCTGTACACATTTCACCAGGGAACTGCTATCTGACGATATGTATAATACCAATTAGCAGGTTCCCGGCGAGTCCTGTCCGGTGTACTCATAACCCAATAAGCACCTGTATACATCTTAGGTGATCAAACTGACACCAGTGGCTTGTGAGACCGGCCACCGCCCCTCGTCGGGGTCTTGACTGTATACATTAGTCTAATCTGGAGTATCGATGCCCTGTCTCGAAACTCCCACGACTAGGGATATTTTAAGATGTGCTTACAGACCCCAGCTCCCACGTATATGATCGCCATCATACTGCTGGTAGTCAAGCAAGAATCCTATGGGCTCTATCAATATGCAATAGCGAACTAAAGCATGTATACGATGATAAAGACAAACCAGATAGCATAATATCATCTCGAGCAAGACTGTCATATCGGTATAGGTCCTGTCTCAATCATTGCAAGCACGTACCTGCGATCCAATAATTGACTTTGATGGCACTATCTCCAACAATCTCCCACTTGCACTTATGGCTAATTATTGCGATGTCGTATACTCACAGCCCGTGTGATACCGAACATCCAACTCCTCTACTAATCAATTTCACAAAGCTAGTTTGCAAAACTCTTGTGTTCGAGAAATAGCCTCAGTGAGTGGATCCTCCCTGATGTTTCTTTCTATATCTCTCTAAATCTCAAGTTCGCGGAGAAAACCATCTCCCGAATTGAGCAATACCTGTCTTAGAATATGTCTGAATATCTGATGGGACCTAGTTCATAAATGAACTCCAAATCCAAACTTCTTAGACTGTATCGATAACTGAACCTAATCAGTAACCAGCACTATGCCTCCCACAGTATCCTCTTGGACCACCTGTCCATAATACTGTCCCTCGTCAGAGGGAAAACTATAACTCTAACAATCACTTTGTCATCCATGTCACCTTTGAAGCCTGGAATGATAACCGTCTCCCGAAGGAGGCTGCCGTCATCAAATCCGTAAAACAAACACTTATGTTCTAAAACTGCTTCCTTATGTTTCTTCAGGATTGGATTAATATAAACTTATCGCATCAAGTGCAAAAACTATATCTGGTGTGGTACTTGACATATCATGATTGACTTAATTGCCTTAAGCAAGTGATCTGCCAATCATGCACATCCCTCTCTCCTTTAGTCTCTAAGACACCTTTAGAGAGGGTGACTCCATCACCTGCAGGTACACCACCATACCAGGAGTCATCTATTCTAAATACCATTCGAATACTGTCAAAGTACCGAAATTGGGAAACTACCCAAATCAAGATCTAAAAACCATAGATCTTGTAACCAGAATGTCTGATATTATATCTATGTCCTTTGTGAAGAAACAACTGTGTAACAACCACAGTACAACCGATCGTAGTATAGGAATTTTACTTCCTACTCTGTGTATGCCATCCAAATACCAGGACATCACACCCTACTACCTTCTTAACAGATCCATCCCCTATTCTGATGAAGTCAGACCCATGACTTTCACATCAAAATAAGATGATCTATCTCCGCTATAACTGCTCGAGTCTATAAATAGACAAAAGCTTCTTGTCCACTATGCTTCCGCTGCTCCCACTGACTACGACAACCCTCTGGCAGAATAATATCTACGTATACTTCTATAGCATGTTTTGAACGACGTTATACTTATCCTCTTGCCGGGTCTCATAGTCTGGAACAACAGTAGTGTCAAGTCTGGGTAAACAAGAACCTCCCTGTCACCGTCCTTGAGGCTACCGGAGTACCTCTCGGGTGCCTGAGGTTACCCACCATATCTGCGGAGGGGCTAATGGGATGTCAAACCTGATTGAATATATTGGTCCTATTAAATTTTCCGTAATCGTTTGTGGTTCTGGAATCACTTCCAGTTCTACCATACTCCTACTACTGTTTTCTGAAAAAATCCATTTTACTAAAACTGTGGAAAGTCAAGAACAATATCACTATTGATTTTCCAGATGGTAGAAAAATCAACCCTCGTCAAAGCCAGGATCAACCCACAAACTGCCATTATAGAAGCGTGCCTTGAGTTATCCAGTGTCTGGTTTTAAGCATAAGCTGGACAACTCCCCGTATCTTAACATCGTTATGATATGAACCATTCTATATACAATATAGAAATAGAGGCACTAATTTAATTGGAACCAGATTCAAATCATGCAGCTGTCTCCAGTGCATATCAACTTAATGGAGAAAGGCTAATCAGAATTACTCAACTTAGGAATCCATCCAATTATGAGTAACCTGAAAAAGAAACAAGTTTCTCAAAACTATTACTATCAACTGAATACCATTCACAAGAATCTACATATCCGATATTTGTGACACTTGGTTCTCTACTTTATTCTTATACCTATAACTTCTCAAAACTTAGACATTGTATTTCTACGAAACACTTGTCTAAAAACTAGAGAAGTTATAAGTAAACAGAACATAGTATGAGGACCTACCCCTTTGTCCTGACGGACACTGGACAACATACAATACTCTGTATAAGTCCGCTGAGTTGAATAACTCAAAACCTGTGCATCGTAGGTTGAAAAACTGAACTTATGGTTAAGAACTACTCCGCTGTTCAATGCTCCTTACCCAATCGTCAACTGATATGGGTAAATGTCATCGACATAATATCAAAAAGTTATATCTCACTTTATTAAAAATAAACGTACAGATATATCATTTTGAAATTGGTGCACAACAACGGATACTCAAAACCAAATACATGCCTGCCGGCAATAACCCAGGCGACTTCCTCAAATATCACCAATTACAACGAATTCCGATATAATGAGGATGATCACCTAATTCCCAATAACTTCCTCCCACTCATCATCTGTAAAACTATACAGATATGAGAATAAAACCTGGTAAATACATACCCTGGAGTAAGCAACTAATCGGGAAATCAGTTTTCTTTTAACAATGCACTGAAACATTAAAATGTTTCATAGGGGTATCCTGGTATTCTTAGTAATGCCTCTTCCATAATCCAATTCATGACTATAACCGTATATTTCTTTGCCATCTCTCCAAATCCCTTTATTTGTCTTTAGTCGTTACCTTCTGTACACCATCGTTAGGCTAAATGGTTTTCTTCCTTCCCTACCGTTCGGCACCAGCCTATGGTTTGGAAGAAGACTATCCAGTAAGCATAATAGGTGTACTCTCGTAATCCTAGGAGTACTCATAACTTGAGAGAAGGTGATGATAAAAGACAACTGAATAATACCTTATTCTTTTAAAGGTGAAATAGGAGTGGCGATGAAGTACACGGTTTGGTCGTGAATGATAACAGTCGCAATTTACTTTGCCCTCTTTCTAATCCCTTTATTTTGTCTTTAGTTATTACCTTATGTACACCCTACTTAGGCTAATTGGTTTTCTTCATTCCCTACCTTTCGGCACCAGCCTATGGTTTGGAAGAAGACTATCCAATAAGCGTAATAGGTGTACTCTCCTAGACTAAGGAGCCCTCGCAACCTGAGAGAAGGTGATAGTAAAAGACAACTGAATAAACCAATTCTCTTTCTCCTGAACCTGGATCCATCCTCGAAGAAGTCCCTTCGAGTTCGTATATAACCATACGATGGATCTATCCAATGGAAGTGGATGTCCGCAGTAATACGGGGTGTTCTGAGAAATACAAAGGGTAAAAGAAGGAGCGGCAATGACTTATGCAACTAAGACAATCCAAAGGCCAGTATTTTAAGAAGGTTTGGTCAACTTGGTCACTGAGTCATAGTTTAAGGTCGGTCAAAGGTCGCTGCTAAAGAGAGAGAAAAGAAACACCCTGCGTGCATTCCAACCTAGATCAGAATGGTTATTACTTTATCTAATCAGGAAAACTCCCACTGTAATCTCAAATTCTCCTCCAAACCTGAAAGAAGAATTAGTCGGGTTCACCCGAAGAGTATACCAACTCATCAGTGAGAATCGGGATCCAACTATCATCGCATGATAACTTGATGGAAGCCACTCAAGTTATCACATTCTAGAAGGTATGCGCATGCCTGGCAAGTTTCCTGTATGTTTGAAACTCCCGATATGATTTTTGCCTAATGCTCTTATTACCTTGTCTTTAGTCAACAAATCATAAGTCACATGTCAAGTTCTACCCATCATTGTCCAGGTTGATTTGAACCCACCCGTACATACCCTTGACTTTAGTCAACAAGGTAATACGACTATCCCAAACCAACACATCTATCTATGCATCAGATGAATACCCAGCAACTACCAAACACTATGCCTTGACTTTAGTCAACAAACATAGCTTGAATACTACTGACTATCCATAAGAAACGACGGAGGGCTACGGCTGGTTTTTGGCGAAAAACCTTTAACGTAATGAACTTGATCTCGTTGAAGGAAACTGATAGCTTTTTATAAAAATATAGTGGCGAAAAACCTTTGCTAAAGAGGTCACTCCTGGTGAAGGGATCTCGGCTCTTTCCTCGTGGAATGAGGTGCAGGATATTCCAACTGAATACCGCGATGCAAAGAAACTTGTAATCGACTATATTGAAGTTACTACCCAGACGTAAACTTCTGCCCAAGGGGTCACTCCCGGTGAAGGGATATCGACCCTTGCCTCATCGAATGAGGTGCGGGATATTCTAACTGAATATCACTATGCAAAACAAAAGGAAACATCTTTGTAATAACACCTTTTTAAAAATTTGTTCCAACAACATCAAATATAGGTTTGTTTTATCCTTGCATTGATAAGAATCAATGCAGTCCCATCAATCAATCACACCAGAAAAGAACGAAAATAAAAATGTACGTATATGCCATCTGCATTCGTCACTGGGTCCCGTCATCACCCGTTAGGTTACTTAACTAACGACAGAGCGGGGGCTGGACTAGCGCGGGTGTAAAACATATACAACATCTAATAGTATATATACCAATATACAATAATCGCTCCAGGCGTGATAATATGCAACATTACAAAAAAGTAATAAGCATCACAGAACAATACAGATAATCTGGGATCCCCGGGTTTCACAGAGCCGCTGCTGAAACCCGACGTTCCCATGGTCATTTGGATAGCCTGTGCAATGAAACCTAGACCCCTACAGGTGTGGCAAGTTACCCGCCAAAACCTGAAGCGAGGTAGTCCCCACAACATAGTGAATGGAACACCCGACACTTCACGGAATCCGGTAAATTGAGCACCCCTCCTTAGGTCAACCTATACCCCCTACGAGTGCGGCGAATAGTCTGCCAATTCTAGAGTGAGGTCCCTCTGCCTCTCAAAGCCATGAGATAAGGACCTGTTGCCCTCCAGAACCCGGCTATCCATGCACTCCGTCGCGGGCTAAACCTAGTACAGAAATAAAAATATGTACAACGGGTACATCGACCTCAACCCGGTCGTGCCCTAAAAGAATATTATACAACAGGCAGTGACGGCAGTCCACATGTTGGACGCTCGCCCCGCAATATCAAATGTACAAATAAATCCAAACTGCACTACCATTGCACACTGCTATCCACCACGACATATCCGCAACATCACAGTACAACACAGAACATCAACGTGAATGTCACGTTCGCAAACCCGTCTAAAAGAACTATAGCAATTAGACGCGGTTTACCGATCAAATGACATTCCTGGTCGGAGATATAAAGTAAGTACTGCATACTAACAAGTTTAAAATATCGATCGACAAAATTTCCCAAAGTGGGCCCTACGTATATCTGTTGTACAGTAATAAAATTTGGGCCCAAAAGAAATATTCCATAAACAACAATTTTACAAGAAGAACCTACTGTAGAAAAATGGTTTACTGTAGCTCCAAAACGGCGGCGGAACCGCGGCCAAACTAGGGTTTGAGCGGCGGTTCCGCGGCGCTTTGGAAGCTTCAGCTGACCAAATTTCACCAGAATTCTTAAAAAAGCCTGCTCTCTTTTCTGTGATATGCAAAATAATTTTTACACCCTTTTAAAAATCGACAGAAACTTTAACCCAGAAAATTGCAGTTTTCGAAAATCCGTCGGATCGATTATTTAAACGTGTTAGCACAAGTTAGTATAGCTTAATGGTGAGGCTCTGATACCACTGTAAGTCCACGGTAGCGCCCCGGCCGTCTAACAGACGCCTAATGCGGAACAAACACTTTTTACAACTGGCGCTATCGCGTCCTATAACCCGGATTTGCCATTAAAGCTAAACTAACAAACTACAAAGTGGGTAGAAAGGTTATACCGAACGATCCGAGTCCTTCGGTCTTCAACCATCATCCCACGCTTGTTGCGGCTGCTCCGATCTCCTGAATCTCCAGTCATCTCGTCCAGGTGGCACCACGTCGACGGAACTTTGAACGGGCTCCCGCCTCTGAACCGAGGCAACTCGGTCTTCAAGTTTGCTAAAAGAGACGACCAAGATGATGTAAAGAATGAGTAGAACACTTTGTCTCATTACGTCCAAAGCTATGGACGAACGGTTAATGAAGTTGCCTTTTGGATTCAACTGAAATGAGAAATGAATATCTTTAATTTCCATGAAGCCAAAACCCTAATCTTTTTGAATCAACAACCATAACCCTCCACCAAGGGGTGGCCGGCCATATGTAGAGGAGGGGGTGAGTGTAGGAGCAAGGGGGTGACCACAACAATGAAGCTTATCATAACACCTTGTATGAACACCATTAATGCAAGTGATGAATCATTAACCCTAGTCATCAAACATCATTAAATGCACTAATGAGTCACAAAGATGCATGAACCTAGTCACCACCTTCTAGAAGCATCTAGAAGCTTCCACACTCATCTCAAGAAAAGATAAATCCGTATTTAACCGAATGTTAAATACGGCTGATAGAAAACTGGAAACTGGCAACTTCCAAAAGTGATCCTGAAACGAATTTCAGGATAACCCCGTAATGGTATAAACATACCCGCATTTGTATTACGACCGAATACAAAATGCATCTGAGACAAAGATATTATATCTACACAGTATAATACTCGGATCCGGCTTAAACCAAAGCCGACCAGTATTATCTGCCCGAAAAATGACACGTGCGAAAACGCACGTGCATTTTCCGAACCTTGCCATAAAACCATACGGCCTCTACAACGTTTCGTCCGAACCTGGGAAAGTGTCTGTGGGGGACTCTAATGACTCATCAACACACTGGCACTGGGTATAACCACTAGCACGTCAGAGGTACAAGCTATACGTAACGGTTTGCTTATGTATTGATTGGAAGGGAAGCTGACGAGCGAACTCATCCATAAACCCTACTGAGCTAAACAGTGACAATATACATACAGTCCGGTCCGTTCGTCTATGAGTATCACATATCTGCCTAGGGGCTGGTAACGTCAGACCCCCAATAGCAGTATAAGTCGTGTCAGAGAGTGGCCCAGAACACCCTTAGATACTACTGGAGTACCTACCAGTAAATATCCTGCCTCGGCCGAGGGCTTTGTGTAATGGCTCTCCTAGACACAGCGCGATCTCACCCCCAATACCGGGAGAGACGAATCCCCTGCCAATCCGCTCACTTGCCTCCATGTGGCTCGGGACTGTACCCAAAAAAGACCTGTTTGCACGACTCCTTTGAGCCATGGTAGGGTAGAAATCAAAGCACAGTGGGAACTCACACGAGACAAATGACGACCTCAGGTCGATGAACTAACCTGTACACATGTCACCAGGGAACTGCTATCTGACGATATGTATAATACCAATTAGCAGTTTCCCGGCGAGTCCTGTCCTGTGTACTCATAACCCAATGAGCACCTGTATACATCTTAGCTGATCAAACTGACACCAGTGGCTTGTGAGACCGGCCACCGCCCCTCGTCGGGGTCTCGACTGTATACACTAGTCTACTCTGGAGTATTGATGCCCTGTATCCAAAATCCCACGACTAGGGACATTTTAAGGATGTGCTTATAGACCCCAGCTCCAACATATATGATCGCCATCATACTGCTGGTAGTCAAGCAAGAATCCTATGGGCTCTATCAATATGCAATAGCGAACTAAAGCATGTATACGATGATAAAGACAAACCAGATAGCATAATATCATCTCGAGCAAGACTGTTATATCGGTATAGGTCCTGTCTCAATCAATGCAATCACGTACCTGCGATCCAATAATTTACTTTGAGGGCACTATCTCCAACAACATCAACGGTCATCTCTGGATCGGTCTACACTAGATCTGAGAAAGACTCTCCACAGTGAAAATCTTCAACTCAACTGGGTCTGCGTCGGTGCATCAATCTGACGAATCTCCTTCGTTTCTCAACTCGGGATAGACTAGCTATCGTTTTTTGTATCTCTGCCTGGAAGCTCTAGCGATCTTAGCTCGTAAGCTCTGGAAGCGACATCACATCAATCTTAGCAACAACTGGGTCATCTGTCTGCACGGTAGATGACCTCACAATCTCGGAGGTAGGCTGTACGTCAACAGTCCTCTAACAACTGGTAGCCTCTAACAATGGCCCGATCATCCGGTGTAAAACCTAGCACTCGCCTCTACAAGAGGTCACAACACAACACTACATCGAGACGTTCCCATGTCACCTGAAAACACGATGGTCAGCCCTCGTACCAGACGAGCTCGTCCTGACCGCAACACCAGCAGCAGCTCAATCTATGCTCAAACCATGGTACCAGGAACCTCAAGCGTGTATCGATGAAAACAGACCAAAGGCATCTAAGGAAACAACAGATCCAGAATGGATACATGATCATAAGAAGAAACAACATCAATGAAAGTATGATCATAGAAACGAACAGAATCAATGATCTCAAATGAATGTATAATTATAGGTACAAAGAGAATCACAGACCTCAAAATATGTACATCCTAAGGTTCTTAAGTGGAGTATCGTATCATAAATATGACGCGAAACATACGTACGGTACGTCACTCTACTCAAGCTACCTAATCCATCAATCAGGGTCAGCCTATGAAACGAAAGTTTGGGTCGAATACCCCCCTGTCCAAGTCTAAGTTCCGTAAGGTCAAGCCTAGGTTCCGAAATACATATACGCCCTAGACTCCGCATAGTCAAACATAGACTCGAACCAAGGTTAAACCTAGCTCTTTGATACCAACTTTGTCACGACCCGAAATATTAGCTCATCACCGGCACTTGAATCACGCCACGTCTTAAAGGTGTAACGTAATTCAAGTAAGCCGAAACCCAGAAATCTAAACCTTTTTAAGAAAATAGAGGAGGCGAAGTTTTGAAAATAAGGTATGATGAAATCAAAAGTTTTTCCTAAATACATAACCAATGGAACATAAAAATGCAAGTGGGTGTTACTAGTTGAAAATATGTTCGACTTTTTTTTAAAAAATTAGGCAACACCTCCTTTGTATTTTTTTGATCCAAAACCACAATACATGATAATTTAAAGGCATTCCCAAGAGGGAGATAGCTCTTCGCCAATCGGCGGATCCACAACCACACAAAGCATAAATATAAGTATATGACACCCAACGACGAAGTTCACCACAAAAGATAAGGAAATAAGCAAGACATCAACACCACAAGTAGCAGAATAACTCTCGCTCTAAGTCTCGCAACCACAAGTCTCACTAAGTCTCATTACTTATACAAATACTAGTTTGGTTGATTGAGTTCACTAGATACAATATGAATAATAAATACAAGAGGAGTACGATCTAATATGTACCACCTACCAAAGTAATCACCTGAATGTAACTGTATGCCAGCGATGCCGCTACTGATCCAAGCGGTCAACCTGCAAGAACTGTGGCACAACGGGAGTGAGTTACCAACTCGTGGGTAGAAAAACATTAACAAGTAGAAATCGAATAAACAACGACTCCTAGGTCAACTGTATCATAAAGGTAATATTATGATATCTAGGGTGACCGTATCTGCATATGTGCCAAAAACATAAATAAACGCCTATCAGCATGTGGATATCATCCAACAATATAATCAATGTATGTATGCATATGGATCTCGTCTAACCATATAATCAATGCATGTATGCAGGTGGATATCGTCTAACTATATAATCAATGTATGTATGCAGGTGAATCTCGTCTAACCATATAATCAATGTATGTATGCAGGTGGTATGCATATATCATAAAAGCATATGCATGAAAATATGAGGATAAAATTAATGCGTGTCCCTCGCGACACATCAAAATCATGGAACCCGTGTCCAGCATCGACACGTAAATCCTCATATATCTCAGGTGTCGCATCCTCACGTCGGCCCTCAGGTGCCGCATAATCTGGCCGGCCCTCATATCCATCTCACTTCTCCGGTCGGTATCCTCCGGATAACCGCCGAGCCCAAATACTATCACCGGTAGGTAGTGCTCCCCCGCTAGGCTCACCGTCTAACAAATACGAGTCTTCTTGCCCCAGGGTATCTCACGGGGTCCATCATGTACCCGCAGACGGTGCCTACCGCTCCTCGAATCGGGTTTCACATGCCACTCTCAGAACCAAGAAAACACATGTTGGACACACTGAAATGTCATATCAAGAGAAACCGTTTTTTTTAAAACAATACATACTTTCTTTTGAAATCACCATGGTTCTCAAATCTAGAAATTTCATTAAAACAACATATCTCAATACGTATAATAATAAAGCATGATGTATGCAACATATAATAGAAAGGTAAGCATATCCGTATATCATGCAACATGAAACAGTAATATGCACATATCGAGGGAAAACCGCTCTTTTAAATGAATCCAGTTTTTAAAATATATCATGCGGTTCCCAAATCTCCAAAATCAAATACAACATCATATAAAGGTGCATATGTGTATGTACGCAAGTATGGATGTATAAATGTGTATGTCCGCAAGTATGGGTGTACAATATGTATGTACGCAAGTATGGGTGTACAATATGTATGTACGCAAGTATGTGTGTACAATATGTAAGTACGCAAGTATGTGTGTACAATATGTATGTACGCAAGTATGGGTGTACAATATGTATGTACGCAAGTATATCATGCAAGGAGTCATATCCTTATGCAGCGATTCTACTGTGTAAGTGACATAGCAATTATCGATGATGAAGTGTGTGAGCCGGCCAATCTGTGTAAGTGTAACTTATGCATCATCGATAATGGTGTAGGTGTACTAGCACAGGTATATGGAATGCAATTAGAGTGACTTGAATGTAGCATAATGTAAATCGTATGCGAAACGCTACCAGGTATACGTATCTACCATATATCCGAGTCGGTGAAGCTAACAATCGACATCTAACCTCACGGCATCACATACGGTACAATACATCGTACGGTATCCTCTAGTCAAGGGTATGGATCAATCATCACAAAACTCATCACGTACGGTAAATCATCGTACGACGGCATTAAACTATTAGGGATCCTATAAACCTATATGACGATGAGGGTACGGACCTAACGTCTCGTACGGCATATCACTCAAGATTCACAGCATTTTATAAATCTATATACCTACATCCCAGGTCGCATCCATAACAATCTCATATCGGGGGATCGGCAAAGGTATCAATCATCTCAATCGACTTGCATCCATATACCGACATATCAATCAAGTCCTCATATCACATCGTATATCCTTTTCATCACACTAAGTCATCTTATATATGTACATTCTACCTTTACTATAAACATACGTATCTAATCTAACATCTACACACGAACCATACGATCAGTTTTTAAAAGACGCGAATCGTAGTTTTGAAAGTAGGGGCTACGGTGATTTTAAGGAAAAGATATCGTTTGAAAATCCGTAACGTTCCTAAAGGTATTTGTTTAAGAGATGCATACGATTCTTCAGTTTGGAAAAAGGTATGGTTCGGATGACAGATTTACGTCGGCTATCTAGTCTTATAGTATTCAACCCGGCAATATCATCGGACATCATCCTCAAATCTCGTCATCACGTATTAATCATATCACATCACTTCTAACTATTCCTTTAATCATATCATGTCAAGAATTTTTATCCTTAAATCTTTCATCTCATATCTCGATATATATATTCGATCATATCTTGTCACTTAAACCTTAAGCTATAACCTTATGCCATGGTATATCTTATCTCCTACTAATTCTTAACCTTATTTATAAGTTTCTAACACGGTTACCTTAACCATACTGTATATATCGGTTTCCATCAATGTTTGCGGGGGTGCTATACGCCATCCACCCGACTTCCCCCATAGATATAGATCTACTCATCTTGCTCCTTGCTTGCCAAAGTCGATGAAACCACGCTCCATCACCTTGGAATCCACGCGAATGTACCTACAATATCCACAAATATCGGAACAGCATTAAAATCGAGTTCGGAAAACCAATACGGCACGCAGTGCGCTCATAGGTTAGAACCTATAGCCTACTCATGCAAAAAAATCAAACAACCCTTGTTGTTGACGTACAAATGCCCAACAACCAAATACAATACCAATTACCAAAACCATGCATTCAAAATACGGAAAACATAACCAATATTCACACCAATGTGCTCCTAGATTTTCCATCAGGCAAAATTAGCCAATTTTGCATATAGGGTTGCTCTAGATATTGGATAACAATGCCCCAGACCAAAAATCATCGAATTCTACCAAAATGTGGCCGCAATTTGCGACCACAATGAATAAATCTGCGGCCGGAAAAGATCCATAGGGGCTAGGGTTTCAGGTGTTGCTCCATAGTTTCCTGCACGTCTTACTGTCAAGGGAACTTTATTTACAATGGTCTCGGGTCATCCCAGATCTCTAAATACCATCACTAAATCCACAAAAACCTGATATTGTCAAATCTAAAGTTCGTATCTTGGTCTCTAATCCGGGTCTTGGCCAGTAAAAACAGCACTAAAGGTCTGGTAAACAGCCACTAACATCACCAATCCACACAAACACCCAAACCCTTCTCTTGAATTTCTAAACATCACAACAACCATCCCAAATCAACTTCTAAACTAACTAGAATACAAGCAAACTCAAACTAACAAAAAGGAAGAAGCTATACCTCATTTGGGCAACTCAAGAAAAACCCTATCTTCTTAAAGTAATCAAAATCTAACTTTTCTTGGTCCAATGTGTTGAGGAAGAAGTGGGGATCATCTTTTGTGAAGAGGGTGTAGGGTTTTGATGGAGATTTTGAGATGGTTTCATGGGGTAGAGGTGGAGGGGGATGAGGTTGAAGAAGATGGAGGAAAAAATGAGAAGGGGAAATAATGGGCAGCCCTCTCTCTCTCTCTCTATTTCTTATTCTCACCCTCCCACTCTCATGTCTCACTCTCTCTCTCTCTCCAATCATTCTCTTTCTTTAACCTTTTCTCTTTTCTTTTAAAACTAAACCATATAATAACCCAAAACAACCCAATAAACAACATGTAATCAAAATGCAACATGACATGGGGCACTAGCCATGGAAACTGTAGAAACACGGATTTGGCCTAATAGCGATTAGCAGTGCACTAATCGGGTTTTTATCCAAAGTGCATATAATAAAATATAAAAATGCCAGATCTAATAATTATATTTTGTAATGAATAAATCATTTTAATCTGCAATTATTTCACAATTATTGGTATATATTTATACCCTTTTTCGAAAACCCCAATTTCGCAAATCAGGCAGTTTTCGGGAAATATATTATTTTAATATTAAATTCCAAAAATAATATTTTATATTTTCTGAAATGTTACACTTAATCAAGATAATAATATGGACGTATTGAATGAACCCGCTTATTATACAGAGCAGAGGAACATTTGTCCAGTTCTTTCTTATAATTGTTATAAGAATGAGCAGGAAAATAGGGAAATATCCGGATACCCACGCCGCCCAAACAAAGAACAAGCATGTTGATGCATCTTCTTCAGGTGTGTTTGTTATCGAGGACTGTTTCTCAGTTCACTCTACGTCCTGGGTATTAGATACCAGATCGGGATCCCATATATGTAATATGTTACATAGGCTACGCAAAGGTAGAGAACTGGGAGAGGGTGATCATTCCATAAGAGTAGGGAATGGTGAAAATGTTGCAGCCGAAGCAGTTGGAGAATATCACCTTATGTTACCGAATGGTAATACATTGATTCTGAATGAATGCTATTACATTCCGACCCTGATATGCAATCTTATATCAGTTTCTTTATTAAATAAAGAAGGATATAATTTTGTAGTACAGGATAATGTTATGAACATATTCCTGAATCAAAAGTTGATTGGATCAGGCTCGTTAAATAATGGCATATACGTTCTCAATCAAACTACAGTACTTAATGTACAAAACACCCTTAATAGGAAGAGTTCAGAAATGAACGAATCCTTCTTGTGGCATTGTAGACTAGGTCATATCAATGCGACACGACTAGCTAAGTTACATAAGGATGGATATTTGAATCTGTTCGAATTTTCATTTTATGACACTTTCCAGTCATGTCTCAAAGGCAAGATGACCAAAACTCCGTTTAATGGACACGGATAAAGAGTTACGGAACTCTTGGGACTGATACATAGTGATGTATGTGGTCCCATATCTACACATGTCAGGGATGGTTCCTCGTACTTCATTACATTCACTGACGATCTCTCAAGATATGGACATGTGTTTCTGTTGAAACACAAGTATGAAGCTTTTGAGAAATTCAAAGAATATAAGAACGAAGTCGAGAACCAAACGGGTAAAAGTATTAAGATCCTTCGATCTGATCGAGGAGGAGAATACTTGAGCAATGAGTTTCTAGACTATCTAAAAGAGAATGGGATTCTCTCTCAGCTTACTCCTCCCTATACACCACAGCACAATGGTGTATCGGAGCGGAGGAATCGCACCCTATTAGATATGGTGCGTTCTATGATGAGCACTGCTGAGTTGCCTATTTCCTTTTGGGGGTATGCGCTTGAGACAGTAATACACCTATTGAATATGGTTCCTACCAAATCAGTATATATCACTCCATATGAGATATGGAAGGGGAAGAGACCATCTCTTAATTATGTTAAGATATGGGGTTGTCCGGCCTATGTCAAAAAGCACAATTAGGACAAACTCGAGGCAAGGTCTATCATGTGTAAGTTTGTAGGATATCCCAAAAACTCGCAAGGGTATATCTTCTACCACACCGAGGAACAAAAAGTGTTTGTTTCTCGTCATGCCACCTTCTTAAAAAAGGGTTTTCTTATGAAACAAATTAGTTGTAATGAGGTAGAACTGGAAGAAGTTCCAGCTACACAAACTACAACAGAAGATTTGGAAGAACCAGAGGATTCAGTAGTTCCCGACGAACCCCAGCCTCTCCGCCGATCTAGTAGGGTTACTCATCCACCTGATAGATACTACGGTTTTCTCATTGATGGTGGGAGCGAGGTTTGCATCATGGAAGATGATGACCCGACTAGCTTCGAGCAGGCCATCACGAGTGGAGACTCTGTGAAGTGGCTGGATGCAATGCGATCTGAGATGGAATCCATGTACACCAACAAAGTATGGACTTTGGAAGTTGCTCCTGAAGGGGTAAAACCCATTGGGAGCAAATGGATCTTTAAGAAGAAACTTGGTGTAGATGGAAAAGTTGAGACTTTCAAAGCTAGACTTATTGCAAAGTATTTTCGTCAACGACCAGGTGTGGATTATGACGAAACCTTTTCTCCAGTTGCTATGCTTAAGTCCATCCGAATCCTACTTGCCATTGCTGCATACCATGACTTCTAAATCAGGCAAATGGATGTTAAGACCGCCTTTCTAAATGGTGATTTAGAGGAGTGCGTGTACATGACTCAGCCAGAGGGCTTCGTAGACAGTGGGAGCAGCGGAAAGGTGTACAAGCTTCTTAAATCCATCTACGAGTTAAAGTAGGCATCACAGAGTTGGAACGTCTGTTTTGATGTGGTAGTCAAAGAGTTTGACTTCATCAAGAACGTAGATGAACCTTGTATTTACAAGAAGGTTGCAGAGAGTAAGGTTGTCTTCCTCGTATTGTACGTGGATGACATACACTTGATAAAAAAATGATGTTCCTATGCTACACTCGGTCAAGCTCTTATTATCACATAGAATCTCAATGAAAGATCTAGGTGATGCCTCCTGCATTTTGGGGATTAAGATCTATAGAGATAGATCTAAATGGATAATGGGATTGTCCTAATCCAGGTACATTGACACCATACTAAAGAGGTTTAGTATGGAAGGATCCAAGCGTGGGAATTTACCCACGATCTCTAGACTCACTCTCTCCAAAGAGAAGTCACTCAAGACTGATTTGGAGAGAGCTCGCATGCAAGGGATACCCTATGCTTCGGCAGTAAGCTCTATCATGTACGTGATGCTATGTACTAGACCCGATGTAGCATACTCACTAAGTGTAGTGAGTCGGTGTCAAGCAGATCCAGGAGAGAATCACTGGACAGCTGTGAAGAACATTTTCAATTACTTGAGAAGGACTAAGGAGATGTTCTTGGTGTATGGTAACGGAGAACTCTAGGTGGAGTCCTTTACCGATTCGAGCTTCCAAAGTGATAAGGACGACTCTAAGTCACACTCGGGATTTTTCTTTACCCTAAATGGTGGGGCGGTTTGTTGGAAGAGTTCCAAGCAAGAAACCGTGGCAGACTCGACGATGGAGGCTGAATACATCGCTGCCAACGATGCTGCCAAAGAGGCTACCAAAGAGGCTGTCTGGATGAAGAAGGTCATCACTGAACCATATGTGGTTCCGTCCATTGTGCATCCAATACTTTTGTATTGTGATAACAATGGAGCTGTGGCTTTGGCCAAGGAACCCAGGTCCCATCAGAGATCCAGGCATATTTTGAGGCGGTATCACCTGATTCGGGAGATTGTTGATCGACGCGAGATCGAGGTCAGGAGAGTTGACACGAAGGACAACACTACGGATCCACTCACGAAGGCCATACCCCAGATACTATTTGAGAGACTATTCGGGATGTTGGGTATGAGATACTCAACAGCTGACCATAGTGCAAGTGGGAGATTGTTAGTTGTATATATGCCCTAGAGGTCATTGTTGTACATATGATATATATTATAGTGGATGCTTGGATATATATAGAGAGGACATTCTTGCTCGATATGATAGTATGCTATCTGGTTTTACTTTGTCTTAACATGTTGAGTTGTATTGGTTTACTGTTTTTCTCTCACATGTTGATAAACCACTTAGGATATGTACACGACTATTAGGACTATGATGTGGATCATACTAGTGGGGCCAGTGTAGTCCAAGAGTACATCCTATAACTGTTCCTAGTCGAGAGAGTATAGATACAGGGCATCAATACTCCAGAGTAGACTAGCGTATACGCTTCTCAACCCATATGATGGGCGATGGATGATCCCATATCCATTGGTGTTTGACATCAGAGAAGGTATACGGGTGCTCAGTGGAGACAGGGTACACTGAACGGACTCGCCGAGAACTCCTAGATGGTATTATACCTATCGTGAGATAGCAGTTCTCTGGTGAAACTGGTACAGGTTAGTCTGTAGACCCGAGATCGTCATAGAGTCTTGTGTGATTCCCACTGTGCTTTGATTTCCACCTTACCACGTTCATGAGAACGTGAAAAACGGTGGCTTTTGGGTACAGTCCTGAATCACATGGAGGCAATGAGCAATAGGAGGGGTTTCGTCTCTCCCGATATTGGGAGTTAATGTTGTGCAGTGTTCGATTGACTATAACTGGAAGTCCCTGGCCAGGGCTTATATGGAGATATACTGGTAAGTGTTATCAGTAGTTTCTCGACCCGTTATGCGCCTCACATCGACACGACTTATCGGTTACTAGGGTCTGACGTTTACCACCCCTAGACCGCATATGCGACATATCAGACGAAGAGACCGGACTGTACGGTAGTGTTACTGATTGGATTCACAGGAGTGTGTATAGGCTTGCTTGTTGATCTTCTGATCGCTCAATACCCGGGTGGCAGTTACGTTTAGCTGACCGCTTGCAGCTTGTGGGTGTTTGATATAATCATCACCTACTGCCGGCGTATTGGCGATTCTTTATAGTCCTACACAGAGGTTTCCTGGCTCAGGAAAAATGGAGTAGGAGCACATATGTGATATGTGCGGGACCGAGATTAATACGATATGAGATACCGTATTATATTCTCATGATATGTGATATCGGTCGGGTATATGTGATATAGCCAGGATATCGGATCAAGTGATGATTCGATAAAATGATACATGTTATATTAGTCGGTTATATGTTATATAGCCGGATTATCGGATCAAGTGTTGATTCGATAATTTAATGTATAATTATATATATGATATATTACATTACATTAACTAATATAAGCTCACTTAAATGATTCTTTTTCTCACTTGATAATACATTGATATATATATATATATATATATATATATATGATATATGTTAAATGTATTATTTTCTTTTGTTACATTATATATTATATATGTGATATATAATATTGTAACATGTTAGGGTTACAAATGCAACTACGGTTTTGAGATTAAACCATGCTATGGTTTTGATTAGGTTTAATGTTTTGTTTTGGGTTAATTCTAAATTGTGTGGATATTTATCTTTGCTGACTAAAGTCCACTCTTTAGATATTTTCTTGATATTTATTAACCCAACCCTAACCCTAACCTATGGTTTATTCTCTACAAGGGTTAAGCATAGCATGCTTAACCCTTGGTTGCATTTCTAACCTCAAACAAGCTATCATTTTTCTTTCATCACAACTTCAACTTCATCTTCTTCTTGCGCTTGAAAAAAGGTTGCTTGATTTTTCTTTTGTGATGAATGAATGTGAGAAACAGAAAACTAAAGAGAGAAAAATTCCTACTTCATCATCCTCATCAATTCTAGCCACTTAGATTAGGGTGTTTGCTTCACTAATACCTCATTAGTGAAGCAAGAGCTTGGGTTTGTGTTTCCTCAAGGTAGATCGTCTTGGATTTCGAAGACTTCAATCAAGATGCATCATTCACATCATGGAGCCACTTGAGAGCCCGGGAACTTGATGATCGCAGCGAAGGGACATCAATTCGGAGCTTATGAAGTGAAGGAACGGACTACAAAGGTTGTAATCCCTAACTTTTAGAAGTAAAGTTGTTTACTTTGAAGTTTAGTTTGATTCTCTAGTTAAAGATCTAGGGTTAGGGTTATCTAGAATGGCAAAAATTTAAACTTGGCATGGATGATGCCTCCCGAAATCTTGCTGCCGTTGTAGGTAACCCAACAACTCCTGCGACAAACTTAGGTTGCATACGTTGTTGCCAATCCACAAACATCCAGTCCTTAACTCTGATGTACTCATGGGGAATGTTAGACTGTAAAGCATATAAATTGTAGGTTATGATGACTATATTGAGAAATCTAAGAATTTGATGCTTACTGACAAAGGGGAAAATCTGTGTATATGCTTTGTGTGTGTGTTTGTCGTTGAAAAGAATAGATTATCGATAATCAAAGTTAGATTTAAGGATACCCATGTATGAGTTGTATTCTATATATATGTATTTCAGTTTATGATTTCGCTTAAGTGTAGGGTTGTTAGTGTATATGTGCTGTGTGTGCGTTTGTTGTGTATTCGTGTTGCATGTGTGTGTTTCGGCTGTCGGGGGTAAGGTTTCTATCCCATTAAGAATGTATATATAACATTTCAAAAATCGTTTAGGCAAATTTTCCGTTAATCGGTAAATAATTTGGGTTTTTCCGTAAAAAAAAACCAAGTTGTGATCATTTTTCAAAATAGACTTGGATGCACCTAGTTTAACTAGGAAATTGCTAGTTTGCGGTATTTAATGGTCACTTGAAAAATTTAGTTCATTTAAATATTTTTCCTTAATTAAAATATTATTATAAGCTTTTAATTATGCACTTAATTAGTGGTAATTACTTTTTGGATTGGGTTAATTATGCTAATGTGAATCCATGCCAATTTAATCATAAGATTAAGCATCTTTGACTTCTTGCAAAATATCTTGGAAAATATCTAGATATTTTGAAGGTTTAAAGAAAATTTTAATTAAAAGGTTAAGAGGTGGCATAAAGAAAAGTGTATTAATTAAGTTTTAATGTGTTTTAACCTAGAATTTCTTCCACACACTTCCACACAAACCCCATTTCTCCCACTTTGGCCGACCCCTCCCCCTTGCTGCCCATTCTTTTTCTTCACCCCATTTCCACTTCTTCAAGCTTCAAAAATTCATCAAAATCATCAAATAATCACACAAACTCTAAATTAAATCCCTATCCATTATTCTTCAGCCTTAATCAAGCTTGGATCTTCATGAAAGTAAGCATTTTGAAGGCTATTTTGGAAGTGTATTTGCAAGTTTGAGAATCAAGTTTGTGAGGTATAAATCCTAACCCTAAACTTTAGTTGTTGTTTAAATATTTTAATTTAGCTTATGAGATGTTTAAATATGGTGTTAATTAGCATGTTTTGAAATTCAAGAGAGGGTTGTGATTAATTAGTTATGGTTTATGTGTAGGTTAACATGTTTAGACATGAAAAATCTAACCTAGTTGTGAAATTGTAATTTGTTATTTTCTAATTGTCGAAACTATGCTTGATTTGGAAACTAACTTTAATAAATCTAATATGGGTGAGATTAAAAAGTTAGTAAGGGTTTGGGTGGCTTAATTAAGCTATTATGTGATGATTGTAGCCACTAGATTTGTTCAAACATCTAGATTTGTGCTAAAATGTTTAAAAGATGCTTACTAGGTTTTCGGTAAAATTTTACGTGAGTTTTAAATTGACGTGGTGATGATATATATAATATTTTCTACGATATATATTGTGTTGTGAATGAGTATTGGTATGATTGGGTTTTAGGCTTGGCGGTTTTCACGAATAGCGACCCTAGTTATGTTTTTGGCTATGTTTTCCGGTATTGGGGTTTCTTGGTTTTGAGATTTGATATTTTATTTGGTCGTTGGATATTTGTACGTCAACGACAAGGGTTGTTTGGTTGTTCTTGCATGCGTAGGCTATAGGTTTTAACTTATGAGCGCACCGCATGCCGTATTTGGATTTCGGAACTTGATGTTAATAGCTTTGCGAATTCATATTGATTGTAGGTACATTCGCATGGATTCCAAGACGACGAAGTGCATCGACTATGGCTAAGCGAAGAGTTTAGCAGGTGAGTAGATTTATATCTATGGGGGATGTCGGGTGGATGGCGTATAGCACCGCCGTAAACATTGATATGGAAGATCGTTTGATTATTATATCCTGATAAATGATATGAGACGGACATGATTATAGGATTTACAAATGATAATATGATAGAAGTTGACACTATTGAACATATTGACATATAAGAATATGAAATGAGAAGTGAATCATGATAGGTACGAATTGAAAGAGAACAATTATGACGTTTATATAATGTGATGCGAGATATTAATGTGATGAACGAGTATACGATGTGATATGATGACTTAGTGTGATATGTAGTTATATGGATGCGAGTCGATATGAAATTGTTGATACCTTAGTTGGTCCCCTGACACGAGATTGATACGGACGTGACCTGAGAGATAGGTATATATATATATAGATAATGATGTGCATAATGAGTAGTATGACGCATGAGACTTAGATCCGTACCCCGTTGTTGTATAAGTTGATAGAATCCCTAATTGTTTATGCCGCCGTATAATGGATTACCATACGCGATGAGTTTTACCTATTGATTGATCCATACCCTTGGTTAGAGGATGTCGTACGATAGCTTTTACCGTATGTCATGTTGTGAGGCTGGATGTCGATTGATAGATTCACCGACTCGGATATGTGGTAGATACGTATACCTTTTAGCATTTTCGCTTACGATGTACCTTATGCTACGTTCTTGTCATCCTCATTGCATTACATATACCTGTGCTAGTACACCTACACCATTATCGATGATGCACATGTTACACTTACACAGATTTGCCGACTCACACACTTTCTTCATCAATAATTGCTATGTTACTTACACAGTAGTGTTGCTACATCATGCTATGATATACTTACTATAGCTACATGTACATCATGCATACATACTTACATGTACACCCATATACCTTGCTACAGTTACATGTACATCATGCATACATACTTACATGTACACTCACATATCTTGTTATAGCTACATATACCCCTAAGTGGTATTGTATTGTCATTTGGCATTGAGATGTTGATTATTGCGCTATTGCGCTTATGAAATGCATCATACATACCTACTTACATGTAGATATACATATCTCGCTATAGTTACATGTACACCTCATTTCAGAGGAATTGGGAACCGCATGATATATTTCAGAGGAATTGGGAACCTACGATCCAGACCGACGTAGCCCGAGATATGAGGATTTACGTGTCGATGCTGGACACGGGTTTCATGATGTTTCGAGCGTCGATGTTGGACACTCAGGTTCCATGATTTTGTTGTGTCATTGATGGACACACGTTGATTTATATCCTCATATTTTCATACATATGCTTTCGTAATATTTACATGCATGATGTTGTTGTGTCATTGATGGACACGTAGGATATTATCCACTTGCAGATAGGCATTGATTATATTGTTGGTACATATGCAGATACGGTCACCCTAGATATTATAGTATTACCTTTATGATATAGTTGACCTAGGAATCGTTATTTATTTCGATTTCTACCTGATAATGTTTTCTACTTACGAGTTGGCAACTCATCCCCGTTGTGCCACAGTTCTTGTAGGTTGACCGCATGGATCAGTAGCGCCATCGCTGGCACACAGCTAGCATTCGGGTGATTTGCTTTGGTAGGTTGTACATGTTGGATCGTGCCCCTCTTGTATTATTATTCTTATTGTATCTAGTCAACTCCATCAATCAGAAACTAGTATTTGTATAAGTCATAAGACTTGTAGTTGCAAGACTTGAGCGATGAGTTATATGTCCGCTTGGTGGGTTTGATGTCCTGCTTTACTTTTCCTTGTGTTGATCTTCGCCGTTGGGCGTCGTATACATATATATACTTGTGGTGGTTGTTTCCGCCGCTGGGCATGATTTGCTCCCATTTGGGGATGCTTTCTTTATATTCTATGTTGTACCCATTTCGGGGCTAGTTTTTACAAAGGAGGTGCTGCCGAAATTTCAAAAAAAGAGATTTAAGGACTTTTACTTAAGGTTTCCAAATGTTGTATCAATGTTTTCATTACTTCTTTTGAAAGGTTTAGATTTCTGGGTTTCGGCTTACTTAAGTTACGTTACGCCTGTAAACGTTGCGTGATTTAAGCGCCGGTCACGAGCAAGTATTTTCGGGTCGTGACAAAGTTGGTATCAGAGTACTATGTTTAACCTTGGTTCGAGTCTAGGTTTGACTATGTGGAGTCTGGGGCGTAAATTATTTCGTTACATAGGCTTGACCTTACGGAACATAGACTTGAACAGGGGGGTATTAGACCCGAACTTTCGTTTCATAGACTGACCATGATTGATGGAGTAGGTAGCTTGAGTAGAGTGACGTACCGTACGTATGTTTCGCCGCATATTTACGATACGATACTCCACTTAAGTGACCTTAGGATATACAAATCTTGAGACTAGTGATTCTCTTCGTCCCCTTGATTATACATCCTTTTGAGATCCTTGATTCTATTTGTTTCCATGATCATACTCTCGCTGATTCTGTTCCTCCTTATGATCATGTATTCATTCTGGATCTGTTGATTCATTTCATCCCTTTGATCTATTTTCGTCGATACATGATTGAGGTTCCTGTCACCATGGTTTGAGCACAGTTTGAGCTGCTGCTAGTGATGCCGTCAGGGCGATCTCGTCATGGACGGGGACTGACCATCGTGTTTTCTGGTGACATGGGAACGTATCGATGTAATGTTATGTTGTGACCTCTCGTTTGAGACGAGTGTGCGGTTTTGTGCAGGATGATCGGGTCATTGTTAGAGGCTGCCTGTTGTGAGAGGACCGTTGATACACAGCCTACCTCAGAGTTTGTGATGTCGTCTACCGTGCAGATGGATGACCCAGCTGTTGCTGAGATTAATCGGATGTCACCTCTAGACTTTACGAGCTGAGATCGTTGGAGCTTTCCGGCAGAGATGCGACAGGTGATAGCTAGTCTATCTTGAGTTGAGAGACGAAGTGATTCGTCAGATTTGATGCGCTAACGCAGGCCCAGTTGAGTTGAAGATTTCCAGTGTGGAGAATCTTACTCAGATCTAGAGTAGATCGATCAAGAGATGACATTGTTCGTTGGATGATCCGATAAGAGGTCAGTAAGATGACTAGTTACGGATAGAGGACCTCGCCCAGATGCGTTGTGAGTTGATCGAGAACGGGAAAATATAGAGTATTCCTTCGATGATTAGGATGGGTTCCCGAGGACGTGTTTGGCCAGAGATCTTCTAGAGAGTGATGAAGATACCGAGTTCGTAATTTCGAGTCCGTGTGCGAGACTCCAGATTGACTGTAGCCGAGAACAATTGCAGTACGCAGATAGCAAGACGTGACGTCGAGGTGGACGAAAATAAAGACAAGTGGAACAAGATGTTCGTGCGAGATGTTAACAAGCTGTTGTTACTCCCCGTTGAGATTAGAGATCGGATATATATACTGAGGCGTTGGGATACAGCCAATTTTTGAGGAAATGTGTGCTAAGAACGCAGATGTCCAGAAAACGAGAAAAGATTTTGCATGAGTACCGGCCTCCATATAGTTCGGCATAAGCGAGATCGGAAGAGACCTTGAGCAGGTGCCTTCCAGGACACTGCAGCGATAAGATTTGCAACGAAGATCAATTGTGTCATGTGTATTCAGAGGGCCAGAGGCCGATGCCAGTGACGTGCTGCTTTACGGGTGATCATACTAATTGGCCGAGTGATGACCAGAGGAGTGCCAGAGCGGAATCGTTTCCGTTAGCACACCCGAACGGGCCGATATATTGTGAGATTGGTAATCCACAAAAAATGAGGACCCAGAGATTGAGGATGCCAGACCGTGAGAAGGAGGCAAGCGGATGTTCTTGCTCTTCCTGTTTTAGGCGCACCGACATTTTTCTTCGACATTGTAGGAGGTGTACCTCAATGTCATTTGTTGCGATTTGAGTTGGTGATCCAAGTATCACGCTTATATCGCTTGGATTTGAGTTCTGATGATTTAGTTTCATGATATTGCTTTCGTGCACCATGGCTGCACCTACTGGGTATTTACATTTTGTGCATAATTATTGCACTTGATATACATTTTACACAACATTGTGTTGGTTTATGATTTGTCCATATCTATTGCACTTGATGTCGGTTTTGTGCCTTGACTGCACGTGTTTATGATTTCGTGGATTTCATACAGTTAATTTGATTTGTGCATGTGGTACGACTCGATTTGATTTTTGCACTCGGTATAGCTCACATATGCTTGTAGTGCATTGATTTGTGTTTTGTGGAAGAAGTTGCACACGTTTATGATTTTTATACACCTTGGTACACTCTGCAGGGTTACCTAAGACGGCGGCAAGGTTTCGGGAGGTATCGTCCATGCCAAATTCAAATTTTTGCCGTTTTAGCTAACCCTAACTTAGAATCGTTAACTAGAAATCGACGGAAATATAAATGCAAACACTTTGCAAGTCTAGTGAGCAAGGAATACAACCTTTGTAGATTGATCCTTCACTTCAATAGCTCCGTATAGTAGTCCCTTCGCTGCGATCGTGAACTCCGGACTCTAGAGAGTCTCCCATGATGAAACGAACATGCTTGCTTCGAAGACTTCGAGGCCGAAGACGATCTACGTCAAGGAGACACTAACCCAAGCTATATCTTCCCTAATCATAGAATTAGTGAAGCAAACAGCCTATCCTAAATGTGTCACGACCCGAAATAGCACGTGACTGGCACTTGAATCAGATGAAGTCTATAGGACCACATCTAATTCGGTAAGCCAAAAGCCCAGATATCTAAAACCATTTTAAATAATAAATGAAGGAAAACTTGTTTAAAAGCAAGTGGTTTTAATAGCATAAGCCGAATTATGTGCTTTTAAAACATCAAGTCTTTTCTGAAAATTTCGGCAGAGTTTCCTTTGTAAATACTGGCCCCGAACGGGGTACAACATGAATAATATATACATGAATGATAAAAGGCATCCCCAAGCGGGAGCTAGCTCTTCGTCAATCGACGGTCACAACCACGCAAGCAATATAATATACAACGCCGAAGGGCGAGGATCAAACCTGAAAGGAAACTCAAAAACAACATGAAAACCCATAATATTACAACGCGCGACTCTAAGGTCGAAAATAATATACAACTGGTCTCTAAGTCTGAAATAAATATACATGTCTAGTTGATGGAGTTTACTAGATACAACCGAAATAAATAATATAAAAGGTATAATGGTGGTCACGATACAAGTGAGCCCACCTACCAAAGCAAATCACCCGGAATGGAAGCAGTGTGCCAGCATAGCCGTAACGAAACCTGTACGGCAAAACCTGCAAGAAACTGTGGCACAACGGGGGTGAGTTGCCAACTCGTGAGTGGAAAATATCACAGAGCAGAAATCGTATGTATGACTCAATCCTAGGTCAATACGATCAAATATATATAACCTCAAAATGATAAAGTCTGAAGCATGATAAGGTGGCAAGGTTAAACATCTATACATAAGTGTAATCCCATGTGCTCATGTCAGTGCCTCAGGTAGCAATATATCATAATAAGAGGTATGAATGCATGAAAACAGAATACATATAAATGAGAAACTGTTTTCTTGTTTTAGTGAGATTTCTGTAATTTAAAATGAAGTATCATCAATGAAATCAACATAAATCAGTGTCTCGCAGCGACACAAAATATAAATCCCAATATCTCAATATCCCGGGCTCCGGCTATCCGGACTGGCCCATATCATAATATCTCAATACCTCAATATCAATATCTGGGGCTCCGGCTATCCGGACTGGCCCCTGGGCTCTGGCTATCCGGATCGGCCCGACTCCGATCGGTATCCTCCGGATATCTGTCCAGTCACAAAACAATCACCGGTCAGCCATGCTCCCCTGTCACAGGCTCAACGTCGATCACCTGCGATGTTCTTTCCTCGGGGTACCGCACCGGGTCCACCATGCACCCACAGACGGACTCTACTCCTCCTCGAATTGGATGTATGATATTGCAAAGGAGCCGAGAAAACTCATGGTGAACAAATCTCAAATCATATCATGAGAAAACCGCAACTTTCATTTTAAAATGATAGTCAGTTTTATAAAATCTTGCGGTTTTCTCCAAATCCATAGTCTCATGGAAAACCCAAATCTCGAGAATAAAGGACAATGAATTTAAAATTATTGGGCTCCGGCAAATCCGGACTGGCCCTAAATAACAATTGCATGAAAATGAATATATAGATATGCAAGAAAATCACAATAATGAATGCGATGTCTAAGCTATCATATAAAAGTAATCGCATTAGTACCATGTCGAAACTAACAGCTAACAATTTATACTAATGAATAGCATTTTCTAAGTATACGTGACATGGCAATTACCAATGATGATGTGTGTGAGCCGGCAAGGAAGTGTATGTGGAACATACGCATCATCGGTTAATGGTGCTGGTATCCTGACGGTATGATTTCAATACTAACATATGAAAACACAATATAAGCATGCAATGCGATGCGAACAGCAATAATGTGCGGGAGCTGAATAATAATCACAACAATAATTAATATGCAATAAAATAAACGATTCTATAAGTAAACTACATGTCTAGCCAACAGACATATCGAAAAGGTAAGGAAACCACCTAAATCTGAGTCGATATATAATATATAATAGTCGGTGATCCCACCTCAATAGTATCCCACACGATACTCTATATAATATGACATCCTCGAGTCAAGAGTGCGGATCAAACGTCAATATATAGCCCGTACGGAAAATCCATCGTATGACATCCCAAATCTGTGTACGGGTCAATATCACATCTATCCCATTATTCATCTGGTATCCTCTTTATCATATATCATGATCTCGGGGTACTGATCTACGTCTAGTACAATACTGATACCATCTATGTATGCATACGTGTGTATGAAAACACCACACCTAAAGGACCCACTAAATATCGTGTCGTATCTCATAATACGAACCACGTCACATCACCGATCTCATGGCCTCAAGCCCAATCTCATCGACTCATCTCCAATCCCAAGTACTATCCTCATAATCCATGTATATGTATACGTATATATATATATATATATATATATATATATATATATATATATACACACATAGTCCCATACCCATTTATATATATATATACATATCCTCATATACGCACATGTAATAAAATGTATGCATGTGTGTGTGTGTAGGTATAAACCTATTCTAGGGTTTGTAACTAAGAAAGCTAAACAAGCTACTCCTAATTACCATAAACTGTAACATGTGCACCTATAAACCATCTTGATAATCAATAATCTCATAATAGACATATTATATATATATATATGCTTGTATGTATATGTATACGTATTCGTATACAACTCTACGAAACTGCGGGGGTGCTATACGCCATCCACCCGACTTCCCCCGTAGATATATATCTACTCACATCGATCCTCGCTTGCTGATGTCGATGTCTCCATCCTCTTCTTCATCTTATGAAATCCACGTGAAGGTATCTACATAGATAACACAACCGTAATGCACATTAAAATCAAGTCGGAAACCAAAATGGCACACCAACGGTTATAGGTTAGAACCTATAGCCTCGCATGCAAAACACGACCGATAAACCTAGTCGTTGACGTTCAAATGCCACACGATGGGAATGCAATATCAAATACCAAAATCCATGTTAAAATGAAGTCGTAAAACAATGCAGCAACTTAGGAACATGGTCCCAGATTTTACCCTAAGTTAAATTAGCCAATTTTGCATATATGGAGGGTCTAATTTAAAGATACTGGAGCCACAGAACAAACACGAACCAGTTCCAACCTACCCAGGCCGCAAATTGCTGCCAGACAGAATAAAACTGCGACCAAGTAGGGGAAGTAGGTGCTAGGGTTTTGGGTATATGTTCTAGGTTGCCTGCTTGTGTCTCTGCATTTGCTAAATATTTTTCATGTGTCCCGGGTGATAGCAGATACCTAAATACATCACAATTTCCATAAAATCTGCCGATGTCGGGGTTTCAAGGTTTGGGTTTGGGGTTATATTCTCTGGTTTCAGTCCATTTTACAATCCCTACAGGGGTTTAAGGTCACTATTAAGCCTCAATTTCACATTTGGATTCAATTCAAACCCTAACCCTTTCTAGAATTTTCAAAGTTCACAATATTACACTAAATCAGTTCTAAAAACATATGGGTACTAATGGAATTGAAATACTACACTAATGGTGCAGAAATTACCTCATTTGGAAACTCTAGAATTTTCTTGAGTTGCCCCAAGTCTTCAAAATCCTTGCTTTATTGGTCCAAAGTGAAGCTTGTGCATGCTTTTTGTGAAGTGGGGATAGAGTTTTGATGATGTTTTGAGGGTGTTGCGAGGCTTGAAGTGGAGGAGGGAGATGTGGTAGCAGCCATGGAAGGAAAAGGGGAGGAGAAAGATGAAAAGAAATGGAGAGGAAAGAGAATGGCCATGGTCAATTGACCCCTAACCTTTCTCTCTCATGCCCATGCCTAAATATTCTAATCCTTTTCTTTTTCTTTTCTTTTCTTTTCTTTTCTTTCTTCTCTCATAATAAACCCAAAACAAGCATGAAGAAATAAAGAAAATCCAAGGAGGAAAATGTAACAAGTGTGAAAAAGACTTGGTGCATGTCACATGCACAAAATTGGCTTAATGCACGATTAGCGATATTTAATCGCGATTAGCATTAAAATTGCATATAATTAATTATACAAATTCATAATTTGCATAAATCACATAAAGCACCCTCATTTATGAAATTCCTATAATTTCCCAAATATTTCCCAATTTATCGGTATTTAATTATACCGAAATATTAAAATATTCTTTATATTTATTATTTAATTATAAAATTTCCCAAAAATAATATTTTATTTTTCTGAAATGTTATAGTCTTCCCCCCTTAAAGAAATTCGGTCCCCGAATTTAAATTTAAACCCTCCAAATACAAAAACATTTCAGTAAAAAGATCATGTTGTCGGGGCTCCGAAATCATCAATACATAAACCGCATCGTAGCGCAATGCATGCGCATGAACAATGAGCAGATAACTCCAAATCAAAACTCCATCAAGCATCCTGCAATCTTCGGAGTCATGGTGAAGACACAAATGTCAAATCCAATACGAAAACCAATATGATATACATCAAAACTATACATGTAAACATCAAATCTATACCTGTAAACATCTGAAGAAAATGCATGCCAAATCTTTCATGTTGCCGTGCGATGCGCATAATACTGCACAGTGGCGGATGTCTATTGTAAGAAAATAACCATATATGTATATCTTTTATTTAATATACACGTCCCGCCGTTTTGAAAAAATAATTTAGAAGGGTTTCTTTGTTTTTAAACGTTTCGTGTCATCTCAGACACGTAGGTAAATACTTAGATTTTAGCTCTCTTTTTGGAAATCTCTTCGATAACTATCAATGCATACAAAAATATACTTAGGTATTGTCCTCGGACTAGTCCTGCTCAGTATGAAAACAATAGTAAATATCATAAAAACGTACTTCTCCATAAGAAATCAATCCCAAAATGTGCATAAGAATGTCGCGTGCGTCTGGTGCGCACGAAAATCAAAATCCATGAATGTGCCATATATATGGACAGAAACAACATCTAAGTGCAACGGGTGTGCATGAAACACCTGTCAGAGGCAACGGTGTACCTGACAGCAAAATCAGGTGCATCTGATATGCATAAGGAATCCCGATTTAGTGCATGTGGTGTGCACCAAAATCGCATCTCATATCGTGCGCCCAACATGCACGAAATCCAAATCAGGTATACCGTGGTATATAATCTCACAACCATGTGCATCAGCGTGCACAAAAGTAAATCAAAATACTAAAAGTGCATGAAAATTTACCGAAAGGATAAGTCAAATCATATGCATGCCCTAGGCATGAAATCACAATCAATATCTCAAATGACATCAAAACGAAGTTAGGTGCAACTGTGGTGCACAAAATACGTATCAATGCACCGCAAGCATATGTGAACTATACCGAGTGCAAAAACCAAATCGTGTGCATGCACAAAATCAACCCAACTGTATGAAATCCATGAAATCATAAACATGTGCAGCCAAGGCACAAAACAATATCAAGTGCGATACTGTGCATAAATCATGAATAAACACAGCGGTGTATAAAGCATATCTCCAGTGTAATAACTATGCACAAAATATAAATACCCAGTAGGTGCAACCATAGTGCACGAAAACAAATATCATGAAACTCAGTCATCAAAACTCAATAATGCGAACTGATTGAATGTAAAATTCGAGACTGTGTAAATCACATCAAATGATTCCCGATAACGGTTTCATTTGATAAGAGTTTCTTGTGTCGGTAATTAGAAAATGAATAAAGTTCACAATCAAAGAATTATATTTGACCGCAATCAATTACGGTGTCGGTTGTAGATCGTAAGCGAGTGCGGATCGTCCACAGGGATTGTGCGATTCGTTTTTATATTTGATTTGTTTGAATTGAAAAGTTAATCGAAAAGAAAACAAAACATGATTCAAGATTTTATCGATTGATTCAAGTGTCACTAATCTAATCAAGAATCAAGAAAAATGATAAACAATCGAGAATCGGGTTTCGACGATATTTCCAACCAAATGTCAAGAATCTAAATGAGGCTCATAGGAATCGATCGGATCTATAGATGTGATGTAATCTCAAGATTTCGTGTTCTTGTCCTTCGAAGAATTGATACTAGATCGATGATGATCGACGAGAGTTAGGGCTTCTTCGTGAAACTAGGGTTTCATCATTTAACCCTTGTTCTTTCGTCGATATCATTCACATTCTAGCCTCTAGCAATTTCAAGAAACGATCGTAACTCCCCAATTTCGAGCGATATCAATCAAGAAAGCATCGCAACGAAATGGGTCGTCGGTTCTTGAACTTGCTAGGGTTTACAAAACTCGTAGGAATAAATAATCGTTTTCAGATATATTACATCATCATTCTATTGATCGTCTCGACTACTCGACGAGCGGAGTATTACTTAAACATCACAACAAGAACTACAACTAAAAATTGAGATCGAATCAAGATGCAAGAATTTAAAGAAAACAAGATAAAAGAATACCACCTCTTATTTATATCAACAATTTGATTACAGTCGCTCAAGAACTACAAGAGAAAGAACAAAATTGTCGATCTGGCGTCGCTTTTTTCCGTGAGTCGTGGATCGGCTTGGACCACTTGCTCTGTTGAAGAACGGCTCGTCTCCTAAAAGGTTGCAGGGCTTCTTACTTGATGGGGTACTCTGGATCTTGGCTTTTGATTGGAATTAGGGTTAGGGTTTCACACAAGTCTTCTCACTAGACTTGTGCAAGAAGATGGAGAAAGAGAGTGAATGGATCTAGATTGATACTAAAATTTGGGATTGATGATTATTTCTTTTCAAGTGAGCCTAGGGTCTTATTTATAGATCTCCCAAACCCTAAGCCTTGAGTTTGAAATAGAAGTTCCCTCCAAAAGTTTGTTGAAAGACTTCTAGAAGTAGTTAGTTAGGCTTAGCTTAGGGTTTAAGCTAGGGTTTAAGGAGAAGTTTCTAGAATGATAGGCTAGTTTAGTGTAGCTCCAAGGGTTTGCTGATCTGGCAGAAGCTTCTAGGGCTTTCTGGAATTTGTTGTGTCATTATGAGCTATAGGCATACATGGAAGAGTTGTGGTGCAAAGTTGAAGTGGTGATGTCGACAAGCCACCGCGGAACCGCGGCACAAGGCGGCTTAGGCCGCGGTTCCGCGGCCTTTTTGGCTCCCTGGGGCTTCATCTTTCTGGTGTTGGCTTCTGCTGTATTTTGATGTATTTTCTGATATGTTGAATTCCTGAATACCCTTTAGATCATTACCAGATTCCCATTCCTTGAGTTGGCGTATCTTTTAGCAGTGTAAATTTTAGCAAGTGTCACGTCCCGAAAGTACGGAACATGACCGGCACTTAAACTACGAACGTCTCGAGGCGTACGTAATCTAAGTAAACCGAAAACCCAGAAATCCAAACCAAGAAAAGTAGTAGAGTGCAGGAAAAACCAACTTAAAGCAAGTAGTTTCAATAGCACAAGCCGAATTATGCGGTTTTTAAAAACATCAAAAATTTCCTGAAAATTTCGGCAGAGTCTCCTTTGTAAATACTGGCCCCCAAACGGGATACAACATGAATAGTATACGAAATCAATAAACGGCATCCCCAAGCGGGAGCTAGCTCTTCGTCAATCGACGGTCACAACCACACAAGCAATATAATATACAATGCCAACGGCGAGGATCAAAACTCAAAAGGAAACTCAAAACCACCAGAAATATAACGAGCGACTCTAGGGTCGAAAGAATAAAACCACTGGTCTCTATCTCAAAAAAAATACATGTTTGGTTGATAGAACTTCTAGATACCACTGAATAATAATATACAAGGTAATATGATGGGTACGATACCAAAAAAACCCACCTACTAGCAAGTCACCCGAATGAAACTGAGCCCGCCAAGCCGTAATTAAACCTGTACGGCAAAACCTGCAAGAAACTGGGGCACAACGTGGGTGAGTTGCCAACTCGTGACTAGAAAAACATCTCCGCACAGAAATCGCATAAATAACGCAATCCTAGGTCAATGATCATAATATAGCCTCAAAAATGTATATAACATGTAGCCTATAACAAGGCTAGGGTAAATATCTAACCCGAGTGTAATCTCATGTGCCCGTGTCAGTGCCTCAGGTAGCAATATATCATATGAATGAGGTATGAATGCATGAAAACAGAATACATGTAAATGAAGAAACTGTTTTCATAAATTAGTGAGATTTCCTTCGTATTTTTAAACTGAGGTATCATAAATGAAATCAGTATCAACGGTGTCTAGCATCGACACAAAACATAAATCTCACTGTCTCGAAATATCAATGTCTCAATCTCAATATCTAGGGCGCCGTCAGTCCAGACCGGCCCCTACCATCCATCTCAAGACCACGACGGTATCCTCCGGATATCCGACGCGTCGGGTAATATCACCGGTAGGTAATCTGTCCCCTGCCAGTCTCAACGTCAACACCACATTCATCTTGCCCCGGGGTACCATACCGGGCCCACCATGTACCCGTGACGGTTCCTCCACTCCTCGACACGGATCTCGAAAACCACAGCAAACTCATGGTGGACGACACTTACATCACTAGAAAACCGCAATTTACATATTTTAAAAGGTTAATAAGATTAGAAATTTTGCGGCTTTCTCCCGAAATCCAGAAATATCATAAATCTCAAGAAGTCATCACAAGTGCATATGTCAATGCTAATGAATGTATATGGTATCAATAACCGAGTTGCAATGTATGATTAATAACTAGGCATGAACAATGGAATAAAAGTATGCATGAAGTGACAAGTAATAACTACAATGTCTAAACTGGCATATAACCCAGGTACACTAATATCATATCAACCTACTAACTAACAAGCTAAGTCAAGCAAATATATTCTCTAAAGTGTACGTGACATGGCAATTACCGATAAAGATGTGTGTGAGCCGGCAAGTAGGTGTACGTGGTACATACGCATCATCGGTAATGGTGCTGGTGTCCTAACAGCATGCTATTAATAATGCAATAAGAAATTATAATATAAGTATGCAATGCGGAGAGAACAGTAAAAATGCGCGGGAGCTGAATACTAGACACAACGATAACTAAACTGTAATAATCTAATATAAATCCTACAAATGGTGCCTTTTAAAATAACACAAATCATGGGGTTTTGAAAATAGGGGCTACGGTGTTTTTATGAAAAGATGAGTCTTTTGAAATATCCGTAGGATCCCTTGGGCTGTCTTTTAAAATACCCACGATTCGTTAGTTTTTGAAATAGGTAGGAGTCTAATCTAATCTAACAGCTACACTAAACTATACGGCTGAACTAACAAGCTGCTACAGGTAAGGAAACCGCCTAACGTCTGAGTCGATACATATACATACCTGTATATATATTAGTCGGTGGTCCCGCTTCAATAATATCATATCCGATACCATATCTATAATCAGACATCCCAAGTCAAGAGTGCGGATCAATCATCAAGATATAGCTCGTACGTAAATCCGTCGTACGGCATCCCCCAATTCTGGGTACGGGTCAAAATCACATTCATCATACTATTCACCTGGTATCCTCTTTATCAATATCATGAGCTGGTACTGATCTACGTCTAGTACAATACTGATATCGCCGAAGTATGCATGCACATGTGTAAAAACTACGTCCAGGACCCGCTACAACGTCATGTCGTATCTAAGATACGAACCCTGCTATATTACCGATCTCATGGCCTCAAATCAAATCTCATCGACTCAGCTCAACCCCAAGTATCATCCGCAATCCGTATGTGAACACATAGTCCCATACCCATGTGAACACATAACTATAAAGAATCCCATGAGCACATATCAATAGGAATGTATGCAAGTATGTATGTGTGTATGTGTAGTGCAACACTACCCTAGGGTTCGCAACACTAAGGTAATCCAACACACCAATATCCATCCTAAGCAACGTTATTAATCCCAAATAACATATAATAATTGTTGGTGTGTATACGCATCCGTATACACCACCACGGACTGCGGGGGTGCTATACGCCATCCACCCGACTTCTCCCCGTAGATATAAATCTACTCACCTGGTCCTCGCTAGCCGGTGCCGACGTCGCCACGCGCTTGCTTGTCGTCTCGAAGTCCAAATGGGATATCTACATATCATAACGCACCATATCTCATTAAAATCCGCCTCATGACCAAAACGACGCACGAATCTCACATAGGTCAAAACCTATGGTTGCTTCACAAATCGACCCAAAAACCCTCGATGTCGGCGTACAAACGCCAAACCATCGAGAAAAATCCAATCACACTCATTTGCACATTCACGAACACTAATTTTAATATAAACTAGGTTAAAACTCACAAAAACCCCAATTTCACTTAAAAAGTCATTTTTCCGAAAATCTAGCAAGCACAATTAGCCGTTTTTATACAAAACATGATGTTTAAATGAATGTAGCGGCCAATATATTTATTAAATATCTTAAATAAGTCATATAAACAATTTCCGGAATTTAATCTCATTAAATTCCAAAAACCCTAATATTCTAGTTTACAAAAATACCCTTTTTAACAATTTCAAAGCAAAAATGCACAAACTACAATCTAGCTTAGATTTGCATGATCTAAAGCATTAAACCACACTTAATAAATTTAATGAAGTCATGAAAAACCTAAACACATTTTTAATCCCAAGTATTTAACCAAATTCAAAAATCTAGTAGGCAAATTAGCACATTAACACAATTTTTTTTTAAACTAACCATTAGCACTAGCTACTAATCTTGTATTAACATGACAAAAAGCCTAAATATAACACACAACCATACACCAATTTTACAAACCCTAACTTGCATTCAAATTCATAACTTGAATTCCAAAACTTGCAATTAAACTCACATATCCAAATTAACACTTAATTAAATTAGATTAAGAAATTAGTAACAAATTAAGCAACAAAAATGTTTAGAATTATACCCAAAACATATGAAGATCCACAAACATCCATGGCCTCCCAAAATGCCCTCTTTTCACAAGGATCCATACTATACGGGCTAAGCTAAAATGGGTAGGAGTTGGATTTGGGTTTTGGAATTTTTTTGATGGATTTTGGGGCAATTTTTGAAGATGTTTTGAAGAGAAAAGAGAAGGGGAAAAGGGGGGGGGGGCTGTTGCTGCTGTAGGAGAGGGAGTGGTCGGCCTAAAATTGAGGGGGGGAGGAGAGAGAGGGAGGTAGAGAAAGTGGAGGAGAAAGTCAAAGTCAATTCAAGGTCAAAAGTCTAACTAATTTATTCATTTTCTTTTCTTTTCTTTCATTTCTTTTCCTTTGAAAATCAAGTGGGGAAAAATATGGTGGCTGCTGAATTCAGCCATGGGGAGGAGTAAGTGGGGGTGTGTGGGTGTGGGTACGGGTGTGGGTTGATGAAAAATGATAAATACAATACCCCAAGCATCCATTTACGCTAAAAAAAGCCTTTTTTCTTCAATAATTTCTAAACCATTTTGGCAAATGATTTCGTTCCAAAAACCACATGATTAAATTTTATTTAATGTTTTATGATGCACAAAATTTGTTTCAACTCATTCCAATTTGTAATTTTCCCTAATTAAATGTATTAGTGACGGCTTAAAATAATAATAAAATAATATATTTTTTTTGAAAATTTGAAATTTCACCAGCGGCTCAATAAACACCAAATAATAGCAATTACATAGCTAGAATATGTATATTTAATTTTTATAATAAGATATTTGTATTTTGACTTTTTACAGAAAACCCCCTTATTTTACCGATTTTTTCGAAATTTCACCGAAACGATTTTCAAAACGTTACAATCTTCCCCCCTTAAAGAAATTCGGTCCCCGAATTTAAATTCAAACTCCCCCAAATACTAAAACATCTAAGAAAAACCATCAAGTCGTCGGGGCTCCGAAATTGTAACTACATAAAACAAATCGTAGCGCAGCGCATGCGCTTGAAAAATGAGCATATAACTCAAATCGAAACTCCGTCAAGCATCCCGCAATCATCGGAGTCATGGAGAAGACATCAATGCCAAATCCAAATCAAAACCCATATGATATAACTCGAAATCATATATGTAAATATCGAACCTATATCTGTAAGTATCTGAAGGAAATGCATGCCAAATCTCTTTAAGTCGCTGTGCAACGCGTATAACACTGCACAGTGGCGGACATCTATCTTAAGAAAATAACTATATACATATATACCTTTGTTTGAAAAGTACGTTCCGCCGTTTTGGAAACAATTTAGAAGGGTCTCCTTGTTTTAAACATTTCGCGTCATATCAGACACGTAGGTAAATACTGAGGCTATAGCTCGCTTTTTGGAAATCCCTTCAATAACTATCAATGCATGCAAAATATATTCAGGTACTGTCCTCTGACTAGTCCTGCTCAGTATGAAAATACATAGCAATACCATAAAAACGTACTGCTCTATAAGAAAAAAATCAATCGCAAAATACGCGTATGAATAATACGTGCGTCTGGTGCGCACGGAAATCAAAATCCATATACGTGCTATACAAGTGCACAGAAACAAGATCTAAGTGCATCGGGTGTGAACGAAACATCTGTCGTAGGCAACATTTTGCCTGACAGCAAAATCAGGTGCATCTATCATGCACGAAATCATGAAATCCAATATCAAGCGCAGAACGTGCGCAAAATAAATCAGGTGCACAAGATGCACAAAACAAATATCGGGTATCACAATCGAAATCGAAGTCCAGTGCATCTAAGTGCACAAAAGGCGTATCACTGCACTGCAAGCATATATAAACTATACCGAGTGCAGGAACGAAATCGTGTGCATGCATACGCACAAAACCAACTCAACTGTTTAAAATCGTAAAATCACAAACATGTGAAACTGAAGCACGAAAACGATATCAAGTGCAACACTGTGCAAAGATCGTAAATCCTCAATCATCAAAATCAAATCATACGAATAAATCACCCAAAACATCGAAATCAATAATGGCGGAATAGTACTGCTCAAGCGCATCCTCTAAGAATCTCGGCCAACTGTCGCGGTCACTAGTGGGACGTCTCGTCGATGATCATGAACTCTGTCATGCTGGCGTGCGTAACCATGACCACTCCTGGGTCAAGGTCTTCACTGTGAATTACCAATCTTTCGGTCCATCGGCTCATCGGTCCTGTCAGGTGTGCTAACGGGAACGATTCCGTTCTGGCACTTCTCTGGTCATCTCTTGGTCAATCATCGCGACCACTCGTAAGACAGCATATTACTGGCGTCAGCCTCTGGTTCTCTGAATGTACGTGATACATCTGATCCTGGGTGCAAGTATCATTGCAGCAGTGTCCTGAAAGGAATCCTGCTCACGGTCTCTTCCATGTCTCGTCCCTGCCAACTGTCCGGAAGTCATTGTCCTTTCCTATATCTGCATCTTGCTCTGGAACGACTGCATACTCATCGCGACTCCTTCTGGAAGGTAAGTCCAAGTACCATGCCTCGGCATGCGCATCGCCTCTTTGATGTCGGCGGAGTGGAACGTCATCTCATCTAGATCTGGTGCGAACCTCTTACTCCACTTTTCTCTAATGTCGTCTGCTTTGGACTCGTCTCGTCGCGGCTGCATGGACTGAGCTCCAACGGCTATCCTCATATCTGGAGTCTCCCAAGAATGCATCTCACTACCTAGCATCCGAATTAAGTCGAGCCATCCGATCGAGTCGTCAAAACCTCATAATCCCCCAAGAGCTCAACCTCTTGGGCACAGTTTAAAAGTATCGAGTACATACCACAGCATCGGTGGTCCAGCCGTAGAAGGGCAAACCAAGCCTCACTAATGGCGCCGTAGAACTGCCGCAAACCCGAAGGTTCAAAGGCTTTCACACGGTCATTAAGTCGAGTTAGGGTTTCATTCTTCTAGAGGGACCATAGAATTGCCTGCATGTCTTTCCGACTACTTTAAACTTGGAATAATAGGTTTCTGACATTCGATCGTCTCTGTCGACTCCCAACGTCTCCACGTGAAGTCGTCTCTAGCTGGAATCAATCTATCTGATGACCTCGCATCGGGTTAGGCAAACGATCCACATGTCCTAGTCATTCATCCACGATGACTAGCAACCTTCTATCATCTCTTAGTACAACTCGTTCTGCACTAACTCCAGCATCTGGGGCAATACCTCGTCGTTCGCAGCAATAACTGGCTCGCTCGTCTGCACGCTGAACAGTGCCTCGATCATCATGAATAAGCAACACACCAACGGTCATCAAGATCTGGCTGGCCTCTATCATTGGCTCAATCCTCTAATGTCGATCAGCACATCCGAGTAACCTCATAAAGGCGATCCGCCAAACGCTCGTGGCGCGGAAACACAGTCAAAAGACACCTCTCCACAATCGGGTGTCGCCGGAATCATGCCCTGGTCAGTCCTCGTTCGTGCCGAGCTCGTGCTGACCACAACTCTAGCCGTAGCTCTCCCTGCCCGTAATCGTGGCAGCAAAACCAAACTGGTACCGATGAGGCTAGATCAGGAAGGAATATAATACGGAACAAGGAAATGTACATCCTAAGGCTTCTTAAGTGGAGTGGCGTGTCGTAAATATGCCGCGGAACATACCAACGGCACGTCACTCTACTTTAGTCACCTATTCCATCAACCAAGGGTCATCCTACGCTCCGAAGGTAAAACCTAACGCTCTGATACCAACTTTGTCACGTCCCGAAAGTACGGAACATGACCGGCACTTAAACTACGAACGTCTCGAGGCGTACGTAATCTAAGTAAACCGAAAACCCAGAAATCCAAACCAAGAAAAGTAGTAGAGTGCAGGAAAAACCAACTTAAAGCAAGTAGTTTCAATAGCACAAGCCGAATTATGCGGTTTTTAAAAACATCAAAAATTTCCTGAAAATTTCGGCAGAGTCTCCTTTGTAAATACTGGCCCCCAAACGGGATACAACATGAATAGTATACGAAATCAATAAACGGCATCCCCAAGCGGGAGCTAGCTCTTCGTCAATCGACGGTCACAACCACACAAGCAATATAATATACAACGCCAACGGCGAGGATCAAAACTCAAAAGGAAACTCAAAACCATCAGAAATATAACGAGCGACTCTAGGGTCGAAAGAATAACACCACCGGTCTCTATCTCAAAAAAAATACATGTTTGGTTGATGGAACTTCTAGATACCACTGAATAATAATATACAAAGTAATATGATGGGTACGATACCAAAAAAACCCACCTACTAGCAAGTCACCCGAATGAAACTGAGCCCGCCAAGCCGTAATTAAACCTGTACGGCAAAACCTGCAAGAAACTGGGGCACAACGGGGGTGAGTTGCCAACTCATGAATAGAAAAACATCTACGCACAGAAATCGCATAAATAACGCAATCCTAGGTCAATGATCATAATATAGCCTCAAAAATGTATATAACATGTAGCCTATAACAAGGCTAGGGTAAATATCTAACCCGAGTGTAATCTCATGTGCCTGTGTCAGTGCCTCAGGTAGCAATATATCATATGAATGAGGTATGAATGCATGAAAACAGAATACATGTAAATGAAGAAACTGTTTTCATAAATTAGTGAGATTTCCTTCGTATTTTTAAACTGAGGTATCATAAATGAAATCAGTATCAACAGTGTCTAGCATCGACACAAAACATAAATCTCACTGTCTCGAAATATCAATGTCTCAATCTCAATATCTAGGGCGCCGTCAGTCCAGACCGGCCCCTACCATCCAACTCAAGACCACGACGGTATCCTCCGGATATCCGACGCGTCGGGTAATATCACCGGTAGGTAATCTGTCCCCTGCCAGGCTCAACGTCAACACCACATTCATCTTGCCCCGGGGTACCATACCGGGCCCACCATGTACCCGTGACGGTTCCTCCACTCCTCGACACGGATCTCGAAAACCACAGCAAACTCATGGTGGACGACACTTAGATCACTATAAAACCGCAATTTATATATTTTAAAAGGTTAATAAGTTTAGAAATTTTGCGACTTTCCCCCGAAATCCAGAAATATCATAAATCTCAAGAAGTCATCACAAGTGCATATGTCAATGCTAATGAATGTATATGGTATCAATAACCAAGTTGCAATGTATGATTAATAACTAGGCATGAACAATGGAATAACAGTATGCATGAAGTGACAAGTAATAACTACAATGTCTAAACTGGCATATAACCCAGGTACACTAATATCATATCAACCTACTAACTAACAAGCTAAGTCAAGCAAATATATTCTCTAAAGTGTACGTGACATGGTAATTACCGATGAAGATGTGTGTGAGCCGGCAAGTAGGTGTACGTGGTACATACGCATCATCGGTAATGGTGCTGGTGTCCTAACAACATGCTATTAATAATGCAATAAGAAATTATAATATAAGTATGCGATGCGGAGCGAACAGTAAAAATGCGCGGGGGCTTAATACTAGACACAACGATAACTAAACTGTAATAATCTAATATAAATCCTACAAATAGTGCCTTTTGAAATAACACAAATCATGGGGTTTTGAAAATAGGGGCTACGGTGTTTTTATGAAAAGATGAGTCTTTTGAAATATCCGTAGGATCCCTTGGGCTGTCTTTTAAAATACCCACGATTCGTTAGTTTTTGAAATAGGTAGGAGTCTAATCTAATCTAATCTAACAGCTACACTAAACTACGGCTGAACTAACAAGCTGAACTACAGGTAAGGAAACCGCCTAACGTCTGAGTCGATATATATACATACCTGTATATATATTAGTCGGTGATCCCGCCTCAATAATATCATATCCGATACCATATCTATAATCAGACATCCCAAGTCAAGAGTGCGGATCAATCATCAAGATATAGCTCGTACGTAAATCCGTCGTACGGCATCTCCCAATTCTGGGTACGGGTCAAAATCACATTCATCATACTATTCACCTGGTATCCTCTTTATCAATATCATGAGCTAGTACTGATCTACGTCTAGTACAATACTGATATCGCCTAAGTATGCATGCACGTGTGTAAAAACTACGTCCAGGACCCGCTACAACGTCATGTCGTATCTAAGATACGAACCCTGCTATATCACCGATCTCACGGCCTCAAATCAAATCTCATCGACTCAGCTCAACACCAAGTATCATCCTCAATCCGTATGTGAACACATATTCCCATACCCATGTGAACACATAACTATAAAGAATCCCATGAGCACATATCAATAGGAATGTATGCAAGTATGTATGTGTGTATGTGTAGTGCAAAACTACCTTAGGGTTCGCAACACTAAGGTAATCCAACACACCAATATCCATCCTAAGCAACGTTATTAATCCCAAATAACTTATAATAATTGTTGGTGTGTATACGCATCCATATACACCACCACGGACTGCGGGGGTGCTATACGCCATCCACCCGACTTCTCCCCGTAGATATAAATCTACTCACCTGGTCCTCGCTAGCCGGTGCCGACGTCGCCACGCGCTTGCTTGTCGTCTCGAAGTCCAAATGGGGTACCTACATATCATAACGCACCATATCTCATTAAAATCCGCCTCATTACCAAAACGACGCACGAATCTCACATAGGTCAAAACCTATGGTTGCTTCACAAATCGACCCAAAAACCCTCGATGTCGGCGTACAAACGCCAAACCATCGAGAAAAATCCAATCACACTCATTTGCACATTCACGAACACTAATTTTAATATAAACTAGGTTAAAACTCACAAAAACCCCAATTTCACTTAAAAAGTCATTTTTCCGAAAATCTAGCAAGCACAATTAGCCGTTTTTATACAAAACATGATGTTTAAATGAATGTAGCGGCCAATATATTTATTAAATATCTTAAATAAGTCATATAAATAATTTCCGGAATTTAATCTCATTAAATTCCAAAAACCCTAATATTCTAGTTTACAAAAATACCCTTTTTAACAATTTCAAAGCAAAAATGCACAAACTACAATCTAGCTTAGATTTGCATGATCTAAAGCATTAAACCACACTTAATAAATTTAATGAAGTCATGAAAAACCTAAACACATTTTTAATCCCAAGTATTTAACCAAATTCAAAAATCTAGTAGGCAAATTAGCACATTAACACAATTTTTTTTAAACTAACCATTAGCACTAGCTACTAATCTTGTATTAACATGACAAAAAGCCTAAATATAACACACAACCATACACCAATTTTACAAACCCTAACTTGCATTCAAATTCATAACTTGAATTCCAAAACTTGCAATTAAACTCACATATCCAAATTAACACTTAATTAAATTAGCTTAAGAAATTAGTAACAAATTAAGCAACAAAAATGTTTAGAATTATACCCAAAACATATGAAGATCCACAAACATCCATGGCCTCCCAAAATGCCCTCTTTTCACATGGATCCATGCTATACGGGGTAGCCTAAAATGGGTAGGAGTTGGATTTGGGTTTTGGAATTTTTTTGATGTTTTTTGGGGCAATTTTTGAAGATGTTTTGAAGAGAAAAGAGAAGGGGAAAAGGGGGGGGGGCTGTTGCTGCTGTAGGAGAGGGAGGGGTCGGCCAGAAATTGAGGGGGGAGGAGAGAGAGGGAGGTAGAGAAAGTGGGGGAGAAAGTCAAAGTCAATTCAAGGTCAAAAGTCTAACTAATTTATCCATTTTCTTTTCTTTTCTTTTCTTTCATTTCTTTTCCTTTGAAAATCAAGTGGGGAAAAATATGGTGGCTGCTGAATTCAGCCATGGGGAGGAGTAAGTGGGGGTGTGTGGGTGTGGGTACGGGTGTGGGGTGATGAAAAATGATAAATACAATACCCCAAGCATCCATTTACGCTAAAAAAAATCCTTTTTTCTTCAATAATTTCTAAACCGTTTTGGCAAATGATTTCGTTCCAAAAACCACATGATAAAATTTTATTTAATGTTTTATGATGCACAAAATTTGTTTCAACTCATTCCAATTTGTAATTTTCCCTAATTAAATGTATTAGTGACGGCTTAAAATAATAATAAAATAATATATTTTTTTTGAAAATTTGAAATTTCACCAGCGGCTCAAAAAACACCAAATAATAGCAATTACATAGCTAGAATGTGTATATTTAATTTTTATAATAAGATATTTGTATTTTGACTTTTTACAGAAAACCCCCTTATTTTACCGATTTTTTCGAAATTTCACCGAAACGATTTTCAAAACGTTACAGCAAGCTTCTGATTTTCCTGCACGGACTTCGAAACATAGGTTGCAATATATAGAAATGATGCCATGCTATGAAATGCAGTCAATTTTCTTAGAAATGTCCGTTTTAAGGTCTAACACATGCAATCTGATATTTTGCGACAGATTTGCTAATATGTGAAATATGAATGCCGAACAATTCTATATGAATGCAAATGATGAGGAAATTGCCGGCTAAACGTTGTAATATTTTCGACTAATCAAATTCCCACAAACTTAATTTCAATCGTCTCGAGCGAACTTTTTATTAAAAAGAGAAGGAGAAAATAAAGAAAGAGAAAAACTAACTAGCACACTTTCGTAGGCAACACGATTGCACTGAGCACGTGCAACAAGCCTTTAAACTTCTAGGTGTCCCTAGTAGGAGGAGTGTTGTCTCCTGAGGGTTTTCAGCGGATTGCACCCACAAAATCCAATAATAAAAGAAAAATCATGAATATTTCATTTAAAGAAAAGAATTGTAAAAGAAAGACTTTGAAAATTAGGGTTTCCAACAAAGCTAGCTTTTCGGTTGTCATGAGCCCTATCTTAATGGTCATGAAAAAATGTTAGAAATCATGTCCTCCCTCAATAAATCATCGTCTTATTCTTCATTCCTATCTTTCTTCCAAACATCGATCATATAACCCTGCGTGTGAGTAAAGACATCCCTACACCCGGAGAATTCAATTCAAGCTATCATACTCTTGCCCATCAGCCTCAGTACTTTTTAATTAATGAATATTTAGATGAGATTGCTCACACACTTTCATGCGACCGTTAATACTTCTTGAGGTACTAACCGACCGATTACTTGTGTGCTTGCTTATTTGGTGTATTTTCCTCGTCTTGCACCACCTCAGGCATAGCAGTGACTCCCAGACCAGTTGGCCTTAGGGCACTAGGTGAAGAGGCACCCTCGCTATTTTTTTTTATTGCCCTCGGTGATAACAAAACCGGTGTCCATTTTTCTCTCCACTTTATATTTTCTTTATTCACTTTTTTTTTATTTCCTTCATACTTATGGCTTTAAGACAAGAGCATTTCAAGGTATCCTCTACTATCCCATGCTTTAAGACCTGTGTAAGTGCGAATAGCATGGTATCAACGTTCAAAATGTTTGGCTTCCAGAATAAAAACTATTTTTCAGACTTATTTTTATCCTCACATTAGTGACGTCTTTCATCTTACTAACCCTTGGGACAATGGCTCATAACTACTTATTACTAGTTCGTATAAGAAAACTTCTAATTTTCTTAGTTTTCTTAAATTTTTCTAATCTCATAGATGTAATTTTTCACTATCTAAACTTTTATTATCTTATTTATGTACAAAAAATATTTTTATCTTTTTGAAATTTTTTAAATTTTTATAGGTTTTCAAAATTGTTTTGTGCTTATGCAAATGTGATATGCAAATGATGCGAAAATAAGCACAAACCTCCCCCAAACTTGATTTCAACAGTGTCCTCACTGTTGCTATCTGCTAAATCTCGAAAACCTGTAAGCTTGGGAGGAATTTATTAGTGGGGGCAAAATATTTAAGTGAAGATCCTCCCCCAAACTTATTTTTGGCTCATAATTTTGTAAAAATTTCTTTTCAAGAGCCAGAAAAAAATATACCCCCCCAAACTTGAGTTATGCAATGTTAAACTTTGAAAATCATAAGAGGGGGTTAAAAATCAGTGGTCGATGCCAAGCTTTGTAAAGACCGAATGTCAACACCAACCATTCAAAAATTTTATCAATGCAGTGCTCTGGTTGGTGGAAGAAGAAGTGTGGAAAGGGTAAGTGGTGGAACAGAATGTGTGTACGTCTTATTTTGGAGAGACGATGCAGTAAGTGTGATGGATTACTCGCATTTTTTTACAGTCCATATGAAGGGGTGGAGGTTCAATTTCATTGATTGGGAGATGATTAATCTCAACACCCGTGTTATTCAGAAATGCGAGTTCATCAGCGAAGATCTCCTCAAAATTTTCATCAATACCCCGAAGAATAATGTCATCACAAAATGCGGGGTGATCTTCAGACTCTAAAAGCAGTTCATAATCAGTGTTAATTGTTGACCCGGACATCTCGGTGGAAGAGTCCGTATGTGTATGATACATAGTTGGATCAAACAATAACGTATGAAAAGAATCAAGATCAGTATTATGAGGGTCATCAAATTCGCTGCTGTCGACATCCATTAAGTCGACAGAACAAACCTGAGCAGTAGGTTCGGAGGGTACACTTCCTAACTTGTAAATTTTCAAATCAATTGTCCTCTTCCCGAAGGATAGGGTCATAGAACCATTACGGCAGTTGATGATAGCGTTGGAATTGGCCAAAAAGGGGCGACCTAAAATCACCGGAATTTGATTCCGTGAGTTCGCTACAGGCTGTGTATCAATTACAATAAAGTCCACAGGGAATATAAATTCCACGATTTTTATTAACACATCCTCTAAGTCACCCCTAGGTTTGGTGATTGATCGATCAGCCATCTGGAGAGTGCAAGGAGATGGTTTCAACTCTCCGATCCCTAACTGCTCATAAACTGAGAAAGGAAGCAGGTTAACACTTGCTCCAAGATTTAGTAGAGCACGGTTAATGTGTTTTTCCCCAATAGAGATGGAAATCGTAGGATATCCAGGATCCTTACGTTTCCTCGGTAATTGTTGGGGGAAAGTCGTGTCTACTGGTTTTGCCATGAATATCTTCTTGGGCATTTGTTTCTTCCTCTTTCTAGTGCACAAGTCTTTAAGAACTTTCGCATATGCGGGGACTTGTTGGATAGCATCTAGAAGAGGGATATTGATGTTAACCTGTTTAAACATCTCAGTGATCTTCTCCATATGTGGACTTGGTGTGTTAGCCCTTAACCGATTAGGATAAGGTGCTTTAGCAATAAGCGCTGGGTCGATCATAGGAGAAGGAAGTTTGTGTGGAACCGATCCCAGAATAGAAGTGGGGATCGTCCGTGGAGGAGTAAAAGAGGTGGGCTGAAGTGGCGAGCCTTTTGGGAAACGAAGAATAGGCTCGGAAGAAGGTGGTGGGGTAGAAGAAGTAGGGTCAGAACTAGAAGTGTGTGTGTGAGGAAAGGTCTCAGCCGGGGTGTTGATAGGATTGTCAATATCATCAACTTCTTTCCCAACATGATTGTCAAGCACTCTTCCAGATCTCAACGTGGTGATTGCATTCACATGATGTGAATAGCCAGGATTGGGTAAGGGTTGAGCTGGAAGTTTCCCTTTCTCTCTTGCACTAATTTCGGCTTTTAATCGTGCAATTTCTTCTTCTGTCGATTTAATACTCTTGTTTTGGGACGCAGAGTTTTTCTCAATTTTATCGACAGAAGACTTCATTTCAGCCGAAACTTGCATGATATTTGATAAGACCAAATTCATGTATTGTGCAAAAGAAGAGGATTCATCAGTTCCGGTCAACTGTAAAGGACTAGACAGTGCAGGTGTGTTGACCGGATTTTGAAAGTTATGTGCTTGAAAGGGGTGCTGACTAAATTGAAGTTGTGGTTGCTGTTGTGGTGGAGGGACCCTTTGGAAATTGTTTTGGTTTGGAACCGTGTTTTGAGAGTATGATTGGTTCCAAGCAAAATTAAGGTGATTCCTCCACCCCTGATTATATGTGGAAGAAAAAGGATCGTTTCTAGGTCTTTGAAATGCGGCATTGGTATGCTCACGACCTTGAAACGGACATTCTTCCGTCAAGTGAGACGGATCAGAACAGCTGCCACATACAGTTTTGGAAGATGACATTTGCTTAAGGGTGGCAGCTAAAAATTTGTTTTCCATAGTCTCGAGTTTCTTGTGTATAGCTGAAATGTCAGCTCTAACTCCTATGGAAACATCCGATTGGTTATTGCCACTCCTAAATGATGGACTTTCCCACTGTAAAGATTTTTCAGCGAACTCTTCTAAATATCGCCAAGCTTCCCCATCATCCTTAGTCATAAAAGTACCTTGACACATGTTTTCAAGACTCTGTTTAGAGTTAGGGTTACTGCCCTCATATATGATTCGGCAAAGCTCCCATCTCGGGATGCCGTGATGAGGACACTGAACCAATAGATCCTTGAAACGTTCAAAGCATTTAGAGAATGGTTCAGTAGGGAGCTGGGCAAATTGATTCAGTTCACTACGGATTCGAGCTGTCTTTTGTATTGGGTAAAATTTCTTAAGGAATGCAGCGACGAATTTTTCCCAATTTGTAATAGAGTGTGCGGTAGTGTTATATAGCAACTTCTCGGCTATATCGCACAAGGTAAATGGAAGAAGTCGTAGACGCATAGCATCCACTGAAAGTTGTGACGTACCCATCATTGCGCATACGTTTTCAAATTTAGTAATGAAAACGTAAGCGTCCTCAGTCTTGAGTCCGTGGAATTTGGGTAAAAGGTTGATGTATTGGGGTTTAATCTCAAAGTTATCCCCATTGGCTGGTGGTGTGGATAAGCAGGTCGAAAGAGGTCCTCGAATAGGATAGCACCTCTCCTGGAGAGAGATGCTGGGTGGATTCTGCGCACCAACGGACGGCGACAGATTAGGGTTAAAGAAGTTTGATGGAGTCGGATCCATCAGTATGGGTGTGGTAGTGGGTAAAGGAAAGGTAAATGGAGAAATATCGACTTCGGAGTCGATAAAGGGTACGCGGACTAAACGGGCACTGGAATCCCGTGTCCAGCCTATCTTGTACTAAAAAGGGTTAGTACAAGTTGCAGCGTTGGCTTATAATTAGGGGTAAATGAATGAATGCGGTGTTTGCTTTGAAAAAGGGACGGATTTTTGAAAAAATGATGCGACACAACAAATGCAGCACACAAACCCTAATTCTATTGGTCACCAAGGTCCGGCTCTAGACCGCACCTAACTGCTAAAAGACAAGTCGCAGGATAAATCCTCCACTGCCTCTTTGTTCCCCCGTGGCCAGGTAAGTGCCAGGTAAGTGGGAAGGTACTCCACTAAGTAAGTAGTGGGCCTAATTAATAACCACTAGCCTTCGACACACTTGCCTTAGACACCACAAGAAAACGCAGATAAGCAATGAATTACCCACGGCCTTCTCTTGTCCTAAGTGAGCGCGACGGTCCTTAGAGTCATCTCTAGATTTCTTTTAATTAATGTGGGTCAATGCGGATGCAAGTTTTACGATTTTCGGGGCCTAGGAAGGGTAATGAACTCCCCACCTAATTTGGATTTGGCCGTGCCCCTTAATATCCGTATTTAGAATGCAAACAACCAAGAAACAAAATCACGCACAGATTTAATTTTGCAATTTGCGAGCTGCGATTATTTGCAAAGAATCCTGCAGAAATTTGTTAGTTGGAGCTGAAAAGAGGAGAGAGGAGAAGGTAAGAAGTCACCTGAAGAAATTTGGCACAGAGAAGGCTTCACCAAGCCGCGGTTCCGCCGCAATAGGGACTAATGCCGCCCTTCCACGGTCTCTTCAAGGGAACAATGCACTAAATTTCACCACAAAGCTACTGTATACTTCTTCAGCCCTCTGGAATTTTCCAAATTTTTTTCCAATTTCCCAGCAAGCTCCATATCTCCTTGCAATGAACCACAACAAATTGTTTAGGGTTTGCACGAATTTTGATTACAAAAATTATAATGGAATAAATCTTTCAATTCAAACTTTAATATGAAACGAATTAGCGCGTAATCTCCGGCAACGGCGCCATTTGATTGAATGTAAAATTCAAGGCTGTGTAAATCACATCAAATGATTCTCGATAACGGTTTCATTTGATAAGAGTTTCTTGTGTCGGTAATTAGAAAATGAATAAAGTTCATAATCAAAGAATTATATTTGACCGCAATCAATTACGGTGTCGATTGTAGATCGTAAGCGAGTGCGGATCGTCCACAGGGATTGTGCGATTCGTTTTTATATTTGATTTGTTTGAATTGAAAAGTTAATCGAAAAGAAAACAAAACATGATTCAAGATTTTATCGATTGATTCAAGTGTCACTAATCTAATCAAGAATCAAGAAAAAAGATAAACAATCGAGAATCGGGTTTCGACGATATTTCCAACCAAATGTCAAGAATCTAAATGAGGCTCGTAGGAATCGATCGGATATATAGATGTGATGTAATCTCAAGATTTCGTATTCTTGTCCTTCGAAGAATTAATACTAGATCGATGATGATCGACGAGAGTTAGGGCTTCTTCGTGAAACTAGGGTTTCATCATTTAAACCTTGTTCTTTCGTCGATATCATTCACATTCTAGCCTCTAGCAATTTCAAGAAACGATCGTAACTCCCCAATTTCGAGCGATATCAATCAAGAAAGCATCGCAACGAAATGGGTCGTCGGTTCTTGAACTTGCTAGGGTTTACAAAACTCGTAGGAATCAAGAATCGTTTTCAGATATATTACATCATCATTCTATTGATCGTCTCGACTACTCGACGAGCGGAGTATTACTCAAACATAACAACAAGAACTACAACTGAAAATTGAGATCGAATCATGATGCAAGAATTTAAAGAAAACAAGATAAAAGAATACCACCTCTTATTTATATCAACAATTTGATTACAGTCGCTCAAGAAATACAAGAGGAAGAACAAAATTGTCGATCTGGCGTCGCTTTTCTCCATGAGTCGTGGATCGGCTTGGACCACTTGCTCTGTTGAAGAACGGCTCGGCTCCTAAAAGGTTGCTGGGCTTCTTGCTTGATGGGGTACTCTGGATCTTGGCTTTTGATTGGAATTAGGGTTAGGGTTTCACACAAGTCTTCTCACTAGACTTGTGGAAGAAGATGGAGAAAGAGAGTGAATGGATCTAGATTGATACTAAAATTTGGGATTTATGATTATTTCCTTTCAAGTGAGCCTAGGGTCTTATTTATAGATCTCCCAAACCCTAAGCCTTGAGTTTGAAATAGAAGTTCCCTCCAAAAGTTTGTTGAAAGACTTCTAGAAGTAGTTAGTTAGGCTTAGCTTAGGGTTTAAGCTAGGGTTTAAGGAGAAGTTTCTAGAATGATAGGCTAGTTTAGTGTAGCTCCAAGGGTTTGCTGATCTGGCAGAAGCTTCTGGGGCTTTCTGGAATTTGTTGTGTCATTATGAGCTGTAGGCATACATGGAAGAGTTGTGGTGCAAAGTTGAAGTGGTGATGTCGATAAGCCACCGCGGAACCGCGGCACAAGGCGTCTTAGGCCGCGGTTCCGCGGCCTTTTTGGCTCCTTGGGGCTTTATCTTTCTGGTGTTGGCTTCTGCTGTATTTTCTGATATGTTGAATTCCTGAATACCCTTTAGATCATTACCAGATTCCCATTCCTTGAGTTGGCGTATCTTTTAGCAGTGTAAATTTTAGCAAGCTTCTGATTTTCCTGCACGGACTTCGAAACACAGGTTGCAATATATAGAAATGATGCCAAGCTATGAAATGCAGTCAATTTCCTTAGAAATGCCGGTTTTAAGGTCTAACACATGTAATCTGATATTTTGCGACAGATTTGCTAATATGTGAAATATGAATGCCGAACACTTCTATATGAATGCAAATGATGAGGAAATTGTCGGCTAAAAGATGCAATATTTTCGACTAATCACGAATAGTTCGCCCAAAATACAAAAACCAAGTATGGCGGAATAGTCCCGCTCAAACACATCCTCTAAAGATCTCTGGCCAACTATCGTGGTCACTCATAACATGTCTCGTCGACGATGCCGAACTCTGGCCTGATGGGTGTGCGTAATATGACCACTCCTGGGTCTATTTCTTCTCGTATATTATTCCAGAAAGGTCCTGTCGAAGTCTCTCCCAAATCTCATTTTTGCCGCACTGTCCGGAGGTTATCACCCTTTACTATATCAATTTCTGGTTCCGGAACGGCTGCATACTCATCGCGACTCCTTCTGGAAGATAAATCCATATACAAGCCTCTGCATGCGTATCACATCTCTGATGTCGGCAGAGTGGAACTTCATCTCATCAAGATCTTGCACGAACCTCTTACTCCACTTTTCACTAATGTCGACTGCTTCGGACTCGTCTCTTCGTGGCTGCATGGACTGCGCTCCAACGGCTATACTCGTATCTGGAGTCTCCCAAGCAATGCATCCCATCATATGATATCCGAATGAAGTCGACCCATTCGATTGATTCGTCAAAATCTCATAATCCCCCAAGAGCTCAACATCTTGGGTACAGTTTAATAGTATCGAGTAATACCACAGCACCGGTGGACCAGCTGTAGAAGGGCAAACCCAAGCCTCACTAATGACACTGCGGAACTGCCGCAAACCCTAAGGTTCAAAGGCTTTCACACGGTCATTATGTCGATTTAGGGTTTTCATTCTTCTAGAGGGTCCATAGAATTGCTTGCATATCTTTCAAAATACTTTAAACTTGGAATATGGGTTTCTGACATCCGATCGCCTCTATCGACACTCAACGTACCTGCGTGAAGTCGTCTCTAGCTGGAATCAATCTATCTGATGACCTCGCATCGGGGTAAGCGAACGAACCACATGTCCTAGTCATTCATCCTCGGGTGACTAGCGACCTTCTATCATATCTGTAAGTATATACTCATGTTGCAGTAGCTCCAATCTCTGGGAAGATATCTCTTCATTCGCAGCAACCGCTGGCTCATTCGTCTGCATGTTGAACAGTGCCTCAATCATCAAGAATAAGCGATACATCAATGGTCACAAAAATCTGGCTGGCCTCTATCAGTTGCTCAATCCTCTTGTGCAAATCTGCAAGTTCGAGAAATCTCGTAAAAGAGATCCATCAAACGCTCATGGCGTGAAAACACAATAAAAAGATGCCTCTATATGCAATCGTATATCCCTGAAATCACGCCCTGGTCCGTCCTCATCCGTGACGAGCTCGTGCTGACCGTAACTCTAGCCGTAGCTCTCTCTGCCCATATAATCATGGCAGGAAAACCATAAACCGATATCGATGAGGATAGATCATGAATGAATATAATAATATGCAAGGAAATGTACATCCTAAGGCTTCTTAAGCGGAGTAGCATATCGTAAGTATGCCGCGGAACATACACACGGTACGCCACTCTCCTTAAGTCACCTACTCCATCAACCAAGGTCAACCTATGCGACGAAAGTTTGGGTCTAATACCCCCTCGACTAAGTCTAAGTACCATAAGGTCAAAGCTAGATTCCGTATATATACAAATGCCCTAGGCTCCACATAGTAAAACATAGACTCGAACCAAGGTTAACCTAGCGTTCTGATACCAACTTTGTCACGACCCAAAATAGCACGTGACTGGCACTTGAATCAGATGAAGTCTATAGGACCACATCTAATTCGGTAAGCCAAAATCCCAGAAATCTAAAACCATTTGAAATAATAAATGAAGGAAAACTTGTTTAAAAGCAAGTGGTTTTAATAGCATAAGCCGAATTATGCGCTTTTAAAACATCAAGTCTTTTCTGAAAATTTCGGCATTGTTTCCTTTGTAAATACAGGCCCAGATCGGGGTACAACATGAATAATATATACATGAATGATAAAAGGCATCCCCAAGCGGGAGCTAGCACTTCGTCAATCGACGGTCACAACCACGCAAGAAATATAATATACAATGCCGAAGGGCGAGGATCAAAACTGAAAGGAAACTTAAAAACAACATGAAAACCCATAATAATACAACGCGTGACACTAAGGTCGAAAATAATATATAACTGGTCCCTAAGTCTGAAATAAATATACATGTCTGGTTGATAGAGTTTACTAGATACAACTGAAATAAATAATATACAAGGTATAATGGTGGTCACGATACAAGTGAACCCACCTACCAAAGCAAATCACCCGGAATGGAAGCAGTATGCCAGCAAAGCCGTAACGAAACCTGTACGGCAAAACCTGCAAGAAACTGTGGCACAACGGGGATGATTTGCCAACTCATGAGTAGAAAACATCACAGAGCAGAAATCGTATGTATGACTCAATCCTATGTCAATACGATCATCTATATATAACCTCAAAATGATAAAGTCTGAAGCATGATAAGGTGGCAAGGGTAAATATGTATACATTAGTGTAATCCCATGTGCTCGTGTCAGTGCCTCAGGTAGCAATATATCACAATAAGAGGTATGAATGCATGAAAACAGAATACAAATAAATGAGAAACCGTTTTCTTGTTTTAGTGAGATTTCTGTAATTTAAAATGAGGTATCATCAATGAAATCAACATAAATCAGTGTCTAGCAGCGACACAAAATATAAATCCCAATATCTCAATATCTCGGGCTCCGGCTATCCGGACTGGCCCATATCATAATATTTCAATACCTTAATATCAATATCTGGGGCTCCGGCTATCCGGACTGGCCCCTGGACTCCGGCTATCCAGACGGGCCCGACTCCGATCGGTATCCTCCGGATATCCGTCGAGTCACAAAACAATCACCGGTCAGCAATGCTCCCCTATCACAGGCTCAACGCCGATCACCTGTGATCTTCTTGCCCCGGGGTACCGCACCGGGTCCACCATGCACCCACAGACGGACTCTACTCCCCCTCGAATTGGGTGTATGATATCGCTCAAGTGCCGAGAAAACTCATGGTGGACAAATCTCAAATCATATTATGAGAAAACCGCAACTTTCATTTTAAAATGATAGTCAGTTTTATAAAATCTTGCGGTTTTCTCCAAATCCATAATCTCATGGAAAACCCAAATCTCGAGAATAAAAGACAATGAATTTAAAAGTATTGGGCTCCAGCAAATCCGGACTGGCCCTAAATAACAATTGCATGAAAATGAATATATAGATATGCATGAAAATCAAAATAATGAATGCGATGTCTAAGCTATCATATAAAAGTAATCGCATTAGTACCATGTCGAAACTAACAGCTAATAATTTATACTAATGAATAGCATTTTCTAAGTGTACATGACATGACAATTACCGATGATGATGTGTGTGAGCCGTCAAGGAAGTGTATGTAGAACATATGAATCTTCGGTAATGGTGTTGGTGTCCTGACAGCATGATTTCAATACTAACATATGAAAACAAAATATAAGCATGCAATGCGATGCGAACAACAATAATGTGCGGGAGCTGAATAATAATCACAACAATAATTAATATGCAATAAAATAAACGAGTCTATAAGTAAACTACAGGTCTAGCCAACAGACTGATCGAAAAGGTAAGGAAACCACCTAAATCTGAGTCGATATATAATATATAATAGTTGGTGATCCCGCCTCAATAGTATCCCACACGATACCCTATATAATATGACATCCTCGAGTCAAGAGTGCGGATCAAACATCAATATATAGCTCGTACGGTAAATCCATAGTACGACATCCCAAATCTGGGTACGGGTCAATATCACATCTATCCCATTATTCATCTGGTATTCTCTTTATCATATATCATGATCTGGGGGTACTGATCTACGTCTAGTATAATACTCATACCATCTATGTATGCATACGTGTGTATGAAAACACCACGCCTAAAGGACCCGCTAAACATCGTGTCGTATCTCATAATACGAACCACGTCACATCACCGATCTCATGGCCTCAAGCCCAATCTCATCGACTCATCTCCAATCCCAAGTACTATCCACAAAATCCATGTATATGTATACGTATATATATATATATATCTATATATAGTCCCATACCCATGTGTATATATATATATATACATATACATATCCCCATATACGCACAGGTAATAAAATGTATGCATATGTGTGCGTGCGTGTAGGTATAAACCTATTCTAGGGTTCGCGACTAAGAAAGCTAAACAAGCTACTCCTAATTACCCTAAACTGTAACATGTACACCTATAAAACATCTTGATTATCAATAATCCCATAATAGACATATTATATATATATATATATATATATGTATGTATGTATGTATGTATATGTATGTATGTATGTATGTATACGTATTCGTATACAACTCTACGAAACCGCGGGGGTGTTATACGCCATCCACCCGACTTCCCCCGTAGATATATATCTACTCGCATCGATCCTCGCTTGCTGATGTTGATGTCGACATCCTCTTCTTCATCATATCAAATCCACGTGAAGGTACCTACATAGATAACACAATCGTAATGCACATTAAAATCAAGTCGGAAACCAAAACGGCACACCAACGCTTATAGGTTAGAACCTATAGCCTCGCATGCAAAACACGACCGATAAACCTAGTCGTTGACGTTCAAACGCCAGACGACGGGAACGCAATATCAAATACCAAAATCCATGCTAAAACGAAGTCGTAAAACAATGCAGCAACTTAGGAAAATATTCCCAGATTTTACCCTAAGTCAAATTAGCCAATTTTTCATATATAGAGGGTCTAATTTAAAGATACTTGAGCTACAGAACAAGCATGAACCAGTACCAACCTACCCAGGCCGCAAATTGAGGCCAGACAGAATAAAACTGCAGCCAAGTAGGGTAAGTAGGGGCTAGGATTTTGGGTATAGGTTCTAGGTTGCCTGCTTGTGTCTCTGTATTTGCTAAATATTTTTCTGGTGTCCCGGGTGATAGCAGATACCAAAATACATCACAATTTCCATAAAATCTGCCGATGTCGGGGTTTCAAGGTTTGGGTTTGGGGTTCTATTATCTGGTTTCAGTCCATTTTACAATCCCTACAGGGGTTTAAGGTCACTATTAAGCCTCAATTTCACCTTTGGATTCAATTCAAACCCTAACCCTTTCTAGAATTTTCAAAGTTCACAATTTTATACTAAATCGGTTCTAAACACATATGAGTACTAATGGAATTGAAAAACTGCACTAATGGTGCATAAATTACCTCATTTGGCAACTCAAGAATTTTCTTGAGTTGCCTCAAGTCTTCAAAATCCTTTCTTTCTTGGTCCAAAGTGAAGCTTATGAGCTTATGCATGCTATTTGTGAAGTGGGGATGGAGTTTTGATGATGTTTTGAGGGTGTTGTGAGGCTTGAAGTGAAGGAGGGAGATAGGACAGCAGCCATGGAGGGAAAAGGGGAGGAGAAAGATGAAAAGAAATGGAGAGGGAAGAGAATGACCATGGTCAATTGACCCCCTCACCTTTCTCTCTCATGCTCATGCCTAAATATTCTAATCCTTTTCTTTTTCTTTTGTTTTGTTTTGTTTTCTTTTCTTTCTTCTCTCATAATAAACCCAAAACAAGCATGAAGAAATAAAGAAAATCCATGGAGGAAAATGTAACAAGTGTGAAAAAGACTTGGTGCATGTCACATGCACAAAACTGGCTTAATGCACGATTAGCGATATTTAATCGCGATTAGCATTAAAATTGCATATAATTAATTATACAAATTCATAATTTGCATAAATCACATAAAGCACCCTCATTTCTGAAATTCCTTTAATTTTCCAAATATTTCCCAATTTATCGGTATTTAATTATACCGAAATATTAAAATATTCATTATATTTATTATTTAATTATAAATTTCCCAAAAATAATATTTTATTTTTATGAAATGTTACAAAATGGCAAGTAGTAGAGGATGATGAAGTAGGAATTTTTCTCACATTAGAAATCATTTTCTCACCCAAAATCATCACTTTTGAAAAAGCTAGAAAGCTTTTGTCAAGAAGAAGAAGAACAAGTTGTAATGAAAATGAATTATTGTTGAGATTAGAAATGCAACCAAGGGTTAAGCATGTCATGCTTAACCCTTGTAGAGAGTTAACCATGAGCTAGGGTTAAAGGTTTGGTCAAAAAATATCTTAAGCTAGACAAAGAAAATGGACAAAGTCAAAGATGCTTACAAGCTTCTACAAGCTTTCAACAAATATCAACTATGACAATTATCCATAATATTTGAATTACATAATGATAAAATTTAAACCCTAATCTTAACCCTAGCATGATATAGCCCTCATTAACCCTAGTTGCATTTGTAACCTAGCATGATACATTTAACATATATCACATATATATCAATGTAACCAAAGTGAGAAAAGAAATCTTAAGTTAGCTAATATTAGTTAATGTAATGTAATATATCAAATATATAATTATTCATTAGATTATTAAATCAACACTTGATTTAATAATCAGGCTATATCACATATAACCGACTAATATCATAATTTAACATCTTATCGAATCAACACTTGATCCGATAAACTGGCTATATCACATATAACCTATCACGTAACACTTCTCGAGAATAGAATGCGGTATCTCGTCTCGTATTAATCTCGGTCCTGCACATATCACATATGTGCTCCTACTCCGTTACGCTTGAGCCAAGAAACCCCTGTGTAGGACTCTAAAGACAAGTCAATACGCCGGCAGTAGGTGATGATCATATCAAACACCCACAAGCTGCAAGCAGTCTGCTAAACGTAACGGCCACCCGGGTATTGAGCGATCAGAAGATATACAAGCAAGCCTGCTCACACTCCTGCGAATCCAATCAGTAACTCTACCGTACAGTCCGGTCTCTTCGTCTGATATGTCGCATATCTCGTCTAGGGGTGGTAAACGTCAGACCACAGTAACTCGATAAGTCGTGTCGATATGAGGCTCATAACAGGTCGAGAAACTACTGATAACACTTACCAGTATATCTCTGAAGCAGCCTTTGCTAAGGACTTCCTGTTACAGCCAATCGAGCACAGCGCAACATCAACTCCCAATACCGGGAGAGACGAAACCCCTCCTATCGCTCATTGCCTCCATGTGACTCGGGACTGTACCCAAAAGCCACCGTTTTGCACGTTCTCTTGAATGTGGTAAGGTGAAAATCAAAGCACAGTGGGAATCACACAAGACTCTATGACAATCTCAGGTATACAGACTAACCTGTATCAGTGTCACCAGAGAACTGCCATCTGACGTGAGGTATAATACCATATGCGAGTTTTCGACGAGTCTGTCCAGTGTACCCAGTCTCCACTGAGCACCCATATGCTGTCTCTGATGTCAAACACCAATGGATATGGGATCATCCATCGCCCATCTACATGGGTCGGGAAGCTATACGCTAGTCTACTCTGGTATATCGATGCTCTGTCTCGATACACCCACGACTAGGAACATTTGAAGGATGTACTTATCGACTACATTGTCCCTACTAATATAATCTGCATCATAATCCTGATAATCAAGTACTCATCCTAAGGGAATTATCAGCATGTAACATAGAGACAATTATCGTACATGTTAAGATAAAGAGCAACCAGATAGAATACTATTATGTCGAGCAAGAAAGTCCTCCTTATATATGTCCAAGCATCCACTACAACATACATCGTATGTACAGTAATGGCCTCTAGGGCATACATATCACTAACAATCTCACACTTGCACTGGGGCCATCTGTTGTAGTATCTCATACCCAACAATCAGCAGCGGTTGAAGTATCTCATACTAAACCATCCCATAAAAGTCTCTTCTGGGTATAGGCCTTTATGGGTGGATCCGCCGTGTTCTCCTCTGTGTCTACTCTCCTAACCTCGATCACCCTGGAGATCATCCATCTCCATGATCAGGTGATACTGCCTAAGAATATGTCTGGATCATTGATGGGACGGGGGTTCCTAGGCCTAAGCCACAACTCCATTGTCACACAGTGGTAGGAACGAAGTTCATCTCATGAACTAATATATATCTAGACTACCTCTTTGGTAGCATCCTTGGTAGCAATGTATCCAGCCTTTATCGTCTAGTTTGCCACGGTATCTAGCTTGGAACTCTTCCAACATATTGTCCCTCCACCGAGGGTAAAGACAATGCCTGTGACTAACATTCAGTCGACCTTATCACCCTCGAAGCTATCCAGTGATTCTCCCCAGGATCGATTGATACCATCTCACTACACCTAGTGAGAATCCTAACATCCAATTAGATCTATCTCATAAATCCAAAACCCAGGATTTAGGAGGTATCACCTTGATCCTGTATGGAGAATCTATGTGATAAGTGGAGATTGACCGAGTGTAGCATATGAAACTCATTTCCTATCAAGAGTATGTCATCCATGTAGAATACGAGGATCACCATACTCCCTACTACCTTTTTGTATATACAAGGTTCATCCACCATTTTGATGAAGTCAAACTCTTTGACTACCACATCAAAACAGATGTTCCAACTCCGCGATGCCTCTTTTATCCCATAAAGCAACTTGCACACGTTTCCGCTGCTTCCACTATCTATGAAGCCCTCTGGCTATGTACTTATAGACGCTCTCTTCGAAATCACCATTTAGAAAAGCAGTCATGACACCCAACTGCCAGATATTGTAGTCATGGTATGTAGCAATGGCAAGTAGGATTTGGATGGACTTAAGCATAGACACTAGAAAAAGTTTCATCATTATCCACACCTGGTCGATGACGAGAACCTTTTGCAACAAGTCTTAGCTTTGAAAGTCTCAACTTTTCCATGTACACCAAGTAATCTTCTCAGGATATACTTGCTCCTGATGGGGATTTAACCCTTCAGATAAAGCATCCAAAGTCCATATACTTTGTTGGTGTATATGGATTCCATCTCGGATCGCTTAGCATCCAGCCATTCTAACACAGTCAGCACTCCTGATGGCCTGCTCGAAACTAGTTGGGTCATCATCTCATGATGCAATCCTCGCTCTCACTGTCATAGAGAAGTATCTCTCAGGCGGGTGAGGAACCCTACTAGATCGGCGGAGAGGCTGAGGTTCGTTGGGAACTATTGAATCCTTTGGTTTTACCAAATCATCAGCTGCAGTTTGTATAGCTGGAACTCTTTCCAGTTCTACCTCATGACCACTAATTTATTCATAAGAAATTCCTTTTCTAAGGTGGCATGCTGAGAAACAAAACACCTTTTGCTCCTTAGTGTGGTAGAAGATATTCCCTTACGAATGCTTGGGATATCTAACAAACTTCCACAGAACTGACCTTGCCTCGAGCTTGTACGGATTTTGCTTTTAGACATAGGCCGGACAATCCCAAATCTTAACATCCTTAAGACATGGGCTCTTCCCATACCATATTACATATGGAGTGGTCGGCACCTGATTTGATTGGAACCCTATTCAATAGGTATGCAGCTTCACAAGTGTATAACCCCAAAAGGAAATAGGCAACTCAGTAGTACTCATCATAGAGCACACCATATCACATAGGTTGCAATTGCTCCATCCCGATATACCAACATGCTGTGGTGTATACGGAGGAGTAATGCTGAGATAGAATCTCATTCTCCTTTAGAATATTCCAGGAATTCAGTACTCATGTATTCTCCTCCCTGATCACATCAAAGGATATAATACTTATACCCGTTTTTGGTTCTCTACTTCTAACTTATATTCTTTGAATATCTCAAAAGGTTCAGACTTGTGTTTCAACAGGAACATATGTCCGAATCTTGAGAGATAATCAGTGAATGTAATGAAGTATAAAGAACCGGTCCTGGCATGTGTAGACCTACATACATCATCATGTATCAATCCCAAGAGTTCACTAACTCTTTCTCTGTTTCCAATAAACGGAGCTATGGTGATCTTATCTTTGTGACATGACTGGCAAGTTCCACAAGATGTAAATTCAAACTGATTTAAATATGCATCTTTATGTAACTTCAACTAGTCGAGTCACATTGATATGACCTAGTCTACAATGTCTCAAGAAGGATTCGTTCATTTCTGAACTCTTCCCCTTGTGTGTGTTCTGTACGTTAAGAATCGTGGTTTGATTTAGAATGTATATACTTTTAGATAACGTTCCTGAACCGATCAACTTTCGATATAGGAAATGTTCAAAACATTATCCAACAATACAAAATTATATTCTTCTTTACTAAATAAAGAGACTGATATGATATTGTACATCAGGTTCGGTATCTAATAACATTCGTTCAGAATCAATGTATTTGGTAATACAGGGTGATAACTGCCAACAATCTTGGCTGCAACACTTGCACCATTTCCAACTCTTGAAACTTATCACCCATTCTCAGTTCTCTACCTATCTGTAGCCCATGTAACATATTACATATGTGGGATCCTGATCCGGTATTTCATACGCAGGACGTAAAGGAAACTGAGAAACAGTTCTCTGTAATAAACACACCCGAAGAAGATGTATCAACATACACTTTCTTCGTTTGGGCGGCACGGGAATTCTGATAATCCTCTATTTCTTGATCGGTCTTATAACAATTATAAGTTGGAGCGGGACCAACGTTCCTTAGCTCAGTATAACAAGCGGGTTCGGTCAATACATCCGTATTATTATCTTGATTAAGGCATGACATGGTCGCTACCTGGAGAGAGAGAAGAAAACACTCAGGGTATGCTCTTGCAAGATTAGATTGGTTATTGATATATCTAATCAGGATGGCTCCCACTGTTTTAGTCAAATCTTCCTTCAAACCCTAAAATGAAAGACTAGCCGGGATTAATTACACCCTACAAGTTCGCCAATCTTTCAGCCAGGCCAGTGTCGGTACTTTTAGGGAGGTTCCCCGTGCTTTCGTACGGACCTAATTAAAATAAATCTCGCTTTCTTAGAGGCGTAACCCCGTTTACACCTTTCTAGACGCCTACTTGATCGGCTAATTGTAATGTGTAAAACACTCCCAGGAGTAACTCTTACTCGCAGTGGATATCGGGATCCAACTATCTTATAGGAGGTATGCAATCTCAATGCAAATTTCAACACTTGAAATTCCTGATAATATTTTGCCCTTAGCATGCTATGACTTTGACGCAGGTCAACAAACCATAGTCCGCTAGTCAAGTTCAACCCGTACATTTCCCGATTGAATTAAACCTACCCGCGCGACCCTTGGCTAAGGTCAACAAAGCCGCACGACTACCCTAACTCAATCGCATCATATGCTTATGCAGATAAGTACTAATTAGTTACCGCACACTACGCCTTGGCTAAGGTCAACAAACTTAGCACAAATACTAACTAGTACTTATCTAAAATGACTGAGGGCTACGACAGGTTTTTAAGAAAACCTTTTGCGTAATGAACTTGATATCGTCGTAGAATCGAGTGATTTTAAATGGAGTGTTTTTTAGGCTTTTACTAGTTTTGATAAAGAGGTCACTCCCGGTGAAGGGATCTCGGCTCTTTCCTTATCGAATAAGGTGCAGTATATTTCACAAATACCTCTATGCAAAGAAAAAACTATAAAAGCAATCAAAAGACACACCGAGTTTGTAGCATCTGCTAGTTTCGCTAAAGAGGTCACTCCCGGTGAAGGGGTCTCGGCTCTTTCCTTATCGAATATGGTGCTGGATATTCTACAAGGAATACCGCAATGCAAAGCAAGAACTAGAGCTACCAGTTTTTAAAACAAGTTTCTACAACATCTTTAGGTTTCTTTTATTTCATTAATCTCATTAATGAAGTCCCATTTATTTATGCTTCCCAAGAATCACATATGAAACGAAAGCAACAATATATAATATATATCATATATATATATAATATAAGCATTCGTCTCATAATATAATCAATGATCATATCACAGAAGAATAAAACATATGAAATATTGGATATACTAGGATTTCCGTGTTTTAAATTAAGCCTATATAAAATACGGATTCCACGGTCGTGATGAAAAGCCAATCCCACACCCCTAGACCCCTACGAGAGTGGCAAGCAACCCTACCAATTCTAGAGTTAGGAGACCCGGTCTCGACTCCTCGAGATGGTCTCCCAATGGAACTTAGAACCCGGTTACTTGTGCACCCCTCCTTGGGTCTATCCTAATGCGGAAAAGTAAATAATATACAATGGCGACATCATTGTAGGGTTCCTATCGACGGCAGCAAGCTTTCGGGAGGCATCGTCCATGCCATTTTCAAAAATTTGCCGTTTCAAGGAACTCTAAACTAGAATCGTTAACTACAATATTATACGGAAACTATAGTAAACCATTTAAAACTAAGTGAACTAGAAATACAACCTTTGTAGATCGGTCCTTCACTTCATTAGCTATTTGTAGTAGTCCCTTCGCAGTGTTGATGGAATTCCCGGACCCTTGCATGGCTTCACAAGGCGAATGGAACGTTCTTGCTTGAAGTCTTAGAGGCCGAAGATGATCTACGTCGAGGGAATACTAACTCAAGCTACTACCTCACTAATGAAGGATTAGTGAAGCAAACACCCAATACTAAAGTGCTAATCTAGTAGAGGATGATGAAATAGGAAGTGGGCTCACTTTAGAATTCTTTTTCTCACAATACTTTCTCACTTTTTCCAAACCCTAGAGAGCTTTTTCTTTTGGAGGAAGAAGATGAAGAAAGAAGAAGAGAATGAAATGATCAAGTGAGAGAGTAAACCATGGTGAGTGTGTATCATATACTAACTCATGTAGAGACATAACCATGGCTAACTGAAATGGTTAGGTTAACAAATATCTAAAGTAAAACAAAACTAATGGACTTAGTCAATGCATCCACAAGCTTCCATAAGCTTCATGCATTTTTCCAATATCCACTAATTTTGTAATTACTTTAAACATTAATAACCCACCATTATAATTAGAATGGTGTATGTCTCATACACCCATGTATAGTGTATCAACAACCATGACACACTAAAATAAATAATGCACATCAATATATATCACATATATATTACATGTACACACAAGTGAGAAAAGAATGCTTAAGTGAGTAAATGTTAGTTAATGTAAATTAGTATATCAAATATACAATTATACATTAACTTATTAAATCGACACTTGATTTAATAATCCGGCTATATCACATATAACTGACTAACACTAAATGTACCATCTTATCGAATCAACACATGATTCGATAACCCGGCTATATCACATATAACCGACCGATACAAAATTCGCGAGAATAGAATACGGTATCACATACACGCATTATTCTCGGTCCAGCACATATCACATATGTTCTCCTATTTTGTTTTGCCTGGGCCAGTAAAACCTCTATGTAGGACTCTAAAGACTCGTCAATACGCCGGCAGTAGGTGATGATCACATCAAGCACCCACAAGCCGTCAGCGGTACTAACTAGATGTAACGGCTACCCGGGTATTGAGCGATCAGAAGATCAGCAAGCAAGCCCGCTCCAACTCCTGCAAAAGCCTGACGGTAACACTTGCCGTACAATCCGGTCTCCTTGTCTGATATGTCACATATCAAGTCTAGGGGTGGTAAACGTCAGACCCCAATAACCGATAAGTCATGCCGATGTGAGGCTCATAACGGGTTGAGAAACTACTGGTAAAAATTACCAGTAAATCTCTAAATCAGCCATGGCCAAGGGCTTTCCTGTTATGGCCAATCGAGCACAGCGCAACATCAACCCCCAATACCGGAAGAGACGAAACCCCTCCTATCGCTCATTGCCTCCATGTGACTCGGGACTGTACCCAAAAACCACCGTTTTGCACTCCCTCTTGGACATAGTATGGTGCAAATCAAAGCACAGTGGGAATCACACAAGACTCTATGACGATCTCGGGTCTACAGACTAACCTGTACCAGTGTCACCAGAGAACCACCATCTGACGTGAGGTATAATACCATCTGGGAGTTCTCGGCGAGTCCGTCCTGTGTACCCAGTCTCCACTGAGCACCCGTATACCATCTCCGATGTCAAACACCAATGGATATGGGATCATCCATCGCCCATTTCATGGGTCGAGAAGCGATACGCTAGTCTACTCTGGTATATCGATGCCCCGTCTTGATACACCTACGACTAGGGACATCAAAAAGATGAACTTATGGACTACCATGGCCCCACTAGTATGATCTGCATCATAGTCCTGGTAGTCAAGTACACATCGTTAGGGCTTTACCAACATGTAACCATAATACAATATCAAGAGACAAGTATACATGTTAAGATAAAGAGCAACCAGATAGCATACTATCATATGGAGCAAGAAAGTCCTCTCTATATATGTCCAAGCATCTAATATAATATACAACATATGTACAATACTGGCCTCTAGGGCATACATATAACTAACAGTCTCCCACTTGCACTAGGGCCAGTGCTGTAGTATCGCATACCGAGCATCCCGAAGACTCTCTCAAACTGTATCTGGGGAATGGCCTTCGTGAGTGGATCCGCTGTGTTGTTCTTTATGTCAACCCTCCTGACCTCGATCTCCCGGCGATCAACTATCTCCCGGATCAGGTGATAGCTGTTAGTTGTATGTATGCCCTAGAGGCCAGTATTGTACAGATGATGTATATTATATTGGATACTTGGACATATATAGAGATGACTTTCTTGCTCGATATGATAGTATGCTATCTGGTTACTCTTTATCTTAACATGTACACTAGTCTCTTTATACTGTCTTATAGTTACATGTTGGTAAAGCCCTTAGGATGTGTACTTGACTACCTGGACTATGATGCGGATCATACTAGTGGGGACATGGTAGTCCATAAGTACATCCTTCAAGGTCCCTAGTCGTGGGTGTATCGAGACGGGGCATCGATATACCAGTGCAGACTAGCGTATACGCTTCTCGACCCATGTGATGGGCGATGGATGATCCCATATCCATTGGTGTTTGACATCAGAGATGGTGTACGGGTGCTCAGTGGAGACTGGGTACACTGGACGGACTCGCCGAGAACTCCCAGATGGTATTATACCTCACGTCAGATGGCAGTTCTCAGGTGACACTTGTACAGGTTAGTCTGTAGACCCGAGATCGTCATAGAGTCTTGTGTGATTCCCACTGTGCTTTGATCTCCACCTTACCATGTCTATGAGGGCGTGCAAAATGGTGGTCTTTGGGTACAGTCCCGAGTTACATGGAGGCAATGAGCGATAGGAGGGGTTTCGTCTCTCCCGGTATTGGGAGTTGATGTTGCGCTGTGCTCGATTGGCCGTAACAGGGAAGTCCCTGGCCAGGGCTGATAAGAGATTTGCTGGTAAGTGTTACCAGTAGTTTCTCGACCCGTTACGAGCCTCACATCGGCACGACTTATCGGGTTATTGGGGTCTGACGTTTACCACCCCTAGACTTGATATGCGACATATCAGACAAAGAGACCGGACTGTACGGTAAGTGTTACTGGTCGGATTCGCAGGAGTGTGAGCGGGCAAGCTCGTCGATCTTCTGATCGCTCAATACCCGGGTGGCCGTTACGTTTAGCAGACCGCTTGCGGCTTGTGGATGCTTGATATGATCATCATCTGCTACCGGCGTATTGACGAGTCTTTAGAGTCCTACACAGAGGTTTCCTGGTTCAAGCGAAACGAAATAGGAGCGCATATGAGATATGTGCAGGACCGAGAATAATGCGTGTATGTGATACCGCATTTCATTCTCGCGATAAATGTTTCGATTGGTTATATTCGATATGACCTAGTTATCGAATCATTGATTCGATAAATCGATACATTGCATACTAGTCGGTTATGTGCGACATGACCGGATCATTGAATCAAATGTTGATTTAATGATTTAATGTATAATTATATATTTGATATATTACTTTGCATTAACTAGTATTGGTTCACTTTAAACGGATTTTTCTCACTTAGATTGCACATTGTATATGTGATATACTTTTGTGCATGTTTTGTATCATGTTTGATGATACTTGATCATATGGTTAAGTGAATAGAATTAAACCATGGTTATTATGATAATTAGGGTTTTGCATATTTATTTATTTATTTATATTTTCATTTGTTTATTTGGAAATGATTTAAAAAGAGGATGGTGGCTTTCTTTGTCATTTAGTTGAAGCTTCATGAAGCTTTGACTACTTAACCATCCTTATCTTCATGCTTAACCCTAACCCATCCAAGTGACCATGGTTAATTCTCTACACTTAACCCTAGTTCAAGTTATGATAAGTATTTGATTTAAATTTATTTTTATCACAATACTTATCATATTCTAGCTCATCTTCTTCTTCTTCTTCAAGTGAGCAACCTTGATGCCATCAATGGCAACTTGTGATCTAGTGAGCAAAATCCAAATCTAAAGTGAACCCATCTCCTATTTCTTCACCCTCTACCTCTTGCCAAGTTGTTTTGGGTGTTTACTTCACAAGTTTCACAAGTTTGTGAAGTCGGAGCTTGAATTAGTGCAACCTCGACGTAGATCGTCTTTGACACAAAGCCGACGAACTATTCCGCACATTATTCCGATGAAGCCGACGAATGAGTCGAGGGTTCGTGATGGACAGCGAGGGCATGATCACGTGGAGCTAAGGAGGTGGAAATCCGGATCTACAAAGGTTGTAGCATCTAACCCATAGTTAAATAGTTAACTAGTTTTCCGTTTCGCCTAAACATCTAGTCTAAAGATCCGTAGTCTAGGGTTTCTCGGCACAAAAATTTTAAATTGGCATGTCCGATGCCTTGTAAGACCTTACTAGAGTGCCTAGGAACCTTTCACTGGTATCAGAGCCTAGCTAGAGCCTTAGGTGAAGTCCCGACGGAATTTGAAGTCCGAACGAACCCGAAACCCCGAATCAAACTTGCTCTCTGTCCAGATTTTAAAATTGTGGATTTTTCAAGATTAAAAATATCCAAAAAATCAAGCAGGGTTTTCTAGGAATTACTGTAAAATTCGAGGACCTAATTCAACTTTACCACCGCGCTTCCGCGGCACGAGCATGCTTCGTGCGGCGGAAGGGCGGCGGTTTTGTCGTTTTGTGCAATTCTTTTTCCACAGTAATTCTTAATTTTCTGTGTTGATTTTCCTGGGATATTTTAATATTTAAAATACAGTTGCATTTTCAGGGGTTGTTTTGGGTTTTCATGAGTTCGATCGGATTATCAAATTTCGTCTTTAGTGTTTTTCCGGATAATTTATAGAATATGTTAAAAAGTTCGACCGGATATAAATACCCAACTTTTCCCCTGTCGGAAAATTTCCAAGTGTTGGATTTTTCCGTAGTTTAACGACGTTCTAAGTAGTGCAAGTAACGCGATGGACCCTCTAGAAGACAACAAACCTTAACTCGATTATGTGACCGTCTTGAACTGCCCTTTGAACCTTCGGGTTTGGGGCAGTACGGCGTGCCACATGTGAGGCGTTGGCTTGACCCTTCTACGGCTGGACCGTTGGTACTGAGGCACGAACGGAATGTTGTTATACTTGTTTCATGTGTTGATCTGTATCGGGAAAACTTGGGTGTTCGATTGTTCGATCGAAAAGTTTAACATTTTCTGTTTATCTGGAATGGGATACAATAATTGGAATTCACAAAAGTTATGTGATAACTGAATGAATGTTATAAATTTAGCAGTTTAGTCCCATTGAAAAGAGTTTTCGATAATGAGACTAAAATGCGGGATTTATATCTGTTAGGCATGCGATGTCTAAAGGAGTTGCGGATTCCAATTGTTGTAGTTTTACACTTTCTTTTCTGTGACCGTAAGTGTAGTATGTTCATATCGCCGGTTTCGTTGCTATACGTCAACGACAATTGGGGTATGCATACTTACTTACGTTGATGACATGTGATGTTATGTGTTGCTGGATATGTTATATTGGATCGTCGTATTCAATAGCCGGGGGTTTTTATGTGAGATGAGTGTTTTTCATTTTCATTCATGTAAAAACTTGTATGTAATATTCTTTTATTTGGGGCACTTCCAGGTAGCGGGAGATGTCACCTTTTGTATATTATTTACTTTTCCGCATTAGGATAGACCCAAGTAGGGGAGCACAAGTAACCGGGTTCTGGGGTCCAGTGAGAGACCAACTCGAGGAGTCGAGTCCGGGTCTCCTAACCCTAGAATTGGCAGGGTTGCTTGCCGCTCTCGTAGGGGTCTACGGGTGTGGGATTGGCTATTCATCACGACCGTGGAATCCGTGTTTTATACTGGCTCGTATTGAAAACACGGACGTCCTAGTATATCCAATATTTCATATGTTTATTCTGCTGCGATATCTGTGATGCGATTCTGTGATGGATTTAGTATATGATATATATGATATATTATATAGATGTTACTTATGTTTTGCACCCGCGCTAGCCCTGCCCTGCTCTGTCGTTAGTTACCTAACCTAATGGTGCACGAGGGGACATCGAGGCGAATGCGGATGGCATAAGTGTACGTCATATCTATCTGTGATGTTTAGGTATTTAAATGATGGGACTTCATTAATGTGATTAATGAAAGAAAAGAAACCTAAGATGTTGTAGAATCAGATTTTAAATAAAACAGGTAGCTACAGTTTTTGCTTTGCACAGAGGTATATATGATATACCCTGCACCTTATTCGATGAGGAAAGGACCGAGATCCCTTCACCGGGAGTGACTCCTTTAGCAATAACTGGCAGATGCTACACACTCGGTTTGCTTTTGACTGCTTTTGGGTTTTTGCTTTGCACAGCGATAAATATGATATATCCTGCACCTCATTCGACGAGGAAAGGACCGAGATCCCTTCGCCGGGAGTGACTCCTTTAGCAAAACTAGAAAAGCCTCAAAATCACTCCATTTCAAAACTTCATTTGATTCTACAACGATATCAAGTTCATTACGCTCATGGTTTTATGAAAACCTGCATAGCCCTCCGTCATTTCAGATAAGTACTAGTTAGTATTCGTGCTACGTTTGTTGACTATGTTAAGGCGTAGTGTGCGGTAGCTAACCAGTATTTATCTGCTTATGCATATGATGCAGATTGGATTAGGGTAGTCGTGCGACTTTGTTGACTATGTTAAGGGTCGTGCGGGTGGGTTTAATTCAATCAGGAAATGACGGGTTGAACTTGACTAGCACTTGTGATTTGTTGACTATGTTAAGGTCACATAGATGCTAGGGGCAAAATATTATCGGGAATTTCAAATGTTGAAATTTGCAATGAGATTGCATACCTTCTATGAGATAGTTGGATCCCGATACCCACTGCGAGTAAGAGTTACTCCTGGGAGAGTTTTACACATTGCAATTAGCTGATCAAGTAGGTGTCTAGAAAGGTGTTAACGAGGTTACGCCTCTGGGAAAACGAGGTTTACATTAACTAGGTTCGTGCGAAAGCACGGGGGACCTCCCTCAAAGTACCGACACTGGCCTGGCTGAAAGATTGGCGAACTTGTAGTGTGTAATTAATCCCGGCTAGTCTTTCCTTTTAGGGTTTGGAGGAAGATTTGATAAAAAGCAGTGGGAGCCATCCTGAATAGATAAGATAAAAACCAATCTGATCTTGCACGAGCATACGCTAAAGTGTTTTCTTCTCTCTCTCTCCAGGTAGCGACCAGTTCATGCCTTAATCAAGATAATAATATGGATGTATTGACCGAACCCGCATGTTATACTGTGCTGGGGAACGTTGGTTCCGTTCTTTCTTATAAGAGTTATAGGAATGAACAGGATATAGGGGAATACCAGGATTCCCATGCCACCCGAATGAAGAAAGTACATGTTGATGCATTTTCTTCGGGTGTGTTCGTTACTGAGAACTGTTTCTCTATTTGCTCTACGTCCTGGGTATTGGATACCGGGTCGGGATCCCATATATGTAATCAGTTACATGGGCTAAGGAAATGTAGAGAACTTGGAAAAGGTGATAAAGACATTAGAGTTGGAAATGGTGCAATTGTTGCAGCTAAGACTGTCGGGGAATATCACCTTGTATTACCAACTGGTAATACATTGGTTCTGAACGAATGCTATTACATGCCGAACCTGATATGCAACATTATATCGGTTTCTTTATTAAGTAAAGAGGGATATAATTTTGTATTACAGGATAATGTTATGAACATTTTCCGTAACCAAAAGTTGGTTGGATCAGGCACGTTATGCAATGGCATTTATGTTCTAAATCAATCAGCAGTTCTGAGCATAACAAACACACACAAGAGGAAGAGTTCTAAACTCAACGAATCCTTCTTGTGGCATTGTAGACTGGGTCACATCAATGTGACACGACTGGCTAAGTTGCATAAGGATGGATATTTGAAACCTTTCGAATTTTCATCTTATGACACTTGCCAGTCATGTCTCAAAGGCAAGATGACCAAGACTCCGTTTACGGGACACGGAGAAAGAGTTACCGAACTCTTAGGACTGATACATAGTGATGTATGCGGTCCGATGTCTACACATGCCAGGGATGGTTCTTCGTACTTCATTACATTCACTGACGATCTCTCTAGATTCGGATATGTGTTCTTGATGAAACACAAATCAGAAGCTTTTGAGAAATTTAGAGAATATAAACAAGAAGTCGAGAACCAAACCGGAAAAAGTATTAAAATCCTTCGATCTGATCGAGGAGGTGAATACTTGAGCAATGAATTCCTGGACATCCTAAAAGAGAATGGGATTCTCTCTCAGCTGACTCCTCCATATACACCACAGCACAACGGTGTATCTGAACGAAGGAATCGCACCCTATTAGATATGGTGCGCTCTATGATGAGCACAACTGAGTTACCTATTTCCTTCTGGGGTTATGCGCTGGAAACAGCAACATACCTATTGAATCAAGTTCCATCTAAATCTGTACCTACCACACCATATGAGATATGGAGTGGGAAGAGACCATATTTTAAACGAGTTAAGATATGGGGTTGTCCGGCCTATGTCAAAAGGCAAAATCCGGACAAGCTCGAGGCACGGTCAGTTCTTTGCAAGTTTGTGGGATATCCTAAGAATTCTCAAGGATATTTTTTCTACCATGCTGAAGAACAAAAAGTGTTTGTTTCTCAATATGCCACCTTTTTAGAAAAGGAATTCCTTGAAAAAGAAATTAGTGGCAAAGTGGTAGAGCTGGAAGAAATTCCAGATACACAAACTATAACTGAAGATTTAGTGGAACCAGAAGATTCGATAGTACCAGACGAACCCCAGCCTCTCCGCCGATCTAGTAGGGTTCCTCGCCAACCTGAGAGATACTACGGTTTTCTCATTGATGGTGGGAGCGAGGATTGCATCATGGAGGATGATGACCCAACTAGCTTCGAGCAGGCCATCACGAGTGGGGACTCAGTGAAATGGATGGATGCTATGCGGTCTGAGATGGATTCCATGTACACCAACAAAGTATGGACTTTGGAAGTTGCTCCTGAAGGGGTAAAACCCATTGGGAGCAAGTGGATCTTCAAGAAGAAACTTGGTGTAGATGGGAAAGTGGAGACTTTCAAAGCTAGACTTGTAGCAAAGGGTTTTCGTCAAAGACCAGGTGTGGACTATGACGAGACCTTTTCACCAGTGGCTATGCTTAAATCCATCCGGATCATGCTTGCCATCGCTGCTTATCATGATTACGAAATCTGGCAAATGGATGTTAAGACCGCCTTTCTAAATGGTGATTTAGAAGAGTGCGTGTACATGACTCAGCCAGAGGGCTTCGTAGACAGTGGGAGCAGCGGGAAGGTGTGCAAGCTGCTTAAATCCATTTATGGATTAAAGCAAGCATCGCGGAGTTGGAACATCTGCTTTGACGTCGTTATCAAAGAGTTTGATTTCGTCAAAAATCCAGATGAACCTTGTATCTACAGGAAGGTAGCAGAGAGTAAGATTGTCTTCCTCGTATTGTACGTGGACGACATACTCTTGATAGGAAATGATATTCCTATGCTGCAATCGGTTAAGCTCTTCTTATCACAAAGATTCTCAATGAAAGATCTTGGTGATGCCTCCTGCATATTGGGAATAAGGATCTATAGAGATAGATCCAAACGGATTTTGGGATTGTCCCAATCCAGGTACATTGACACCATACTAAAGAGGTTTAGTATGGAAGAGTCCAAGCGTGGGAACTTGCCCACGATCTCTGGAGTCACTCTCTCCAAAGAGATGTCTCCCAAGACTGATTTGGAGAGAGCTCGCATGCAAGGTATACCCTATGCTTCGGCAGTAGGCTCTATCATGTATGCGATGCTATGTACCAGACCCGATGTAGCATACTCACTAAGTATAGTGAGCAGGTATCAAGCTGATCCTGGAGAGAGTCACTGGACAGCTGTGAAGAGCATTCTCAAGTACTTGCGAAGGACTAGAGATATGTTCTTGGTGTATGGTAACGGAGAACTCCAAGTGGAGTCCTTTACCGATTCGAGCTTCCAGAGTGATAAGGACGACTCTAAGTCGCAGTCGGGTTTTGTCTTTACCCTTTACGGAGGGGCGGTTAGCTGGAAGAGTTCCAAGCAGGAAACCGTGGCAGACTCGACGATGGAGGCTGAATACATCGCTGCCAACGATGCTGCTAAAGAAGCTGTCTGGATCAAGAAGTTCATTTCTGAACTTGGAGTGGTTCCATCCATTGAGCATCCAATACCTTTGTATTGCGATAACAATGGAGCGGTGGCTTTAGCCAAGGAACCCAGGTCCCATCAGCGATCCAGGCATATTCTGAGGCGGTATCACCTGATCCGGGAGATAGTTGATCGCCGGGAGATCGAGGTCAGGAGAGTTGACACGAAGAATAACACGGTGGATCCACTCACGAAGGCCATTCCCCAGATACAGTTTGAGAGACTCTTCGGGATGCTCGGTATGCGATACTACAGCAGCTGGCCCTAGTGCAAGTGGGAGATTGTTAGTTGTATGTATGACCTAGAGGCCAGTATTGTACAGATGATGTATATTATATTGGATGCTTGGACATATATAGAGATGACTTTCTTGCTCGATATGATAGTATGCTATCTGGTTACTCTTTATCTTAACATGTACACTAGTCTCTTTATACTGTCTTATAGTTACATGTTGGTAAAGCCCTTAGGATGTGTACTTGACTACCTGGACTATGATGCGGATCATACTAGTGGGGACATGGTAGTCCATAAGTACATCCTTCAAGGTCCCTAGTCGTGGGTGTATCGAGACGGGGCATCGATATACCAGTGTAGACTAGCGTATACGATTCTCGACCCATGTGATGGGCGATGGATGATCCCATATCCATTGGTGTTTGACATCAGAGATGGTGTACGGGTGCTCAGTGGAGACTGGGTACACTGGACGGACTCGCCGAGAACTCCCAGATGGTATTATACCTCACGTCAGATGGCAGTTCTCAGGTGACACTTGTACAGGTTAGTCTGTAGACCCGAGATCGTCATAGAGTCTTGTGTGATTCCCACTGTGCTTTGATCTCCACCTTACCACGTCTATGAGGGCGTGCAAAACGGTGGTCTTTGGGTACAGTCCCGAGTTACATGGAGGCAATGAGCGATAGGAGGGGTTTCGTCTCTCCCGGTATTGGGAGTTGATGTTGCGCTGTGCTCGATTGGCCGTAACAGGGAAGTCCCTGGCCAGGGCTGATAAGAGATTTGCTGGTAAGTGTTACCAGTAGTTTCTCGACCCGTTACGAGCCTCACATCGGCACGACTTATCGGGTTATTGGGGTCTGACGTTTACCACCCCTAGACTTGATATGCGACATATCATACGAAGAGACCGGACTGTACGGTAAGTGTTACTGGTCGGATTCGCAGGAGTGTGAGCGGGCTAGCTCGTCGATCTTCTGATCGCTCAATACCCGGGTGGCCGTTACATTTAGCAGACCGCTTGCGGCTTGTGGATGCTTGATATGATCATCATCTGCTACCGGCGTATTGACGAGTCTTTAGAGTCCTACACAGAGGTTTCCTGGTTCAAGCGAAACGAAATAGGAGCGCATATGAGATATGTGCAGGACCGAGAATAATGCGTGTATGTGATACCGCATTTCATTCTCGCGATAAATGTTTCGATTGGTTATATTCGATATGACCTAGTTATCGAATCATTGATTCGATAAATCGATACATTGCATACTAGTCGGTTATGTGCGACATGACCGGATCATTGAATCAAATGTTGATTTAATGATTTAATGTATAATTATATATTTGATATATTACTTTGCATTAACTAGTATTGGTTCACTTTAAACGGATTTTTCTCACTTAGATTGCACATTGTATATGTGATATACTTTTGTGCATGTTTTGTATCATGTTTGATGATACTTGATCATATGGTTAAGTGAATAGAATTAAACCATGGTTATTATGATAATTAGGGTTTTGCATATTTATTTATTTATTTATATTTTCATTTGTTTATTTGGAAATGATTTAAAAAGAGGATGGTGGCTTTCTTTGTCATTTAGTTGAAGCTTCATGAAGCTTTGACTACTTAACCATCCTTATCTTCATGCTTAACCCTAACCCATCCAAGTGACCATGGTTAATTCTCTACACTTAACCCTAGTTCAAGTTATGATAAGTATTTGATTTAAATTTATTTTTATCACAATACTTATCATATTCTAGCTCATCTTCTTCTTCTTCTTCAAGTGAGCAACCTTGATGCCATCAATGGCAACTTGTGATCTAGTGAGCAAAATCCAAATCTAAAGTGAACCCATCTCCTATTTCTTCACCCTCTACCTCTTGCCAAGTTGTTTTGGGTGTTTACTTCACAAGTTTCACAAGTTTGTGAAGTCGGAGCTTGAATTAGTGCAACCTCGACGTAGATCGTCTTTGACACAAAGCCGACGAACTATTCCGCACATTATTCCGATGAAGCCGACGAATGAGTCGAGGGTTCGTGATGGACAGCGAGGGCATGATCACGTGGAGCTAAGGAGGTGGAAATCCGGATCTACAAAGGTTGTAGCATCTAACCCATAGTTAAATAGTTAACTAGTTTTCCGTTTCGCCTAAACATCTAGTCTAAAGATCCGTAGTCTAGGGTTTCTCGGCCCAAAAATTTTAAATTGGCATGTCCGATGCCTTGTGAGACCTTACTAGAGTGCCTAGGAACCTTTCAATAGCGCCTCAGAATATTCCTAGATCGCTGATAGGATCTGGGTTCCTAGGCCAAAGCCACCGCTCCATTGTTATCACAATACAAAGGTATTGGATACTCAATGGATATAACCACTCCAAGTTCGGTTATGAACTTCTTGATCCAGACAACCTCTTTGGCAGCGATGTATTCAGCCTCCATCGTCGAGTCTGCCACGATTTCTTGCTTGGAACTCTTCCAGCATATCACCCCTCCATTGAGGGTAAAGACAAATCCCGAGTACGATTTAGAGTCGTCCTTATCACTCTGGAAGCTCGAATCGGTAAAGGACTCCACTTGGAGTTCTCCATTACCATACACCAAGAGCATCTTTTTAGTCCTTCGTAAGTACTTGAGAATGCTCTTCACAGCTGTCCAGTGACTCTCTCTATGATCTGCTTGATACCTACTCACTACACTTAGTGAATATACTACATCGGGTCTGGTACATGCATCACGTACATGATAGAGCCTACTGCCGAAGTATAGGGTATCCCTTGCATCCGAGCTCTTTCCAAATCAGTCTTGGGAGACATCTCTTTGGAGAGATTGAGTCTAGAGATCGTGGGTAAAAACCCACGCTTGGATTCTTCCATACTAAACACTTTAGTATGGTGTCAATGTACCTGGATTGGGACAATTCCAGTATCCGTTTAGATCTATCTCTATAGATCTTAATCCCAAGATGTAGGAGGCATCCCCTAGATCTTTCATTGAGACTCTTTGTGATAAGAAGAGCTTGACCGATTGCAGCATAGGAATTTCATTTCCTATCAAGAGTATGTCATCCACGTACAATACGAGGAAGACAGCCTTACTCTCTGCCACCTTCTTGTATATACAAGGTTCATCTACGTTTTTAACGAAATCAAACTCTTTGATAACGACATCAAAGCAGATGTTCCAACTCCGTGATGCTTGCTTTAATCCATAAATGGATTTAAGCAGCTTACACACCTTCCCGCTACTCCCACTAGCTACGAAGGCCTCTGGCTGATTCATGTACACGCACTCTTCTAAATCACCATTTATAAAGGCGCTCTTAACATCTATTTGCCAGATTTCGTAGTCATGATATGCAGCGATGGCAAGCATGATCTGGATGGATTTAAGCATAGTCACTGGAGAAAGGTTTCGTCATAATCGACACATGGTCGTTGACGAAAATCCTTTCCTACAAGTCTAGCTTTGAAAGTCTCCACTTTCCCATCTACACCAAGTTTTTTCTTGAAGATCCACTTGCTACCAATGGGTTTTACCCCTTCAGGAGCATCTTCTAAAGTCTATACTTTGTTGGTGTACATGGATTCCATCTCGGACTACATTGCATCCAGCCATTTCACTGAGTCACCACTCATGATGGCCTGCTCGAAGCTAGTTGGGTCATCATCCTCCATGATGCAATCCACGCTCCCACCATCCATGAGAAAACTGTAGTATCTCTCAGGTGGGTGAGGAACCCTACTAGATCGGCGGAATGGCTGGGGTTTATCGGGAACTACCGAATCATCTGGTTCCACCACATCTTCTGTTGTGGTTTGTATAGCTGGAACCTCTTCCAGTTCTACCTCAGAGCCACTAATCTCTTTTGCAAGAAATTCCTTTTCTAAAAGGTGGCGTGTTGAACAACAAACACCCTTTGTTCCTCACTATGGTAGAAGATATACCCTCGCGAATGCTTGGGATATCCAATAAACTTACACAAAACAGATCTTGCCTCGAGTTTGTCCGGTTTTTGTCTTTTGACATAGGCCGGGCAACCCCATATTTTAACAAAATTAAGATATGGTCTCTTCCCTTCCCATATCTCATATGGGGTGGTAGGCACAAATTTGGTAGGAACTCTATTCAGTAGGTTCGCAGCTGTCTCCAGCGCATACCCCCAGAAAGAGATAGGTAATTCAGCTATGCTCATCATAGAGCGCACCATATCTAATAGGGTGCGGTTCCTCCTTTCCGATACACCGTTGTGCTGTGGTGTATATGGAGGAGTTAGCTGAGAGAGAATCTCATTCTCTTTTAGGAAGTCCAGGAATTCATTGCTCAAGTATTCACCTCCTCGATCAGATCGAAGGATTTTAATACTTTTCCCGGTTTGGTTCTCGACTTCTTTTTTATATTCTCTAAATTTCTCAAAAGCTTCTGATTTGTGTTTCATCAGGAACACATATCCGAATCTAGAGAGATCGTCAGTGAATGTAATGAAGTACGCAGAACCATCCCTGGCATGTGTAGACATGGGACCGCATACATCACTATGTATCAGTCCCAAGAGTTCAGTAACTCTTTCTCCGTGTCCCGTAAATGGAGTTTTGGTCATCTTGCCTTTGAGACATGACTGGCAAGTGTCATAAGATGAAAATTCGAACGGATTCAAATATCCATCCTTATGCAACTTAGCTAGCCGTGTTGCATTGATGTGACCTAGTCTACAATGCCACAAGAAGGATTCGTTCAGTTCTGAACTCTTCCACTTGTATGTGTTTGTTATGCTCTGAACTGTTGATTGATTTAGAACATAAATGCCATTGCACAATGTGCCTGATCCAACCAACATTTGGTTCAGGAAAATGTTCATAACATTATCCTGTAATACAAAATTATATCCCTCTTTTCTTAATAAAGAAACCGATATAATGCTGCATATCAGGTTCGGCATATAATAGCATTCGTTCAGAATCAATGTATTTCCAGTTAGTAATACAAGGTGATATTCCCCGACGGTTTTAGCTGCAACAATTGCTCCATTTCCAACCCTTATGTATTTATCACCTTCTCCAAGTTCTCTGCCTTTTCTCAGCCCATGTAACTGATTACATATATGGGATCCTGACCCGGTATCTAATACCCAGGACGTAGAGCAAATGGAGAAACGGTTTTCTATAACGAACACACCCGAAGAAAGTGCATCAACATGTACTTTCTTCATTCGGGTGGCATGGGAATCCTGGTATTCCCCTATATCCTGTTCAGTCTTATAACTTTTATAAGAAGGAACGGAACCAAATTTCTCCATCACAGTATAACATGCGGGTTCGGTCAATACATCCATATTATTATCTTGATTAAGGCATGATATGGTCTCTACCTGGAGAGAGAGAAGAAAACACTTTAGCGTATGCTCTTGCAAGATCAGATTAGTTATTATTTTATCTAATCAAGATGGCTCCCACTGTTTTTTTCAAATCTTCCTTCAAATCCTAAAAGGAAAGACTAGCCGGGATTAATTACACCCTACAAATTCGCCAATCTTTTAACCAGGCCAGTGTCGGTACTTTGAGGGAGGTTCCCCGTGCTTTCGCACGGACCTAATTAAAGTAAACCTCGTTTTCCCATAGGCATAACCCCGTTGACACCTTTCTAGACACCTACTTGATCGGCTAATTGTCATGTGTAAAACTCTTCCAGGAGTAACAATTACTCGCAGTGGGTATCGGGATCCAGCTATCCCATAGAAGGTATGCAATCTCATTGCAAATTTCAACGCTTGAAATTCCCGATAATATTTTTCCCCAATCATCCCATGACCTTGACAGAGGTCAACAAACCATAGGTGCAAGTCAAGTTCAACCCGTCATTTCTTGATTGAATCAAACCCACCCGCACGACCCTTGACGGTGGTCAACAAGGTCGTACGACTACCCTAATCCAATCTGCATCATATGCATAAGCAGATAAATACTAGTTAGCTACCGCACACTACGTCTTGACAGAGGTCAACAAATGTAGCACGAATACTAAGTAGGACTTATCTGAAATGACGGAGGGCTACGATAGGTTTTTCTGAAAACCTATTGCGTAATGAACTTGATATCGTTGTAGAAACAAGCGAATTTTGAAAAGGAGTGTTTTTGAGGCTTTCATTAGTTTTGCTAAAGAGGTCATTCCCGGTGAAAAGATCTCGGCTCTTTCCTCATCGAATAAGGTGTGGGATATATCATATATATCACTATGCAAAGCAAAACTCCAAAAGAAATCAAAAGACAAACTGAGTGTTGTAGCATCTGCCAGTTTTGCTAAAGAGGTCATTCCCGGTGAAGGGATCTTGGCTCTTTCCTCATCGAATAAGGTGCGGGATATATTATATATATCACTATGCAAAACAAAAACTATAGCTACCCTTTTTGAAAATTTGATTCTACAACATCTGTTAGGCTTCTTTTCTTTCATTAATCACATTAATGAAGTCCCATCATTTTAGTCACCTAAACATCACAGATAAATACGACGTACACTTATGTCATCCGCATTCGCCTCGATGTTCCGTCATGCACCGTTAGGTTAGATAACTAATGGCAGAGCGGGGCAGGGCTAACGCGGATGTAAAGCATAAGTAACGTATATATAATATATCATATATACTATATACAATATCCATCTCAACATATCAAATGATCACATCATATATATCGCAGCAGAAGAAACATATGAAATATTGGATATATTAGGAGGTCCGTGTTTTATTTTGAGCCTCTATAAAACACGGATTCCACGGTCGCGATGAATAGCCAAACCCACACCCCTAGACCCCTACGAGAGCGGCAAGAAACCCTACCAATTCTAGAGTTGGAAGACCCGGACTCGACTCCTCGAGTTGGTCTCCCACTGGACTCTAGAACCCGGTTACTTGTGCTCTCCTCCTTGGGTCTATCCTAATGCGGAAAAGTAAATAATATACATCAATGGTGACATCAACCTCAACCCGGAAGTGCCCCAATAAAAGAATATTACATACATTTAATTTTACATGAATGAAAATAAAAAATCTCATCTCACATAAAAACCCCGGCTATTCAAAATACGACGATCCAATATAACATATACAGCAACACATAACATCACATGTCATCTGTTAGTTATATGTATGCCCTAGAGGCCATTACTGTACATTGGATGTATATTGTAGTGGATGCTGGGACATATATAGGTAGGACTTTCTTGCTCGACATGATAGTACGCTATCTGGTTGCTCTTTATCTTAACATGTATACTTTCTGTCTCTCTGATTACATGTTGATAAAGCCCTTAGGATGTGTACTCGACTTCCAGGACTATGATGCAGATCATACTAGTGTGGCCTGGGTAGTCAGTGAGTACATCCTTCATTGTTCCTAGTCGTGGGAATATCGAGACGGGGCATCGATATTCCAGAGTAGACTAGCGTATATCTTCTCGACCCATGCGATGGACGATGGATGATCCCATATCCATTGGTGTTTGACATCAGAAATGGTATACGGGTGCTCAATGGAGACTGGGTACACTGAACGGACTCGCCGAGAACTCCCAGATGGTATTATACCTCACGTCAGATGGCAGTTCTCTGGTGACACAGGTACAGCTTAGTCTGTTGACCCGAGATCGTCATAGAGTCTTGTGTGTCTCCCACTGTGCTTTGATTTCCACCCTACCACGGCTCTACTGAGTTGTGCAAACAGGTGGTTTTTGGGTACAGTCCCGATTCACATGGAGGCAATGAGCGATAGGAGGGGATTCGTCTCTCCCGGTATTGGGGGTTGATGTTGTGCTATGCTCGACTGGCCATAACAGGAAATCCCTGGCCAGGGTTGCAGTGGTATACTGGTAAGAGTTATCAGTAGTTTCACGAATGTTATGGACCTCAAGTCGGCATGACTTATCGAGCTATTGGGGTCTGACGTTTACCACCCCTAGGCGAGATATGCGACATATCAGACGAACAGACCGGACTATACGGTAAGTGTTACTGGTTGGATTCGCAGTAGTGTGAGTGGGCTTGCTCGTCGATCTTCTGATCGCTCAATACCCGGGTGGCCGTTACGTTTAGCAGACCGCTTGCGGCTTGTGGGTGTTTGATATGATCATCATCCGCTGCCGGCGTATTGACGAGTCTTTAGAGTCCTACACAGAGGTTTCCTGGCTCAAGCGAAACGAAATAGGAGCGCATATGAGATATGTGCGGGACAGAGAATAATGCGTGTATGTTATAACGTATTCCATTCTCGTGATGAATGTATCGATTGGTTATATGCGATGTAACCTAGTTATCGAATCAAGGATTGATTCGATAAGCCGATACATAGGATACTAGTCGGTTTATATGCGATATGACCGGATCGTTAAATCAAATGTTGATTTAATGATTTAATGTATAATTTTATATTTGATATATCACTTTGCATTAACTAGTATTGATTGACTTTAAAAGGATTTTCTCACTTGAATTGTGCAAGTTGTATATGTGATATATTTCTTTGTGCACATGATTGTATCATGTTTGATGATACATTCTTGTTTGGTTTTGTGTAAAGTATTAAACCATGGTTAGTTAGTGATTAGGGTTTCATCTTATTCAATTATCTTTTTATTTTATTTATTTCAAAAGAAAAAGATAAAGATAAATGAATGGTTGAATCTTTTGTTTTTAGTTGAAGTTTCTTGAAACTTTGACTAAGTCATTCTTTTGTCCTTTTGCTTAACCCTAACCATTTAACTAACCTAAGTTAATTCTCTACACTTAACTATAGTTGAAGTCATGATAAGTATTGATTTAATTATCTCATTTTTAATTAATTTATCATATCTTCTTCTTCTTCTTCATCTTCTTAAAAATGAAGAAAGCTTGCTACTCCAATGGCAAGTCATGAAATCTAGTGAGAAATCCAAAACTAAAGTTTACCCACTTCCTATTTCTTCATCCTCTACCTCTTGCCAAGTAGTATAGGGTGTTTCCTTCACAAGTTTTTCCGACTTGGTGAAGTTGGAGCTTGTTCTAGCGATGCCTCGACGTAGATCATCTTCGGCATCGAACCGACGATCAAGCCCGCCCATTCTTCGATGATGCCGACGCTAGAGCCCAAGACATGATTTGGACAGCGAGGGGACTTCATTGCGGAGCCGTGGAGGTGGTGGACCAGATCTACAAAGGTTGTATATCCGTTCCCTTAGTTAAAATGTTAACTAGTTTGCTTATTTCGCCTAAATATCTAGTAAACGATCCGTAGTCGGGTTTGTAGGCACCCGTAAAATTTGATTTGTGCATGTTTGATCACTTGTGAGACTTCACTAGAGTTCCTAGGAACCCTTCAGTGGTATCAGAGCCAAGCTAGAGCCTTAGGCGTAGTCCCGACGGAATCTGAAGTCCGATCGAATCGAAACCCGACCCAAAAATTGCTCTCTGGATTTTTTTCTAAAATGCGGATTTTTGTGAATTAAAAATTTCTAGAAAATACATAAAATAAAACTAAGAATTACGGTGCAAACTCAGGCGAATAATTCATTTGAACGGCGGTGGAACCGCGGCAGAAGCACTGCTTCTGCGGCGGTTCCGCGGTTCCATGGTGACGTCATCGTACCTTTTCTGCACAGTAATTCCTATTATTTTATGCTGAGTTTTCTGGGAATATTTAATATTTATTCCAGAGTTGAATTTTCTGGGCTTGTTTTGGGGGATTCGGTGTTTCGATCGGAGTGTCTAATTTTTTCGGTGTGGCTTTCCGGGTATTTTTAGAATATGTTAAAAAGTTCGACCGGATATAAATACCCACTTTTTCCCCTGCCGGGAAATTTCCAATTGTTGGATTTTTCCGTAGTTTAACGACGTTCTAAGTAGTGCAAGTAACGCGATGGATCCTCTAGAAGACAACAAACATTAACTCGATTATGTCACCGTCTTGAACTGCCCTTTGAACCTTCGGGTTTGGGGCAGTACGGCGTGCCACATGTGAGGCGTTGGCTTGACCCTTCTACGGCTGGACCGTTGCTACTGAGGTACGAACTGAATGTTGTTAGACTTATTTCATGTGTTGAGTAGTATCGGGAAAACTTGGGTGTTCGATTGTTCGATCGAAAAGTTTAGCATTTTCTATTTATCCGGAATGTGATACAATAATTGGAATTCGCAAATTGTTATGAGATAACGGAATGAATATTATAAACATAGCAGTTTAGTCTTACTTGATCGGTTGCCACGGAATTTTGATGTGATCAAAAGTCCGTCGCAATCACGTAGCATACGCGGATACTCGCCGGGTAAACTTAATAGACAGCCTCACTCCATATCTCCGACCAAGTGACTGTAGGAGAACCCCGTCGCCGAAAGCATCCGTTCGGGTGCTCGCGGTAGCGGTGTTCCGCCTTGGTGCACTTCGTCGACGGTATTAGGGGTGCGGCCGTCTACTGAAGTTTGCGACGAGAATTCGATCAGAATGTCGGGGATCCTGTTGAATTGCCCGACTTGATATTGAAAAGAGTTTTCGATAATGAGACTAAAATGCGGGGTTTATAATTGTTAGGCATGCGATGTCTAAGTAATTCATTTATTCAGGCATGCGATGTCTGAGGAGGTTGCGGATTCCAACTGTTGTAGTTTTACACTTTCTTTTCTGTGACCGTAAGTGCAATATGTGATATCGCCGGTTTCGTTGCTATATGTCAACAACAATTGGGATGCGCATATTTACTTACGTTGATGACATGTGATGTTATGTGTTGCTGGATATGTTATATTGGATCGTCGTGTTTGAATAGCCGGGGGTTTTTATGTGAGATGAGTGTTTTTCATTTTCATTCATGTAAAAACTTGTATGTAATATTCTTTTATTGGGGCGCTTCCAGGTTGCGGAAGTTGTCACCGTTGTTGTATATTATTTACTTTTCTGCACTAGGATAGACCCAAGGAGGGGAGCACAAGTAACTGGGTTCTGGGGTCCAGTGGGAGACCAACTCGAGGAGTCGAGTCCGGGTCTCCTAACCCTAGAATTGGTAGGGGTGTGGGATTGGCTTTTCATCACGACCGTGGAATCCGTGTTTTATACTGGCTCGTATTGAAAACACGGACGTCCTAGTATATCCAATATTTCATATGTTTCTTCTGCTGTGTTTTATCTGAGATCATGCGATATTCTGTGGCAGATATTATATATAGTATATATGATATATTATATAGACGTTACTTATGTTTTACACCCGCGCTAGCCCTGCCCCGCTCTGCCGTTAGTTACCTAACCTAACGGTGCACGAGGGGACATCGAGGCGAATGCGGACGGCATAAGTGTACGTCATATCTATCTGTGATGTTTAGGTAATTTAAATGATGGGATATTCATTAATGAGATTAATGAAAGAAAATAAACCTAATTGATGTTGTGGAATCGAATTTCAAAATAAAACAGGTAGCTACAATTCTTGCTTTGCATCGCGGTGTTCATTGTAGAACATCCTGCACCTTATTCGATAAGGAAAGGACCGAGATCCCTTCACCGGGAGTGACTCCTTTAGCAATAACTGGCAGATGCTGCAACCCCTCGGTTTGTCTTTTGATCGCTTCTATAGTTTCTGCTTTGCACAGTGATATATATGATATATCCCGCACCTCATTCGACGAGGAAAGGGCCGACGATCCCTTCACCGGGAGTGACCCCTTTAGCAAAACAAGAAAAGCCTCAAAAACATTCCATTTTAAAACCATTTGATTCCGCAACGAGATCAAGTTCAAAGCGTTAAAGGTTTTCACAAAAACCAGCCGCAACCCTCCGTCATTTTAGGAAGTAGAGTACTTAGTATTCGTGCTGTGTTTGTTGACCATAGTAAAGGCACAGTGTACGGTAGCTAAGTGATGTCTTCCTACACCGCATATGATGCGATTAGTTAGGACAGTCGCGTGACTTTGTTGACCTTAGTTAAGGGTCATGTGGGTGGGTCTAATTAATCATGAAATGACGGGTAGAACTTGACTAGTACTTATGATTTGTTGACCATAGTTAAGGTCATAGGTGCTAGGGGTAAAAACCTTTATCGGGAGTTTCAAGTGTTGAAATTTGCAATGAGATTGCATACCTTCTATATGATAGTTGGATCCCGATACCCACTGCGAGTAATTGTTACTCCTGGGAGAGTTTTGCACTTTGCAATTAGCCGATCAAGTAGGTGTCTAGAAAGGTGTCAACGGGGTTACGCCTCTGGGAAAACGAGGTTTACAGTAATTAGGTCCGTGCGAAAGCACGGGGAACCTCCCTCAAAGCACCGACACTGGCCTGGCTGAAAGATTGGCGAACTTGTAGAGTGTAATTAATCCCGGCTAGTCTTTCCTTTTAGGGTTTGAAGGAAGATTTGATAAAAACAGTGGGAGCCATCCTGATTAGATAAAATATATAACCAATCTGATCTTGCAAGAGCGCACGCAGAGTGTTTTCTTCTCTCTCTCTCCAGGTAGCGACCATATCACGCCTTAATCAAGATAATAATACGGATGAATTGACCGAACCCGCTTGTTATACTGAGCTGGGGAACGTTGGTCCCGCTCCAACTTATAATTGTTATAAGACAGAGCAGGAAATTGGGGAATACCAGATTTCCTGTGCCGCCCAAACGAAGAGAGTGCATGCTGATGCATCATCTTCGGGTGTGTTCATTATACAGAACTGTTTCTCAGTATCCTCCGCATCCTTGGTATGTGATACCGGATCAGTATCCCAGATATGTAAGATATTACATAGGGCTACAAAAGGGTAGAAAAACTGAGAACGGGTGATAAGTTTCATGAGACAGAAAACGGGGCAAGTGTTGCAGCCAAGTCTGTCGGTCACTGTCACCCTGTATTGTAATACATTGATTCTGGACGAATGTTATTAGATACCGAACCTGATATACAAAATCATATCAGTCTCTTTATCAGTAAAGAAATGATAAAACTTTGTATTGTTGGATAATGTTTTGAACATTTCCTATATCAAAAGTTGATTGGTTCAGGCACGTTATCTAAAAGCATTGAAGTTCTAAATCAAACTACAGTTCCTAGTATACAGAATACACACAAGAAGAAGAGTTCAGAAATGAACGAATCCTTCTTGAGGCATTGTAGACTAGGTCACATCAATGCGACCCGACTGGCTGAAGTTACATTTTAGATGCATATTTAAATCAGTTTGAATTTACATCCTGTGAAACTTGCCAGTCATGTCACAAAGATTAGATGACCATAGCTCTGTTTATTAGAAAAAGAGAAAGAGTTAGCAAACTCTTGGGACTGATACATGATGATGTATGTAAAGTCTCATGTCTACACATGCCAGGATTGGTTCTTTATACTTCATTATATTCTCTGATAATCTCTCAAGATTCAGTCATATGTTCCTGTTGAAACATAAGTCCGAACCTTTTGAGGTATTCACAGAATATAAGTTAGAAGTAGAGAACCAATAACCGGGTATAAGTATTATGTCCTATGATGAGATCAGGGAGGAGAATACTTGTGCATGGCATTCCTGGACCATTCTAAAGGAGAATGAGATTCTCTCTCCGTACTACTCCTCTGAATACACCACAGCACAACGGTGTATCAGGGCGGAGCAATTGCACAATATTAGATATGGTGTGCTCTATGATGAGTATTACTGAGTTACCTATTTCCTTTTGGGGTTATGCACTTGAGAAGCTGCATACCTATTGAATTAAGTTCGAATCAAATCAGTGCCTACCACTCCATATAAGATATGATGCGGGAAGATCCTATCTCTTAAGTAAGTTAAGATATGGGGTTGTCCGGCCTATGTTTAAAGCAAAATCCGGACAAGATCGAGGCAGGATCAGTTCTGTAGAACTGGAAAGGTTCCAGCTATACAAAACTGCAGTTGATGATTTGACAGAACCATAAGATTCTATAGTTCCCGACGAACCTCAGCCTCTCCGCCGATCTAGTAGGGTTCCTCATCCGCCTGAGAGATATCTCGGTTTCTCGATGACAGTGGGAGCAGCGGAAACGTGTGCAGGTTGCTTTACATAATGAAGCAGGCATCGCGGAGTTGGAACGTCTGTTTTGATGTGATAGTCAAAGTGTTTGACTTCATCAAAATGGTAGACGAACCTTGTATTTACAAAAGGGTAGTAGAGAGTAAGGTGGTCATCTTCGTATTGTACGTAGACAACATACTCTTGATAGGAAAAGAGTTTCCTATACTACGATTGGTCAATCTCCGATTATCACTAGGATTCTCCAAATAGGATAAAGATGATACCTCCTAAATCCTGAGATTTGGACCTATGAGATAGATCTAAAAGGATATTAGGGTTCTCACTAGGTATAGTGAGATTGTATCAATCGATCCTGGGGAGAATCACTGGAAGTGTTCCAGGGTGATAAAGACGACTGAATGTCAGTCACAGGCATTGTCTTTACCCTTGGTAAAGGGATGGTATGTTGGAAGAGTTCCAAGCTAGATACCGTGGCAAACTAGACGATAAAGGCTGGTAACATCGCTATTAAAGATACTACCAAAGAGGCAGTTTGGGTGTATATTGTTTCATAAGATGAACTAGGTTCCTGCCATTGTATGACAATGGAAGTGTGGCTTTGGCCCTGGAACCCTGGTCCCATCAGTGACCCAGACATATTCTGAGGCAGCATCACCTGATCATGGAGATAGTTGATCTCCAGGGTGATCGAGGTTAGGAGAGTAGATTCAGAGGACAGCACGGCGGATCCACTCACGAAGGCCTTTTTCCCAAAGAGAGACTTTTAGGGGATGGTTGAGTATATGATACTGCAACCACTGCTACAGATGGCCCTAGTGCAAGTGGGAGATTGTTAGTTATATGTATGCCCAAGAGGCCATTACTGTACATTGGATGTATATTGTAGTGGATGCTGGGACATATATAGGTAGGACTTTCTTGCTCGACATGATAGTACGCTATCTGGTTGCTCTTTATCTTAACATGTATACTTTCTGTCTCTCTGATTACATGTTGATAAAGCCCTTAGGATGTGTACTCGACTTCCAGGACTATGATGCAGATCATACTAGTGGGGCCTGGGTAGTCAGTGAGTACATCCTTCATTGTTCCTAGTCGTGGGAATATCGAGACGGGGCATCGATATTCCAGAGTAGACTAGCGTATATCTTCTCGACCCATGCGATGGGCATGGATGATCCCATATCCATTGGTGTTGGACATCAGAAATGGTATACGGGTGCTCAGTGGAGACTGGGTACACTGAACGGACTCGCCGAGAACTCCCAGATGGTATTATACCTCACGTCAGATGGCAGTTCTCTGGTGACATTGGTACAGCTTAGTCTGTTGACCCGAGATCGTCATAGAGTCTTGTGTGTCTCCCACTGTGCTTTGATTTCCACCCAACCACGGATCTACTGAGTTGTGCAAACAGGAGGTTTTTGGGTACAGTCCCGATTCACATGGAGGCAATGAGCGATAGGAGGGGATTCGTCTCTCCTGGTATTGGGGGTTGATGTTGTGCTATGCTCGACTGGACATAACAGGAAATCCCTGGCCAGGGTTGCAGTGATATACTGGTAAGAGTTATCAGTAGTTTCACGAATGTTATGGACCTCAAGTCGGCATGACTTATCGAGCTATTGGGGTCTGACGTTTACCACCCCTAGGCGAGATATGCGACATATCAGACGAACAGACCGGACTATACGGTAAGTGTTACTGGTTGGATTCGCAGGAGTGTGAGCGGGCTTGCTCGTCGATCTTCTGATCGCTCAATACCCGGGTGGCCGTTACGTTTAGCAGACCGCTTGCGGCTTGTGGGTGTTTGATATGATCATCATCCGCTGCCGGCGTATTGACGAGTCTTTAGAGTCCTACACAGAGGTTTCCTGGCTCAAGCGAAACGAAATAGGAGCGCATATGAGATATGTGCGGGACCGAGAATAATGCGTGTATGTGATACCGTATTCCATTCTTGCGATGAATGTATCGATTGGTTATATGCGATGTAACCTAGTTATCGAATCAAGGATTGATTCGATAAGCCGATACATAGGATACTAGTCGGTTTATATGCGATATGACCGGATTGTTAAATCAAATGTTGATTTAATGATTTAATGTATAATTTTATATTTGATATATCACTTTGCATTAACTAGTATTGGTTGACTTTAAAAGGATTTTCTCACTTGAATTGTGCAAGTTGTATATGTGATATATTTCTTTGTGCACATGATTGTATCATGTTTGATGATACATTCTTGTTTGGTTTTGTGTAAAGTATTAAACCATGGTTAGTTAGTGATTAGGGTTTCATCCTATTCATTTATCTTTTTATTTTATTTATTTCAAAAGAAAAAGATAAAGATAAATGAATGGTTGAATCTTTTGTTTTTAGTTGAAGTTTCTTGAAACTTTGACTAAGTCATTCTTTTGTCCTTTTGCTTAACCCTAACCATTTAACTAACCTAAGTTAATTCTCTACACTTAACTATAGTTCAAGTCATGATAAGTATTGATTTAATTATCTCATTTTTAATTAACTTATCATATCTTCTTCTTCTTCTTCATCTTCTTAAAAATGAAGAAAGCTTGCTACTCCAATGGCAAGTCATGAAATCTAGTGAGAAATCCAAAACTAAAGTTTACCCACTTCCTATTTCTTCATACTCTACCTCTTGCCAAGTAGTATAGGGTGTTTCCTTCACAAGTTTTTCCGACTTGGTGAAGTTGGAGCTTGTTCTAGCAATGCCTCGACGTAGATCATCTTCGGCATCGAACCGACGATCAAGCCCGCCCATTCTTCGATGATGCCGACGCTAGAGCCCAAGACATGATTTGGACAGCGAGGGGAATTCATTGCGGAGCCGTGGAGGTGGTGGACTGGATCTACAAAGGTTGTATATCCGTTCCCTTAGTTAAAATGTTAACTAGTTTGCTTATTTCGCCTAAATATCTAGTAAACGATCCGTAGTCGGGTTTGTAGGCACCCGTAAAATTTGATTTGTGCATGTTTGATCACTTGTGAGACTTCACTAGAGTGCCTAGGAACCCTTCATCATCAACGTAAGTAAATATGCGTATCCCAATTGTCGTTGACATATAGCAACGAAACCGGCGATACACTACATATTACACTTGCGGTTGTAGAAAAAACTAGACGATGTTAAACATTTCGATCGAATCATCGAACACCCAAGATTACCCAAAAAGCTCAACACTTGAGTGTAGTTTAAAGTTATTCAATACACACCACAGTACCAATGGACCAGCCGTAGAAGGGAAAACCCAAGCCTCATTTATGACGCCACTAACTACGGTAAACCCTAAGGTTTAGTCGCAGTTCCGTAGTTACATCTCGAGTTAGGGTTTCATTCTTCAAGAGGGTCCATCGAATAACTTACATGATCTTTGAAAACTTATTAACTACGCGAAAAATCCAACACATGGAAAATTTCCCGGCAAGGGTTAAAGCGGGTATTTGACATCCGATTGAACTTTTTAACAACGTCTAAAGTGTCCCAAAAACAGTTAAAATTACGACTACGAAACACTCCGAGTTGCCTTTGCATTGAGTTAATCATAACATGAAAAAGCAGCAAAAATAAACAACACCTGAAACCCCAAATCCCATAGCACAGAGCATGAAAAAAATTTGGCACCCAGAGGACTTCCCAGGGCCGGCCACCCCGGTTTTTCACCCCATGTGCTCGGTCTAAATCCGAGCACTAGGTCCCAAATTTCTTCCATGCTCCTATATTTGCTCAAAGATGATTCTGCACTTGTTTGAAAAAATTTTGGAGCTCTTTTTAAAATCGACAGAAACATGGATTTAGGATTTCAAGTTTCGGAGTTCGTTTTGTATTCGTAACCTAACATTGTCCGTATAATTTTCTAGCTAGGGTCTGATACCACTGTAGGGTTCCTATCAACGGCATCAAGCTTTCGGGAGGCATCGTCCATGCCATTTTCAAAAATTTACCATTTCAAGGAACTCTAAACAAGAATTGTTAACTAGAATATTTTACGGAATCTATAGTAAACCATTTACAACTAAGTGAACTAGAAATACAACCTTTGTAGATTGGTCCTTCACTTCATTAGCTCCTTGTAGTAGTCCCTTCGCAGCGTTGATGGAACTCCCGGACCCTTGCATGGCTTCACCAGGCGAATGGAACGTTCTTTCTTGAAGTTTTCGAGGCCGAAAATGATCTACGTCGAGAGAATACTAACTCAAGATACTACTTCACTAATGAAGGATTAGTGAAGCAAACACCCAATACTAAAGTGCTAATCTAGTAGAGGATGATGAAATAGGAAGTGGGTTCACTTTAGAATTCTTTTTCTCACAATACTTTCTCACATTTTCCAAACCCTAGAGAGCTTTTTCTTTTGGAAGAAGAAGATGAAGAAAGAAGAAGAGAATGAAATGATCAAGTGAGAGAGTAAACCATGGTGAGTGTGTATCATATATTAACTCATGTAGAGATATAACCATGGCTAATTAAAATGGTTAGGTTAACAAATATCTAAAGTAAAACAAACCTAGTGGACTTAGTCAATGCATCCACAAGCTTCCATAAGCTTCATGCATTTTTCCAATATCCACTAATTTTGTAATTACTTTAAACATTAATAACCTACCATTATAATTAGAATGGTGTATGTCTCATACATCCATGTATAGTGTATCAATAACCATGACACACTTAAATAAATAATGCACATCAATATATATGACATATATATTACATGTGTTAGTTATATGTATGCCCTAGAGGCCATTACTATACATAGGATGTATATTGTAGTGGAAGCTTGGACATATATAGGGATGACTTTCTTGCTCGATATGATAGTATGCTATCTGGTTACTCTTTACCTTAACCTGTACACTGATTGTCTCTCTGTTACATGTTGGTAAAGCCCTTAGGATGTGTACTTGACTACCTGGACTATGATACGGATCATACTAGTGGGGACATGGTAGTCCGTAAGTACATCCTTCAAAGTCCGTAACCGTGGGTATATCGAGACGGGGCATCGATATACCAGAGTAGACTAGCGTGTAGCTTCTCGACCCATATAGATGGGCGATGGATGATCCCATATCCATTGGTGTTTGACATCAGAGATGATATACGAGTGCTCAGTGGAGACTGGGTACACTGGACGGACTCGCCGAGAACTCCCAGATGGTATTATACCTTACGTCAGATGGCAGTTCTCTGGTGACACTGGTACAGGTTAGTTTGTAGACCCGAGATCATCATAGAGTCTTGTATGATTCCCACTGTGCTTTGATTTCCACCTTACCACGTCCAAGAGGGCGTGCAAAACGGTGGTTTTTGGGTACAGTCCCGAATCACATGGAGGCAATGAGCGATAGGAGGGGTTTCGTCTTTCCCGGTATAGGGAGTTGATGTTGCGCTGTGCTCGATTGGCTATAACAGGAAGTCCTTAGCCAAGGCTGCTTTAGGGATTTACTGGTAAGTGTTACCAGTAGTTTCTCGACCCGTTATGAGACTCATATCGACACGACTTATCGAGTTATTGGGGTCTGACGTTTACCACCCCTAGACGAGATATGCGACATATCAGACGAACAGACCGGACTGTACGGTAAGTGTTACTGGTTGGATTCACAGGAGTGTGAGCGGGCTTGCTCGTTGATCTTCTGATCGCTCAATACCCGGGTGGCCGTTACGTTTAGCAGACCGCTTGCGGTTTGTGGGTGTTTGATATGATCATCACCTACTGCCGGTGTATTGACGAGTTTTTAGAGTCCTACACGGAAGTTTCCTGGCTCAAGCGAAACCAAATAGGAGCGCATATGAGATATGTGAGGGACCGAGAATAATACCAGTATGTGATACTGAATTCAATTCTCGCGATTTGTATCATCGGTCGGTTATATGTGATATAGCCGGGTTACCGAATCAAGTGTTGATTCGATATATTGATACACTTTATATTAGACGGTTATATGCGATATGACCGGATCGTTAAATCAAGTATTGATTTAATGATTTAATGTATAATTATATATTTGATATATTACTTTACATTAACAAGTATTGGTTCACTTAAGATTGATTTTCTCACTTGATGTGCACAAGTTGTATATATGATATATTTTTTGTGCACTAGATTGTATCATGTTTGATGATACATGCAAATTTGGGTGTGTGTATGACTTACACCATGTTTAGTTAATGGTTTAGGGTTTTTGTTTATTTTTGTGAAATAAAATGGTGGCTCTCATTGTCTTTACTTGAAGCTTCATGAAGCTTTCAAGCATCTTTGACAAAGTCCACCATTTTGTTTTGCATGACACTTTTACTAACCTAACCATTAACTTAAACTAGGGTTTAGTCTCTACAAAGGTTATACTCACCCATGGTTGCAATATGATAGACTTCACTTGAATTTTCGTTGGAGATAATTCATTTTCTTTTCTTCTTCTTCTTCATGAAGTGAAGAAAGCTTACTAGAAAATTTCAAGTGTTGAAATCAAGTGAGAAATCCAAATCCAAAGTGAACCCACTTTCTATTTCTTCATCCTCTACCACTTGCCATGTTGTATAGGGTGTTTTCTTCACAAGGTTCATGACCAAGTGAAGATGGAGCTTGAGTTTGAGTCGCCTCGACGTAGATCATCTTCGGCACCGAAGTCAACGACCTAGCCCGATTATTTCTCCGACGAAACCATCACTAGAGTACGGGATTCCGATGATCGCAGCGGAGGGACGTCAACACGGAGCTAAAGAAGTGGAGGACCGGATCTACAAAGGTTGTATTTCCTTTCATTTGTTAGTAAAGTTGTTTGCTAGCTTATAGTTTCGCCTATCCTCTAGTTAACGATCTATATTAGGGTTTCTCGGCACCTAAATTTTTGAATTTAGCATGGTTGATGCCTTGTGGAACCTCTTGAGTGTGCCTAGTAACCCTACAGTGGTATCAGATCCTAGCTAGAGCTTTAGGCGATGTGTAGACGATGTTTGAAACCCAATCGAACCCCGAAACCCTAAACTTCACCCTTCTTTGTACATTTTTCAAAACAGTGGATTTTTGTGAATTAAAAATGCTCAGAAAATAGAGCAGGAAATTCTAAGGCAAACTGCAGAAAACGACAAGCTAATGCTACAGTACTGCTGTGGAACCGCGGCCATACCCTACTTTTGGCGGCGGTTCCGCGGCCGTATGTGATGATCATGCGCTTTATATTCTACTGTAATGCCCGTAGCAGTTTCCTCTGTTCTCTGGGAATTTTTAATCTGTACTCAACAGTTGAGTTTTCTGGGTTGTTTTTGGGACTCGATGATTCGATCGGATTGTTTAACTTTGTCTATGTGTTTTTCCGGATATTTTTAGAACATGTTAAAAAGTTCGACCGGATATAAATACCCACTTTTTCCCCTGCCGGGAAATTTTTCAATTGTTGGATTTTTCCGTAGTTTGAGAACGTTCTAAGCAGTGCAAGTAACGCGATGGACCCTCTAGAAGACAACAAACCTTAACTCGATTATGTGACCGTCTTGAACTGCCCTTTGAACCTTAGGGTTTGGGGCAGTACGACGTGCCACATGTGAGGCGTTGGCTTAACCCTTCTACGGATGGACCGTTGGTACTGTGGCATGAAGTGAATGTTTTTTAAACTTATTTCATGTGTTGAGCTGTTTCGGGAAAACTTGGGTGTGTGATTGTTCGATCGGAAAGTTTAACATTTTCTATTTATCTGGAATGAGATACAATATTTGGAATCCACAAGTAGTTATGAGATAACTGATTTGAATGTTATAAACATAGCAGTTTAGTCTCAAATGATCGGTTGCCACGGGATTTTGATGCGATCAAAAGTCCGTCGCAATCATGTAGCGTACGCGGATACGCGCCGGGTAAACTTAATAGACAGCCATGCCCCATAGTCCCGACCAAGTGACTGTAGGAGAACCCCGTCGCCAAAAGCATCCGTTCGGGTGCTCGCGGCAACGGTGTTCCGCCTTAGTGCACTTCGTCGACGGCATCCGGGGGTGCGGCCGTCTACTAAAGTTTGCGACGAGCATTCAATCAGTTTATCGGGAATCTTGTTGAATTGCCCGACTAGATATTGAAAAGTGTTCTCGATATAGAGACTAAAATGCGGAGTTTATAATTGTTAGGCATGCGATGTCTAAGTAGGTTGCGGATTCCAACTGTTGTAGTTTTACACTTTCTTTTCTGCGACCGTAAGTGTAATATGTGATATCGCCGGTTTCGTTGCTATATGTCAACGAAAATTGGGATGCGCATATTTACTTACGTTGATGACATGTGATGTTCTGTGTTGCTGGATATATTATATTGGATCGTCGCGTTATGAATAGCCGGGTTTTTTTTATGTGAGATGAGAGTTTTTATTTTCATTCATGTAAATTTAATTGTATGTAATATTCTTTTATTGGGGCACTTCCGGGTTGAGGTTGCTGTCACCATTTGTATATTATTTACTTTTCCACACTAGGATAGACCCAAGGAGGAGAGCACAAGTAACCGGGTTCTAGAGTCAAGTAGGAGACCAACTCGAGGAGTCGAGTCCGGGTCCCCTAACTCTAGAATTGGTAGGGTTTCTTGCCGCTCTCGTAGGGGTCTAGGGGTGTGGGTTTGGCTATTCATCGCGACCGTGGAATCCATGTTTTATACTGGCTCGTATTGAAAACACGGACGTCCTAGTATATCCACTATTTCATATGTTTCTTCTGCTGCGATATCTGTGATGTGATCATTTGATATGTTGTGATAGATACTGTATATGATATATATGATATATTATATAGACGTTACTTATGTTTTACACCCGCGCTAGCCCTGCCCAGCTCTGCCGTTAGCTACCTAACCTAATGGTGCACGAGGAGACATCGAGGCGAATGCGGATGGCATAAGTGTACGTTGTATTTATCTGTGATGTTTAGGTGATTTAAATGATGGGACATCATTAATATGATTAATGAAATAAAAGAAACCTAAAAGATGTTGTAGAATCGAATTTTCAAAAACAGGTAGCTACAGTTCTTGCTTTGCATCGTGGTGTTCCTTGTAGAACATCCTGCACCTTATTCGATAAGGAAAGGGCCGAGATCCCATCACCGGGAGTGACCCCTTTAGCAATAACTGGCAGATGCTACACCACTCGGTTTGTCTTTTGATTGCTTTTCTAGTTCTTGCTTTGCACAGTGATATATATGATATATCATGCACCTCATTCGCCGAGGAAAGAGCTGACGATCCCTTCACCGGGAGTGACCTCTTTAGCGAAACTAGTAAAAGCCTCAAAAACACTCCATTTTAAAATCATTTGATTCTACAACGATATCAAGTTCATTACGCAATATGTTTTCAGAAAAACCTGTCGTAGCCCTCCGTCATTTCAGATAAGTCCTACTTAGTATTCGTGCTACGTTTGTTGACCTCCGTCAAGGCGTAGTGTGCGGTAGCTAACTAGTATTTATCTGCTTATGCATATGATGCAGATTGGGTTAGGGTAGTCGTACGGCCTTGTTGACCTCCGTCAAGGGTCGTGCGGGTGGGTTTGATTCAATCAAGAAATGACGGGTTGAACTTGACTAGTAGCCTATGGTTTGTTGACCTCCGTCAAGGTCATAGGGTACTAGGGGCAAAAGTATCGGGAATTTCAAGTGTTGAAATTTGCAATGAGATTGCATACCTTCTATGAGATAGTTGGATCCCGATACCCACTGCAAGTAATTGTTACTCCTGGAAGAGTTTTACACATTACAATTAGCCGATCAAGTAGGTGTCTAGAAAGGTGTCAACGGGGTTACGCCTCTGAGAAAATGAGGTTTACTTTAATTAGGTCCGTGCGAAAGCACGGGAAACCTCCCTCAAAGTACCGACACTGACCTGGCTGAAAGATTGGCGAACTTGTAGCGTGTAATTAATCCCGGCTAGTCTTTCCTTTTAGGGTTTAAAGGAAGATTTGATAAAAACAGTGGGAGCCATCCTGATTAGATAAAATAATAACCAATCTGATCTTGCAAGAGCGCACGCAGAGTGTTTTCTTCTCTCTCTCTCCAGGTAGCGACCATGTCACGCCTTAATCAAGATAATAAAACAAATATATTGACCTAACCCGCTTGTTATACTGAGCTGGGGAACGTTGGTCCCGCTCCAACTTATAATTGTTATAAGACAGAGCATGAAATTGGGGATTACCAAAATTCCCGTGCCACCCAAACAAAGAAAGTGCATACCGATGCATCATCTTCGGGTGTGTTCATTACACAGAACTGTTTCTCAGTATCCTCTGCGTCCTGGGTATCTGATACCGGATCAGGATCCCAGATATGTAATCTATTACATAGGGCTACAGAAAGGTAGGGAACTGAGAACGGGTGATAAGTTTCATGAGGCAGAAAATAGTGCAAGTGTTGCAGCCAAGTCTATTGGTCACTGTCATCCTGTATTACCAGAATACATTGATTCTGAACAAATGTTATTAGATACCGAACCTGATATACAAAATCATATCAGTCTCTTTATTTAGATAAAGAAGGATATAATTTTGTATTGATTGGATAATGTTTTGAACATTTCCTATATCAAGAGTTGAACGGTTCAGGCACGTTATCTAAAAGCATTGACGTTCTAAATCAAACCATAGTTCTTAGTATATAGAACCCACACAAGAGGAAGAGTTCAGAAATGAACGAATCCTTCTTGAGGTATTGTAGACTAGGTCATATCAATGCGACCCGACTAGCTGAAGTTACATATAGATGCATATTTAAATTAGTTTAAATTTACATCTTATGAAACTTGCCTGTCATGTCACAGAGATAATATGACCATAGCTCTGTTTATTGGAAGCAGAGAAAGAGTTAGTGAACTCTTGGGATGATACATATTGATGTATGAAGATCCCATGTCTACATATGCCAAGACTGGTTCTTTGTACTTCATTACCTTCTCTGATGATCTCTCAAGATTCAGACATATGTTCCTGTTGAAACACAAGTCCGAACCTTTTGAAATATTCACAGAATATAAGTTAGAAATAGAGAACCAAAATCGGGTATAAGTATTATGTCCTTTGATGTGACCAAGGAGGAGAATACTTGAGCACGGGATTCCTGGACTATTCTAAGAATGAGATTCTCTCTCAGCATTACTCCTCGGTATACACCACAGCACCTCGGTGTATCGGGGCGGAGCAATCACACCCTATTAGATATAGTGTGCTCTATGATGAGTACTACTGAGTTTCCTATTTCCTTTTAGGGAGTTATGCACTTATGAAGTTGCATACCTATTGAATAGGGTTCCGATCAAATCAGTTGCCTACCACTTCATATATGATATGGAAAGGGAAGAGCCCATATCTTAAGTTTGTTAAGATTTGGGGTTGTCCAGCCTATGTCTAAAAGCATAATCCGGACAAGCTCGAGGCAAAGTCAGTTCTGTGGAAGTTTGTAGGATATCCCAAGCATTCGCAAGGGAATGTCTTCTACCTAACCGAGGAACAAAAAATATTTTGTTTCTCAGCATGCCACCTTTGTGAAAGGGAATTTCTTGTGAAGAAATAAGTGGACATGAGGTAGAACTGGAAAGAGTTCAGCTATACAAACTGCAGCTGCTGATTTGGTAGAACCGAAAGATTCAATATCAACCAACGAACCTCAGCCTCTCCGCCGATCTAGTAGGTTTCTTCACCCACCTGAGAGATACCTCGATTTCTCTATGACAGTGGGAGCGAGGATTGGATCATGAGATGATGACCCAACTAGTTTCGAGCTGGCCATCAGGAGCAGGACTCTGTAAGAATGGTTGGATGCTTATCGATCTGAGATGGAATCTTTATACACCAACAATGTATGGACTTTGGTTGCTTTATCTGAAGGGTTAAATCCCCATCAGGAGCAAGTATATCTTGAGAAGATTACTTGGTGTAGATGGAAAAGTTGAGACTTTCAAAGTTAGACTTGTTAAAGGTTTTTCGTCATCGACCAGGCGTGGATAATGATGAAACCTTTTCCAGTGCCTATGCTTAAGTCCATCCAGATCCTACTTGCCACGGCTACATACCATGACTACGATATCTGGCGGTTGGGTGTCATGACTGCTTTTCTAAATAAAGATTTAGAAGAGAGAGTCTATAAGTACACAGTTAGAGGGATTCGTAGACAATGGGAGCAGCATAAACATGTGCAAGATGTTTTATGTGATAAAGCAGGCATCGCGGAGTTGGAACATCTGTTTTGATGTGGTAGTCAAAGAGTTTGACTTCATCAAAATAGTAGATGAACCTTGTATATACAAAAAGGTAGTAGGGAGTATGGTGGTGATCCTCGTAGAGTACGTGGATGACATGCTCATGATAGGGAAGGAGTTTCCTATGCTACGCTCGGTCAATCTCCGCTTATCACAAGGATTCTCCATATAGGATCAAAGTGATACCTCCTAAATCCTGGGTTTTGGATCTATGAGATAGATCTAATTGGATGTTAGGATACTCACTAGTTGTAGTGAGATGGTATCAATCGATCCTGGGGAGAATCACTGGAAAGGTTCCAGGGTGATAAAGATGACTGAATGTCAGTCGCAGGCATTGTCTTTACCCTCAATGGAGGGACGGTATGTTTGAAGAATTCCAAGCTAGATACCGTGGCATACTAGACGATAAAGGCTGGATACATCGCTACCAAAGATGCTACCAAAGAGGCAGTCTGGGTGTATATTAGTTCATGAGATGAACTTCGTTCCTCCCATTGTGTGACAATGGAGTTGTGGCTTATGCCTAGGAATGCCCGTCCCATCTGTAATCCAGACATTTTCTTAGGCGGTATCACCTGATCGTGGAGATGGTTGATCTCCAGGGGATCGAGGTTAGGAGAGTAGACTCAGAGGACAACACGGCGGATCCACTCACAAAGGCCTTTTCCCAGAGAGAGACTTTTATGGGATGGTTGAGTATGAGATACTACAACCACTGCTATCAGATGGCCCTAGTGCAAGTGGGAGATTGTTAGTTCTATGTATGACCTAGAGGCCATTACTATACATAGGATGTATATTGTAGTGGATGCTTGAACATATATAGGGATGACTTTCTTGCTCGATATGCTAGTATGCTATCTGGTTACTCTTTACGTTAACGTGTACACTGATTGTCTCTCTGTTACATATTGGTAAAGCCCTTAGGATGTGTACTTGACTACCTAGACTATGATACGGATCATACTAGTGGGGACATGGTAGTCCGTAAGTACATCCTTTAAAGTCCCTAGTCGTGGGTGTATCGAGACGGGGCATCGATATACCAGAGTAGACTAGCGTGTAGCTTCTCGCTCCATATAGATGGGCGATGGATGATCCCATATCCATTGGTGTTTGACATCAGAGATGATATACGGGTGCTCAGTGGAGACTGGGTACACTAGACGGACTCGCCGAGAACTCCCAGATGGTATTATACTTTACGTCAGATGGCAGTTCTCTGGTGACACTGGTACAGGTTAGTCTGTAGACCCGAGATCGTCATAGAGTCTTGTGTGATTCCCACTGTGCTTTGATTTCCACCTTACCACGTCCAAGAGGGCATGAAAAACGGTGGTTTTTGGGTACAGTCCCGAATCAGATGGAGGCAATGAGCGATAGGAGGGGTTTCGTCTCTCCCGGTATAGGGAGTTGATGTTGCGCTGTGCTCGATTGGCTATAACAGGAAGTCCTTGGCCAAGGCTGCTTTAGGGATTTACTGGTAAGTGTTACCAGTAGTTTCTCGACCCGTTATGAGCCTCATATCGACATGACTTATCGAGTTATTGGGGTCTGACGTTTACCACCCCTAGACGAGATATGCGACATATCAGACGAACAGACCGGACTGTACGGTAAGTGTTACGGTTGGATTCACACGAGTGTGAGCGGGCTTGCTCGTTGATCTTCTGATCGCTCAATACCCGGGTGGCCGTTACGTTTAGCAGACCGCTTGCGGCTTGTGGGTGTTTGATATGATCATCACCTACTGCCGGCGTATTGACGAGTCTTTAGAGTCCTACACAGAAGTTTCCTGGCTCAAGCGAAACGAAATAGGAGCGCATATGAGATATGTGCGGGACCAAGAATAATACCAGTATGTGATACTGAATTCTATTCTCACGATTTGTATCATCGGTCGGTTATATGTGATATAGCCGGGTTACCGAATCAAGTGTTGATTCGATATATTGATACACTTTATATTAGACGGTTATATGCGATATGACCAGATCGTTAAATCAAGTATTGATTTAATGATTTAATGTATAATTATATATTTGATATATTACTTTACATTAACTAGTATTGGTTCACTTAAGATTGATTTTCTCACTTGATGTGCACAAGTTGTATATGTGATATATTTTTTGTGCACTAGATTGTATCATGTTTGATGATACATGCAAACTTGGGTGTGTGTATGACTTACACCATATTTAGTTAATGGTTTAGGGTTTTTGTTTATTTTTGTGAAATAAAATGGTAGCTCTCATTGTCTTTACTTGAAGCTTCATGAAGCTTTCAAGAATCTTTGACAAAGTCCACCATTTTGTTTTGCTTGACACTTTTACTAACCTAACCATTAACTTAAACTAAGGTTTAGTCTCTACAAAGGTTATACTCACCCATGTTTGCAATATGATAGACTTCACTTGAATTTTCTTTGGAGATAATTCATTTTCTTTTCTTCTTCTTCTTCTTCTTCATGAAGTGAAGAAAGTTTGCTAGAAAATTTCAAGTGTTGAAATCAAGTGAGAAATCCAAATCCAAAGTGAACCCACTTCCTATTTCTTCATCCTCTACCACTTGCCATGTTGTATAGGGTGTTTTCTTCATAAGGTTCATGGCCAAGTGAAGATGGAGCTTGAGTTTTAGTCGCCTCGACGTTGATCATCTTCGGCACCGAAGTCAACGACCTAGCCCGATTATTTCTCCAACGAAACCATCACTAGAGTCCGGGATTCCGATGATCTCTGTGGAGGGACGTCAACACGGAGCTAAAGAAGTGGAGGACCGGATCTACAAAGGTTGTATTCCCTTTCACTTGTTAGTAAAGTTGTTTGCTAGCTTATAGTTTTTCCTATCCTCTAGTTAACGATCTATGTTAGGGTTTCTCGGCACCTAAATTTTTGAATTTTGCATGGTTGATGCCTTGTGGAACCTCTTGAGTGTGCCTAGTAACCCTACAACATGTACACACAAGTGAGAAAAGAATGCTTAAGTGAGCAAATGTTAGTTAATGTAAATTAGTATATAAAATATACAATTATACATTAAATTATTAAATCAACACTTGATTTAATAATCCGGCTATATCACATATAACCGACTAACAATAAATGTACCATCTTATCGAATCAACACTTGATTTGATAACCCGGCTATATCACATATAACCGACCGATACAAAATTCGCGAGAATAGAATACGGTATCATATACAAGCATTATTCTTGGCCCCGCACATATCACACATGTGCTCCTATTTCGTTTTGCCTGAGCCAGAAAAACCTTTATGTAGGACTCTAAAGACTCATCAATACACCGGCAGTAGGTAATGATCTGTCACGTCCCGAAAGTACGGAACATGACCGGCACTTAAACTACGGAACATGTTACTTTTATCTTTTTCTTCTCTTTTCTCTTGAAAGTGAGGTGATTGGAGAGAGAGAGAGAGGGAGGGGCTGTCAAGTGGGACCGGCTAGATGGGGAGAGGGAGAGAGGGTGAAGTGTGGGTGTGTGGGTTAGGGAAAAAGATTAAAGTATTACCCCAATTCCCATTAACACTAATTTCGCTAATTAAGCCATTTTTCTTCGATATTTTCTAAACCGTTTTGGCAAACGATTTCATTTCAGAAACAATATGTTAAAATTTTGTTTAATGTTTATGATGCACAAAATTTGTTTCAACTCATTCCAGTTTGTAATTTTCCCTAATTAAATGTATTAGGGACGCCTTAAAATAATATTAAAATAATTAATTTCGGAAAATTTTTCAGAAAATTCGAAATTTCACCAGTCTCTCAATAAACACTAAATACTAGCAATTACATAGTTAGAATATGTATATTTAATTTTATAATAAAAAAATTTGTATTTTGAATTTTTACGGAAAACCCCCTTATTTTACCGTTTTTCCGAAATTTCACGGAAACGATTTTCAAAACGTTATAATCTTCCAGCCTTAAAGAAATTCGGCCCCCGAATTTAAATTTAAACTCCCCCCAAATACTAAAACATCTAAGCAAAACCATCAAGTCGTCAGGGCTCCGAAATCATAAATACATAAAACAAATCGTAGCGCAGCGCCTGCGCATGAAAAATGAGCATATAACTCAAAATCAAAACTCCGTCAAGCATCTCGCAATCATCGGAGTCATGGTAAAGACACAAATGTCAAATCCAATAAAAAACCAATATGATATAAGTCGAAACTATACACGTAAATATCAAATCTATATATGTAAATATCTGAAGGGAATGCAATGCGCATAACTCTGCACAGTGGCGGACGTCTATCATAAGAAAATAATCATATACATATATACCTTTTGTTTGAACTGTACGTTCCGCCATTTTGGGAAACAATTTGGAAGGGTTTTCTTGTTTTAAACGTTTCGTATCATATCAGACACGTAGGTAAATACTGAGACTATAGCTCGCTTTTTGGAATTCCCTTCGATAGCTATCGATGCATACAAAATACATTCAGGTATTGTCCTCTGACTAGTCCTGCTCAGTACGAAAACACATAGCAAATATCATAAAAACGTACTGCTCTATAAGAAATCAATCCCAAAATATGTATACGAATACTACGTGTGTCTGGTGTGCACGGAAATCAAAATCCATATATGTGCCAACATGTGCGCAGAAACAAGATCTAAGTGCATCGGGTGTGCACGAAACATCTGTCATAGGCAACGTGGGTGCCTGACAGCAAAATCAAGTGCATCTGACATGGACGAAGAATCTCGATTTAGTGCATCTGGTGTGCACCAAAATCGCACCTCAAAACATGCGCCCAACATGCGCGAAAATCCAAATCAGGTGCATCCATCGTGCACGAAATCATGAAATCCGATATCAAGCGCCGAACATGCGCAAAATCCAATCGGGTTCACAAGGTGCACAAAACAAATATCGAACATCACAATCGAAATCGAAGTCTAGTGCATCTAAGTGCACAAAATGCGTATCACTGCACTGCAAGCATATGTGAACTATACCGAGTGCAAAGACCAAATCGTATGCGTATATACGCACAAATCAACTCAACTGTATGAAATCCATATAATCACAAACATGAAAAACCAAGGCAAGAAAACTATCTCAAGTGCAACAACTGTGCAAAAATCGTAAATACTCAGTAGGTGAAACAATGGAGCATGAACAAATATCATGAAACTCAATCATGCGTATAGATCACCCAAAATACCGAAATCAAATATGGCGGAATATTCCCGCTCAAGCACATCCTCCAAGAATCTCTGGCCAACTGCCGTGGTCACTCATAGCATGTCTCGTCGACGATCCTGAACTCTGGCTTGCCGGGTGTGCGTAACATGACCACTCCTGGGTCCAAGTCTTCTCGTAATTCATTCCAGAAAGGTCCTGTCGAAATCTCTCCCAAATCTCGTCTCTGCCGAACTGTCCGGAAGTCATCGTCCCTTACTAGATCTGTTCTCGTTCCAGAACGGTTGCATACTCATCACGACTCCTTCTGGAAGGTATATCCAAGCACAATGCCTCGGCATGCGTATCGCATCTCTGATGTCAGCAGAGTGGAACGTCGTCTCAACAAGATCTCGTACGAACCTCTTACTCCACTTTCTCTAATGTCGACTGCTTCAGACTCGTCTCGTCGTGGCTGCATGGATTAAGCTCCAACGGCTATCCTTGTATCTGGAGTCTCCCAAGAAATGCATCTCACCACCTGGCATCCGAATGAAGTCGAACCATCCGATCGATTTGTCAAAACCTCATAATCCCCAAAGAGCTCAACATCTTGGGTACAGTTTAACAGTATCGAGTACGTACCACAGCATCGATGGTCCAGCCGTAGAAGGGCAAACCCAAGCCTCACTAATGGCGCCGCGGAACTGCCGCAAACCCTAAGGTTCAAAGGCTTTCACACGGTCATTAAGTCGAGTTAGGGTTTCATTCTTCTAGAGGGTCCATAGAATCTCCTGCATGTCTTTTCGAATACTTTAAACCTGGAATAATAGGTTTCCGACATTCGATCGTTTCTGTCGACTCTCTACGTCTTCGCGTGAAGTCGTCTCTAGCTGGAATCAATCTATCTGATGACCTCGCATCGGGGTAGGCGAACGAACCACCTGTCCTAGTCATTCATTCTCGGGTGACTAGCGACCTTCTATCATCTCTTAGTACAATTCATCCTGCAATAGCTCCAACATCTGGGGCGATATCTTGTCATTCACAGCAATAACTGGCTCACTCGTCTGCACGCTGAACAATGCCTCAATTATCATGAATAAGCAATGCGCCAACGGACATCAAAAATTTGGCTGGCCTCTGTCGGTGGCCAAATCCTCTGGTACTAATCGGCACGTCCGAGAAATCTCGTAAAGGCAATCCGCCAAACGCTCGTGGCGCGAAAACACAGTAAAAAGACACATCTCCGCAATCGTGTGTCACCGGAATTACGCCCTGGTCAGTCCTCGTTCGTGACGAGCTCGTGCTGACCGCAACTCTAGCCGTAGCTCTCCCTGCCCGTAATCGTAGAAGCAAAACCATAACTGGTACCGATGAGGCTAGATCAGGAATGAATATAATACTGAACAAAGAAATGTACATCCAAAGGCTTCTTAAGTGGAGTAGCTTATCGTAAGTATGCCGCGGAACATACCCACGGTACGTCACTCTACTTTAGTCACCTATTCTATCTACCAAGGGTCATCCTACGCTCCGAAGGTAAAACCTAACGCTCTGATACCAACTTTGTCATGTCCCGAAAGTACGGAACATGACCGGCACTTAAACTACGAAACATCTCGAGACGTACGTAATCTAAGTAAGCCGAAAACCCAGAAATACAAACCAAGAAAAGTAGTAGAGTGAAGGAAAACCAACTTAAAACAAGTAGTTTTAATAGCATAAGCCGAATTATGCGTTTTTTTAAAAAAAACATCAAGTATTTCTTGAAAATTTCGGCAGAGTCTCCTTTGTAAATACTGGCTCCCAAACGGGATACAGCATGAATAGTATACGAAATCAATAAAAGGCATCACCAAGCGGGAGCTAGCTCTTCGTCAATCGACGGTCACAACCACACAAGCAATATAATATACAACGCCAAGGCCGAGGATCAAAACTCAAAAGGAAACTCAAAACAGCAAGAAATCCATAGAAATACAATGCGCGACTCTAAGGTCGAAAGAATAACATCACTGGTCTCTATCTCAAAATAAATACATGTTTGGTTGATGGAACTTCTAGATACAACTGAATAATAATATACAATGTATAATGATGGGTACGATACAAATAAACCCACCTACTAGCAAGTCACCTGAAAGAAGCAGTGCCAGCAAAGCCGTAATGAAACCTGTACGGCAAAACCTGCAAGAAACTGGGGCACAACGGGGGTGAGTTGCCAACTCGTGAATAGAATACATCTACGAATAGGAATCGCATGTATGACGCAATCCTAGGTCATACAATCAATATATATCCTCAAATATATAACCAGCAGCCTATAACAATGGCTAGGGTATACCTCTAAACAACAGTAATACCAAGTGCTTGTGTCAGTGCCTCAAATAGCAATATATCATATAGATGATGTATGAATGCATGAAAACAGAGTACATGTACTGAAGAAACTGCTTTCATAACTCAGTGAGATTTATGTATTTTTAAAAAATGAGGTATCATAAGGAAATCAGTATAAACCGTGTCTAGTATCGACACAAAAACATAAATCCACATATCTCAATATCTCAGGCTCCGGCTACCCGGACTGACCTGGATCATCAAATCTCAGTATCTCAATATCTCGAAATCTCAATGTCTCAAATCTCAATATCTAGGGCGCCGTCAGTCCAGACCGACCCCTACCATCCATCTCAAGACTACGAAGGTATCCTCTGGATATTCGACGCGTAGGGTAAAATCACCGGTCGGTAATGCTCCCCTGCCAGGCTCAACGTCAACAACACGATCCTCTTGCCCCGGGGTACCGCAACGGGTCCACCATGTACCCGAAACGGTTCCTCCACTCCTCGAACTCGGGTCTCGAAATCCATCAGCAAACTCATGGTGGACGACTCATACATCATGGGAAAACCGCGCTTTTTATTTAAAAAGAGAGAAGAAGTTTGTATGAGTTTTGCGGTTTTCCCCCAAATCCAGAAAATCTCATGGAAATCCGAATCCAAAACCTCAATAGCACGTAAGATAGTGAATATATGCATCAGAATCCATAAATGCGGAATAACAGTGAATAATAACATGCATGAAGTAGCAGGTAATAACTATAATGTCTAAACTAGCATATAAGGAAAATACACTAATATCATGTCAAAACTATGAGCTAACAGGCCATGTCAATTTAATAGTATTTTCTAAGTGTACGTGACATGGAAATTACCGATGAATATGTGTGTGAGCCGGCAAGTAAGTGTACGTGGTACATACGCATCATCGGTAATGGTGATGGTGTCCTAACAGCATGATATCAATAATGCAATATGAATTAAAATAAGTATGCGATGCGGAGAAACAGCAATAATATGCGGGAGCTGAATACTAGACACAACGATAACTAAACTGCATTACCCTAATATAAGTCCTACAATAGTGCCTTTTGAAATAACACGAATCGCGGTGTTTTGAAAATAAGGGCTACGGTGTTTTTAAGAAAAGATACGTCTTTTGAAATATACGTAGAATCCCTTGACCTGTCTTTTAAAATACCCACGATTCGTTAGTTTTGAAATAGGTATGAGTCTAATCTAATCTAACAACTCCACTAAACTATACGGCTGAACTAACAAGCTGAACTACAGGTAAGGAAACCGCCTAACATCTGAGTCGATACGTATACATACTTGTATATATATTAGTCGGTGATCCCGCCTCAATAATATCATATCTGATACCATATCTATAATCAGACATCCCAAGTCAAGAGTGCGGATCAATCATAAATATATAGCTCGTATGTAAATCCGTCGTACGACATCCCCAAATCTGGGTACGGGTCAATATCATACTCATCACACTGTTCATCTGGTGTCCTCTTTATCAAGATCATCATCTGGGGTACTGACCTACGTCTAGTACACTACTAATATCATTATTCACATGGCATTGTCATCTAAAGACACGCTATAACATCAGGACGTATCTCAAGTACGAATCCTGCCATATCACCGATCTCACGGCCTCAACTCAAATCTCATCGACTCATCTCAATCCCAAGTATCATCCGCAAATCCAGTATGTGAACACCTAGTCCCGTACACACGTGAACACATAAACACATCTCCCCATATACGCACATGTAATAACATAGTTGTATGCATGTGTGTGCGTGCGTGTGTGGGTGTAACAACTACTCTAGGGTTTCGCAACTAACACTAAACTAATCCATGAACACCTAGAATCTACCTTTATCATCAAGTCTCATATCACCATAATATAATTAAAATATATGTGTGTATACGTATTCGTATATATCACCACGAACTGCGGGGGTGCTATACGCCATCCACCCGACTTCTCCCCGTAGATATAAATCTACTCACCTGGTCCTCGCTCGCCGGTGCCGACGTCGCCATGCGCTTGCTTGTCGTCTCGAAGTCCACATGGGGTACCTACATATCATAACGCACCGTATCTCATTAAAACCAAATTCGAAATCGAAACGGCGTACGGAAATCAAATCGGCACGCGTATCACGCATAGGTCAAAACCTATCGCCTATGCAGGCAAGAATAGCCAAACCAACCCTCGATGTCGATGTACAAACGTCAAACCATCGAGAAAAATCCAAACACTCTCATTTTCGCATTCACGAACACTAATTATAATATAAAATAAGTTAAAATTCACAAAACCCCAAATTCACCATAAAAGCCATTTTTACGAAAATCTAGCAAGCAAAAATTACCCGTTTTAGTACAAAACTCGACGTTTAAACAAATTTAGCGGCCATAATACTTATTAAATATCTTAAATAAGTCATAAAAATAATTTCCATAATTTAATCTCATTAAATTCCATTAACCCCAGAATTCTTGTTTACAAAATACCCAATTTTAACAATTTTATAGCAAAAATTGACAAACAACAATTTAGCTTGGATTTTCATGAAATAAAAGCATTAAACCACTCAATATAATATTTATAATGACATGAAACCTTAATTTGAATTTTATCTCACAAGAATATAATTATTTTAAAAACCTAGTTTACAACTTATATAAATATCACAATTTAAATCAACAAAAAGCAAATTAGCAACTTAATTTGATTTAGCAAAATATTAATATTGCAAATACCTCCCACAACCATAGTCTCACAACACAAAACCCTAACTAGATTTTTCACAAAGCCTAATCTAAACCTTCTCTTACAAACCCACAACTTTCAATTAAACCAAAATTAAGCACCTAACAAGCTTCAATAAGGAATTTGAATAAAAAAATGAACAATGGGTCAAAAGTTATACCTCAAAACCATGAATCAAACTACAAATCTAGGCCTCCAATTTTGAATCTTTGCACCAAGATCCATGCTAAAGAAGATGAGGGAAAATGGGTAGGAATCAGATTTGGATTTTAGCTTGATTTTTGAGGTATTTTTATGAATTTTTTTGAGGGAAAATGAGGGGAGAAGAGGGGAAAGGGGGCTGCTGTTGGGGCCTTCAGAATTTCGGCCAGAAATGTGGGGAGGGATGAGGGAGGAGAGAGAGTGAGGTGGAAAAAGTGGGGGAAAGTCAAAGTCCACCATTTTACTTTTATCTTTTTCTTTTCTTTTCTTCTCTTTTCTCTTGAAAGTGAGGTGATTGGAGAGAGAGAGGGAGGGGCTGTCAAGTAGGGCCGGCCACATTGGGAGAGGGAGAGAGGGTGAGGTGTGGGTGTCTGGGTTAGGGAAAAAGATAAATGTATTACCCCAATTTCCATTAACACTAATTTCGCTAATTAAGCCCTTTTTCTTCGATATTTTTTAAACCGTTTTGGCAAACGATTTCGTTTCAGAAACAATATGTTAAAATTTTGTTTAATGTGTTATGATGCACAAAATTTGTTTCAACTCATTCCAGTTTGTAATTTTCCCTAATTAAATGTATTAGGGACGCCTTAAAATAATATTAAAATAATTAATTTCGGAAAATTTTTCAGAAAATTCGAAATTTCACCAGTGTCTTAATAAACACTAAATACTAGCAATTACATAGTTAGAATATGTATATTTAATTTTATAATAAAAATATTTGTATTTTGAATTTTTACGGAAAACCCCCTTATTTTACCGTTTTTCCGAAATTTCACGGAAACGATTTTCAAAACGTTATAATCTTCCAGCCTTAAAGAAATTCGGCCCCCGAATTTAAATTTAAACTCCCCCCAAATACTAAAACATCTAAGAAAAACTATCAAGTCGTCAGGGCTCCGAAATCATAAATACATAAAACAAATCGTAGCGCAGCGCCTGCGCATGAAAAATGAGCATATAACTCAAAATCAAAACTCCGTCAAGCATCTCGCAATCATCGGAGTCATGGTAAAGACACAAATGTCAAATCCAATAAAAAACCAATATGATATAAGTCGAAACTATACACGTAAATATCAAATCTATATATGTAAATATCTGAAGGGAATGCATGCCAAATCTCTTAAAGTCGCTATGCAATGCGCATAACTCTGCACAGTGGCGGACGTCTATCATAAGAAAATAATCATATACATATATACCTTTTGTTTGAACTGTACGTTCCGCCATTTTGGGAAACAATTTGGAAGGGTTTTCTTGTTTTAAACGTTTCGTATCATATCAGACACGTAGGTAAATACTGAGACTATAGCTCGCTTTTTGGAATTCCCTTCGATAGCTATCGATGCATGCAAAATACATTCAGGTATTGTCCTCTGACTAGTCCTGCTCAGTACGAAAACACATAGCAAATATCATAAAAACGTACTGCTCTATAAGAAATCAATCCCAAAATATGCATACGAATACTACGTGTGTCTGGTGCGCACGGAAATCAAAATCCATATATGTGCCAACATGTGCACAGAAACAAGATCTAAGTGCATCGGGTGTGCACGAAACATCTGTCATAGGCAACGTGGGTTCCTGACAGCAAAATCAGGTGCATCTGACATGCACGAAGAATCTCGATTTAGTGCATCTGGTGTGCACCAAAATCGCACCTCAAAACATGCGCCCAACATGGACGAAAATCCTAATCAGGTGCATCCATCATACACGAAATCATGAAATCCAATATCAAGCGCCGAACATGCGCAAAATCCAATCAGGTGCACAAGGTGCACAAAACAAATATCGAACATCACAATCAAAATCGAAGTCTAGTGCATCTAAGTGCACAAAATGCGTATCACTGCACTGCAAGCATATGTGAACTATACCGAGTGTAAAAACGAAATCGTATGCGTATATACGCACAAATCTACTCAACTGTATGAAATCCATATAATCACAAACATGAGAAACCAAGGCACGAAAACTATCTCAAGTGCAACAACTGTGCAAAAATCGTAAATACTCAGTAGGTGCAACCATGGCGCATGAAAACAAATATCATGAAACTCAATCATCAAAATCAATCATGCGAATAGATCGCCCAAAATACCGAAATCAAATATGGAGGAATAGTCCCGCTCAAGCACATCCTCCAAGAATCTCTGGCCAACTTCCGTGGTCACTCATAGCATGTCTCGTCGACGATCCTGAACTCTGTCCTGCCGGTGTGCGTAACATGACCACTCCTGGGTCCAAGTCTTCTCGTAATTCATTCCAGAAAGGTCCTGTCGAAATCTCTCCCAAATCTCGTCTATGCCGAACTGTCCGGAAGTCATCGTCCCTTACTAGATCTGTTCTCTTTCCGGAACGGCTGCATACTCATCATGACTCCTTCTGGAAGGTATATCCAAGCACAATGCCTCGGCATGCGTATCGCATCTCTGATGTCGGCGGAGTGGAACGTCGTCTCATCAAGATCTCGTACGAACCTCTTACTCCACTTTCTCTAATGTCGACTGCTTCGGACTCGTCTCGTCGTGGCTGCATGGATTAAGCTCCAACGGCTATCCTTGTATCTGGAGTCTCCCAAGAAATGTATCTCACCACCTGGCATCCGAATGAATTCGAACCATACGATCGATTTGTCAAAACCTCTTAATCCCCCAAGAGCTCAACATCTTGAGTACAGTTTAACAGTATCGAGTACGTACCACAGCATCGATGGTCCAGTCGTAGAAGGGCAAACCCAAGCCTCACTAATGGCGTCGCGGAACTGCCGCAAACCCTTAGGTTCAAAGGCTTTCACACGGTCATTAAGTCGATTGTTGGAGATAGTGCCCTCATAGTCAATTATTGGATCGCAGGTACGTGATTGCAATGATTGCGGAGGACCTATCCCGGTAGCACAGTCTTACTCGAGATGATAGTATGCTATCTGGTTTGCCTTTATCAGTCGTGTACATGTTCAGGTGACTGATTGCATGTTACACTTTGATAGAGCCCTTAGGATCTTGCTTTACTACCAACAGTATGATGGCGATCATATACGTGAGAGTTGGGTAGTTTATATGCATATCCTTAATTGTGGTCCCTAGTCGTGGGAGTTTCGAGACAGGGCATCGATATTCCGGAGTAGACTAGTGTGTACAGTCGAGACCCCGACGAGGGGCGGTGGCCGGTCTCACAAGCCACTGGTGTCAGTTGGATCACCTAAGATGTATACAGGTGCTCATTGGGTTATGAGTACACCGGACAGGACTCGCCGGGAATCTGCTAGGTAGTATTATATCTACCGTCAGATAGCAGTTCCCTGGTGACATGTGTACAGGTTAGTTCATCGACCTGAGGTCGTCATTTGTCTCGTGTGAGTTCCCACTGTGCTTTGATTTCTACCCTACCACGGCTCAAAGGAGTCGTGCAAACAGGTAGTTTTTTGGTACAGTCCCGAGCCATATGGAGGCACGTGAGCGGATCGGCAGGGTATTCGTCTCTCCCGGTATTGGGGGCGAGGTCATGCTGTGTCTAGGAGAGCCATTACACAAAGTCCATGGCCATGGCAGGAGATTTACTGGTAGGTACTCCAGTAGTATCTCAGGGTGTTATTGGGCTATACTCCGACACGACTTATACTGCTTTTAGGGGTCTGACGTTACTAGCCCCCTAGGCAGATATACGATACTCATTGACGAACGGACCGGACTGTATATACATTGTCACTGTTAGGCTCAGTAGGGTTTTCGGAGGAGTTCGCTCATCGGTCTCCCTTGAGTTCGCTCCTCGGCCTCCCTTGAGGTCAGTCCATGGGCAGCCGTTACGCATAGCTAGTGCCGCTGACGGTTTGTGGTTAAACCCACTGCCAGGGTACTGACGAGTCATTAGAGTCCCCCACAGAAAGTTTCCCAAGTTCGGGCGAAACGTTGTAGAGGCCGTATGGTTTTATGGCAGGGTTCGGAAAATGCACGTGCGTTTACGCACGTGTTATTTTTCGGGCAGATGATACTGGTCGGCTTAAGTTTAAGCCGGATCCGAGTATTATATTGAGTAGGTATAATATCTTTGTCTCAGTTGCATTTGTATTCGGTCGTAATACAAATGCGGGTATATTTATACTGTTTCGGGGTTATCCTGAAATTCGTTTCAGGATCACTTTTGGAAGTTGCCAGTTTCCCATTTTCTATCAGCCGTCTTTTAACATTTGGTTAAAGGCGGATTTATCTTTTCTTGGATGAGAGTGAGTCGTGCTTCTAGAAGGTTCTAGAAGGTTCTAGAATTTGTGACAAGGCTAAGTGACTCATCTTTGCATTTATTAAAGGGTGACTAGGTTTAAGTGAGTCATGCTTTGTATTAAAGCATTCTTGTTTTGGTTAAGATATTTTGAAGTGAGAAGCTTTTTGCTTATGGTCACCACTTGCTCCTACGGTCACCTCCCTCCATCATATATAAGTGGCCGGCCTTCTCTCTCCTCCTCACTTAACTTGATGTTTCATTTTGGTTAGAAAAGATTATGATAGCATTTTGGGGTCCATGGAATTTTACATATGGAATTTTACAGTTCATTTCATTCCATCACCCGATTTCCACGGCAACTTCATTAACCGATCGTCCACGGATTTGGACGAAGTGAGACAAAGTCATCTACTCATTCTCTACATCATTCTTGGTCGTCTCTTTTAGCAAACTTGACGATCGAGTTGCCTCGAGTTAGAGGCGGGAGCCCGTTTAAAGAATCGGTGATGTGGTGCCACCTCGATGAGGATATCGGAGATCGACGAGATCGGAGCAGCCACAACGGAGCGTGGGATGATGGTTGAAGAACGAAGGACTCGGATCGTTCGGTACAATCTTTCTACACTCTTTACAGTTTGTTAGTTTAGCAATAATGGCAGATCCGGGTTAAAGTATACGATAGCGCCAGTTAAAAGTTTTTTGTTCCGCATTTGGCGTCTGTAGACTGCCGGGGCGCTAGCGTAGACTTAAAGTGGTATCAGAGCCTAACCATTTTGCTATACTAACTTGTGCTAACGCGTTCAAAATATCGATCGAACCGAAAATCGAAAAACACAATTTTCTAGCCCGACAGTTTCTGTTGTTTTTAAATGGTCTCAAAAATTAATTCTACATGTCTTAAAAATCTGTGCAGGCTTTTTTAGGAATACTACAGAAAAACGACGAAGTAATTCGACTGTTCAGCCACGGATCCGCGGCCCAAGCATGGGTTTGAACGCGGATCCGCCGCAGAAAAGTCAAATCAGTTTGCCAATTTTCTACAGTGCATTCTATATTGGATTTTGTGGTTTTTGGTAAATATCGTTTTGGCCCAGATTTTGTTACTGTTCACCAGTAAGCAGTGGGGCCCACTTTTTGATATTTGGTCTTTGGTCGATCGAAATTTAAACACGTTAGTTTACAGTGCTTACATTATATCTCCGACCGGGAATGTCATTTGATCGGTAAACCGCGTCTGATTGCTATAGTTCTTTTAGACGGGTTTGCGAACGTGACATTCGAGTTGATGTTCTGTGTTGTGCTGTGATGTTGCGGATTTGTCGTGGTGGATAGCAGTGTGCAATGGTAGTACAGTTTGTGTTTATTTGTACATTTGATATTGCGGGGCAAGCGTCCAACTTGTGGACTGCCGTCACTGCCTGTTGTATAATATTCTTTTGGGGCACGACCAGGTTGCGGTCGATGTACCTATTGTACTATTTTTCATTACTGTACTAGGTTTTGCCCCGAGACGGAGTGCACGGATAGCCGGGTTCTGGAGGGCAACGGGTCCGCATCTCATGGCTTTGAGAGGCAGAGGGGTCCCACTCTAGAATTGGCAGACTATTCGCCGCACTCGTAGAGGGTACAGGTTGACCCAAGGAGGGGTGCCCAAGATTACCGGATTCCGTGGAGTGCTGGGTGGTCCATTCACTTTGCTGTAGGGGGCTGCCTCGCTTCAGGTTTTGGCGGGTAACTTGCCGCGCCCGTAGGGGTCTAGGTTTCATTGCACAGGCTATCCACACGACAGGGGAACGTCGAGTTTCAGCAGCGGCTCTGTGAAACTCGGGGATCCCAGATATCTGTATTGTTCTGTGATGCTTATTACTTTTCTGTAATGTTGCATATTATCTCGCCTGGAGCGATTATTGTATATTGGTTTATATACTATTAGATGTTGTATATGTTTTACACCCGCGCTAGTCCAGTCCCCGCTCTGTCGTTAGTTAAGTAACCTAACGGGTGATGACGGGACCCAGTGACGAATGCGGATGGCATATACGTACATTTTATTTTCGTTCTTTTCTGGTGTGATTAAATGATGGGACTGTGTTGATTCTGATCAATGCAAAGTAAAACAAACCTGTATACAGTTGTTGGAACAATTTAAAAAGTGTTATTGCAAAGACGTTTCCTTTTGTTATGCATAGCGGTATTCAGTGGAATATCCTGCACCTCATTCGACGGGGCAAGGGCCGATATCCCTTCACCGGGACCGACCCCTTGGGCAAAAGTTTGCGTCAGGGTAATAACTTCACTATAGTCGATTACAAGTTGCTTTGCATAGCGGTATTCAGTGGAATATCCTGCACCTCATTTCACGAGGAAAGAGCCGAGATCCCTTTACCGGGAGTGACCTCTTTAGCAAAAGGTTTTCGCCACTATATTTTAAAAAAAGCTATCAGGTTCCTTCAGCGATATCAAGTTCACTACGCTAAAGGTTTTTCGCCAAAAACCAGTCGTAGCCCTCCGTCACTTCTTTTGGGTATTCAGTAGTATTCAAGCTATGTATTTTGACCTAACGCCAAGGCATAGTGTTTGGTAGCTGCTGGGTATTCAATTGTTGCATAGATAGATGAGTTGGTTTGGGACAGCCGTTCTGCCATTTTGACCTAACGCCAAGGGCATGTGCGGGTGGGTTCAAATTAACAAGATAGTGATGGGTAGAACTTGGCATGTGACTTATGGCATTTTGACCTAACGCCAAGGTTATAAGAGCATGGGCAAAAATCATATCAGGAGTTTCTAAAGAAACTGAAACTTGCCGAGTATGCGCATACCTTCTGGAGTATGAGTAACGTGGATGCATTCCATCACGTTATCATGCGATGAGAGTTGGATCCTGATTCCCACTAATGAGTTGGTTTACTCTTCGGGTGATCCCGATTGATTCTTCTTTAGGTTTGGAGGAGAATTTGACAGGACAGTGGGAGGTTTCCGGATTAGATAAAGTGATAACCATTCTGATCTAGGTTAGAGTGCACGCAGAGTGTTTCTTTTCTCTCTCTCTCTTTGGCAGCGACCTTTGACCGACCCTAGACTATGAATCAGTGACCAGGTTGACCGAACCTTCTTAAAATACTGGCTTTTGGATTGTCTGAGTTGCATAAGTCATTGCCACTCCTTCTTTTACCCTTTGAATTTCTCAGAACACCCGTATTACTACGGATATCCACTTCCATTGGATAGATCCATCGTATGGTTATATACGAACTCGAAGGGACTTCTTCGAGGATGGATCCAGGTTCAGGAGAAATATAATTGGTTTATTCAGTTGTCTTTTATTATCACCTTCTCTCAGGTTGCGAGAGCTCCTTGGTTTAGGAGAGTACACCTATTACGCTTAGTGGATAGTCTTATTCCAAACCATAGGCTGGTGCCGAAAGGTAGGGAATGAAGAAAACCAATTAGCCTAAGTAGGGTGTGCAGAAGGTAATATGTAAAGACAAAATAAAAGGATTAGAAAGAGGGCAAAGTAAATTGCGACTGATATCATTCACGACCAAAACCGCGTACTTCATCGCCGCTCATATTTCACCTTTAAAAGAATAAGGTATTATTCAGTTGTCTTTTATCATCACCTTCTCTCAGTTGCGAGTACTCCTTGGTTTAGGAGGGTACACCTATTATGCTTACTGGATAGTCTTCTTCCAAACCATAGGCTGGTGCCGAACGGTAGGGAAGGAAGAAAACCATTTAGCCTAACGATGGTGTGCAGAAGGTAATGACTAAAGACAAGTAAAGGGATTTGGAGAGATGGTAATAAAATATACGGTTAAAGTCATGAATTGGATTATGGAAGAGGCATTACTATGAATACCAGGATACCCCTACGAAACATTTTAATGTTTCAGTGCATTGTTAAAGAAAAACTGTTTTCCCGATTAGACACTTACTCTAAGGGTATGTATTTACCAGGTTTCATTCTCATATCTGTATGGTTTTACAGATGATGAGTGGGAGTAAGATATTGGGAATTAGGTGATCATCCTCATTATATCGGAATTCGTTGTAATTGGTGATATTTGAGGAAATCGCCAGGGTACAGTTTTCTACCTACGACGCACAGGTTTTGAGTTGTTTAACTCAGCGGACTTATACAGAGTATTGTATGTTGTCCAAGTGTCCTTTAGGACAAAGGGGTAGGTCCTCGTACTATGTTCTGTTTACTTATAACTTCTCTAGTATTTAGACAAGTGTTTCGTAGAAATACAAGGTCTAAGTTTTGAGAAGTTGTGGGTATAAGAATAAAGTAGAGAACCAGGTATCACAAGTATCGGGATTCTTCAAAGTGATCGAAGATGTAGATTCTTGTGATTTGTATTCAGATGATAGTGATGGTTTTGAGAAACGTGTTTCTCTTTCAGGTTACTCATAATTGGATGGATTCCTAAGTTGAGTAATGCTGATTTGCCTCTTTCCATTAAGATGATATGCACTGGAGACAGCTGCATGATTTGAATATGGTTCCAATTAAATAAGTGCCAAAGTTTCTGTATTGGATATAGAATGGATCGTACCTTAAAAGAAATTAAGGTACGGGGAGTTGTCCAGCTTATGCTTAAAACCAAACACTGGATAACTCAGGGCACGTTTCTGTAATGGCTGTTTGTGGGTTGACCCTAGTTATGACGAGGGTTGATATTCTACCATTTGGAAGATCAATAGTGATATTGTTCTTGACTCGCCACAGTTTTAGTAAAAATGGATCTTTTTCAGAAAACAGTAGTGCGAGTATGGTAGAACTGGAAGTGATTCCAGAACCACGAACGATTACGGAAAATTTAATAGGACCTATATATTCGATCAGGTTTGACATTCCAATAGCCACTCCGCAGGTATGGTAGGTAACCTCAGACACCCGAGAGGTACTTCGGTAGCCTCAGGGACGGTGACAGGGAGGTTCTTATCTACCAAGACTTGACACTACTGTTGTTCCAGGATATGAGACCCGGTAGGAGGGTTGTCGTAGTCAGTGGGAGCAGCGGAAGCATAGTGGGCAAGATGCTTATATCTATTTATAGACTTGAGCAATTATAGTGGAGATAGATCATCTAATTTTGATATGACAGTCATGGGTTTGACTTCAATCAGAAAAAGGGGATGGATCAGTTAAGAAGGTAGTAGGGTGTGATGTCATGGTATCTGGATGACATACACAGAGTAGGAAGTAAAATTCCTATACTACGATCGGTTGTACTGTGGTCGTCACACAGTTGTTTCTCCAGACAGGATATGGATATAATATTTGACATTCTGGTTTCTAGATCTATGGTTTTAGATCTGGATTTGGGTAGTTTCCCAATGTGGGTACTTTGACAGATATTCTAATGGTATTTGGAATAGTTGACTCCTAGCATGGTGGTGTACCTGCAGGTGATGGAGTCACCCTCTCTAAAGGTGTCTTACAGACTAAAGGGGAGAGGGATGTGCATGATTGGTAGATCACTTGCTTAGGCAATTGAGTCAATCATGAGATGTCAAGTACCACACCAAATGTTGGTTTTGCACTAGATGCAATAAGTTTGTATTAATCCAATCCTGGAGAAACATAAGGAAGAAGTTATAGAACATAAGTACATGTTCTACGGATTTGATGACGGCAGCCTCCTTCGGGAGACGATAATCATTCCAGGCTTCAAAGGTGACGTGGATGACAGAGTGACTGTCAGAGTTTTAGTTTTTCCCTTTGACGAAGAGGGACAGTATTATGGACAGGTGGTCCAAGAGGATACTGTGGGAAGCTAGGTGCCCGATACTGATTAGGTTCAGTGATCGATTCAGTCTAAGAAGTTTGGATATGGAGTTCATTTATGAACTAAGGTCCCATCAGATATCCAGACATGTTCTAAGACAGGTATTACTCAATTCGGGAGATGGTTTTCTCCGCGAACTTGAGATTAAGAGAGATATAGAAAGATACTTCTAGGCGGATCCACTCCTTAAGGCTATTTCTCGAACACAATAGTTGTACAAACGGGCTTTGTGAAACTGATTAGTAGAGGAGTTGGATGTTCGGTTTCACACGGGCTGTGAGTAGTCGACATCGCAATATTAGCCTTGAGTGCAAGTGGGAGATTGTTGGAGATAGTGCCCTCATAGTCAATTATTGGATCGCAGGTACGTGATTGCAATGATTGCGGAGGACCTATCCCGGTAGGACTGTCTTACTCGAGATGATAGTATGCTATCTGGTTTGCCTTTATCAGTCGTGTACATGTTCAGGTGACTGATTGCATGTTACACTTTGATAGAGCCCTTAGGATCTTGCTTTACTACCAACAGTATGATGGCGATCATATACGTGAGAGTTGGGTAGTTTATATGCATATCCTTAATTGTGGTCCCTAGTCGTGGGAGTTTCGAGACAGGGCATCGATACTCCGTAGTAGACTAGTGTGTACAGTCGAGACCCCGACGAGGGGCGGTGGCCGGTCTCACAAGCCACTGGTGTCAGTTGGATCACCTAAGATGTATACAGGTGCTCATTGGGTTATGAGTACACCGGACAGGACTCGCCGGGAATCTGCTAGTTAGTATTATATCTACCGTCAGATAGCAGTTCCCTGGTGACATGTGTACAGGTTAGTTCATCGACCTGAGGTCGTCATTTGTCTCGTGTGAGTTCCCACTGTGCTTTGATTTCTACCCTACCACGGCTCAAAGGAGTCGTGCAAACAGGTAGTTTTTGGGTACAGTCCCGAGCCATATGGAGGCACGTGAGCGGATCGGCAGGGGATTCGTCTCTCCCGGTATTGGGGGCGAGGTCGTGCTGTGTCTAGGAGAGCCATTACACAAAGTCCATGGCCATGGCAGGAGATTTACTGGTAGGTACTCCAGTAATATCTCAGGGTGTTATTGGGATATACTCCGACACGACTTATACTGCTTTTAGGGGTCTGACGTTACTAGCCCCCTAGGCAGATATGCGATACTCATTGACGAACGGACCGGACTGTATATACATTGTCACTGTTAGGCTCAGTAGGGTTTTCGGAGGAGTTCGCTCATCGGTCTCCCTTGAGTTCGCTCCTCGGCCTCCCTTGAGGTCAGTCCATGGGCAGCCGTTACGCATAGCTAGTGCCGCTGACGGTTTGTGGTTAAACCCACTGCCAGGGTACTGACGAGTCATTAGAGTCCCCCACAGACAGTTTCCCAAGTTCAGGCGAAACGTTGTAGAGGCCGTATGGTTTTATGGAAGGGTTCGGAAAATGCACGTGCGTTTACGCACGTGTTATTTTTCGGGCAGATGATACTGGTCGGCTTTGGTTTAAGCCGGATCCGAGTATTATATTGACTAGGTATAATATCTTTGTCTCAGTTGCATTTGTATTCGGTCGTAATACAAATGCGGGTATATTTATACTGTTTCGGGGTTATCCTGAAATTCGTTTCAGGATCACTTTTGGAAGTTGCCAGTTTCCAGTTTTCTATCAGCCGTCTTTTAACATTTGGTTAAAGGCGGATTTATCTTTTCTTGGATGAGAGTGAGTCGTGCTTCTAGAAGGTTCTAGAAGGTTCTAGAATTTGTGACAAGGCTAAGTGACTCATCTTTGCATTTATTAAAGGGTGACTAGGTTTAAGTGAGTCATGCTTTGTATTAAAGCATTCTTGTTTTGGTTAAGATATTTTGAAGTGAGAAGCTTTTTGCTTATGGTCACCACTTGCTCCTACGGTCACCTCCCTCCATCATATATAAGTGGCCGACCTTCTCTCTCTTCCTCACTTCACTTGATGTTTCATTTTGGTTAGAAAAGATTATGATAGCATTTTGGGGTGCATGGAATTTTACATATGGAATTTTACAGTTCATTTCATTCCATCACCCGATTTCCACGGCAACTTCATTAACCGATCGTCCACGGATTTGGACGAAGTGAGACAAAGTCATCTACTCATTCTCTACATCATTCTTGGTCGTCTCTTTTAGCAAACTTGACGATCGAGTTGCCTCGAGTTAGAGGCGGGAGCCCGTTTAAAGAATCGGTGATGTGGTGCTACCTCGACGAGGATATCGGAGATCGACGAGATCGGAGCAGCCGCAACGGAGCGTGGGATGATGGTTGAAGAACGAAGGACTCGGATCGTTCGGTACAATCTTTCTACACTCTTTACAGTTTGTTAGTTTAGCAATAATGGCAGATCCGGGTTAAAGTATACGATAGCGCCAGTTAAAAGTTTTTTGTTCCACATTTGGCGTCTGTAGACTGCCGGGGCGCTATCGTAGACTTACATCGAGTTAGGGTTTCATTCTTTTAGAGGGTCCATAGAATTTCCTGCATGTCTTTCCGAATACTTTAAACCTGAAATAATAGGTTTCCGACATTCGATCGTCTCTGTCGACTCTCTACGTCTTCGTGTGAAGTCGTCTCTAGCTGGAATCAATCTATCTGATGAGCTCGCATCGGGGTAGGCAAACGAACCACCTGTCCTAGTCATTCATCCTCGGGTGACTAGCGACCTTCTATCATCTCTTAGTACAACTCGTCCTGCAATAGCTCCAACATCTAGGGCAATATCTCGTCGTTCACAGCAATAACTGGCTCACTCGTCTGCACGCTGAACAGTGCCTCAATTATCATGAATAAGCAATGCGCCAACGGTCATCAAAAATCTGGCTGGCCTCTGTCGGTGGCCTAATCCTCTGGTACTGATCGGCACGTCCGAGAAATCTCGTAAAGGCAATCCGCCAAACGCTCGTGGCACGAAAACACAGTAAAAAGACACATCTCCGCAATCGTGTGTCGCCGGAATTACGCCCTGGCCAGTCCTCGTTCGTGACGAGCTCATGCTGACCGCAACTCTAACCGTAGCTCTCCCTGCCCGTAATCGTGGCAGCAAAACCATAACTGGTACCGATGAGGCTAGATCAGGAATGAATATAATACTGAACAAAGAAATGTACATCCTAAGGCTTCTTAAGTGGAGTAGCTTATCGTAAGTATGCCGCGGAACATACCCACGGTACGTCACTCTACTTTAGTCACCTATTCCATCAACCAAGGGTCATCCTACGCTCCGAAGGTAAAACCTAACGCTCTGATACCAACTTTGTCACTTCCCGAAAGTACGGAACATAACCGGCACTTAAACTACGAAACGTCTCGAGGCGTACGTAATCTAAGTAAGCCGAAAACCAAGAAATCCAAACCAAGAAAAGTAGTAGAGTGAAGGAAAACCAACTTAAAACAAGTAGTTTTAATAGCATAAGCCGAATTGTGCGTTTTTTTAAAAAACATCAAGTATTTCTTGAAAATTTCGGCAGAGTCTCCTTTGTAAATACTGGCTCCCAAACGGGATATAACATGAATAGTATAGGAAATCAATAAAAGGCATCCCCAAGCGGGAGCTAGCTCTTCGTCAATCGACGGTCAAAACCACACAAGCAATATAATATACAGCGCCAAGGGCGAGGATCAAAACTCAAAAGGAAACTCAAAACAGCAAGAAAACCATAGAAATACAACGCGCGACTCTAAGGTCGAAAGACTAACATCACTGGTCTCTATCTCAAAATAAATACATGTTTGGTGGATGGAACTTCTAAATACAACTGAATAATAATATACAATGTATAATGATGGGTACGTTACAAATAAACCCACCTACTAGCAAGTCACCCGAAAGAAGCAGTGCCAGCAAAACCGTAATGAAACCTGTACGGCAAAACCTGCAAGAAACTGGGGCACAATGGGGGTGAGTTGCCATCTCGTGAATAGAATACATCTACGAATAGGAATCGCATGTATGACGCAATCCTAGGTGATACGATCAATATATATCCTTAAATATATAACCAGCAGCCTATAACAATGGCTAGTGTATACCTCTAAATAACAGTAATACCAAGTGCTCGTGTCAGTGCCTCAGATAGCAATATATCATATGGATGATGTACGAATGCATGAAAACAGAGTACATGTACTGAAGAAACTTCTTTCATAACTCAGTGAGATTTCTGTATTTTTAAAAAATGAGGTATCAAAAGGAAATCAGTATAAACCGTGTCTAGCATCGACACAAAAACATAAATCAACATATCTCAATATCTCAGGCTCCGGCTACCCGGACTGACCTGGATCATCAAATCTCAGTATCTCAATATCTCGAAATCTCAATGTCTCAAATCTCAATATCTAGGGCGGCGTCAGTCCAGACTGGCCCATACCATCCATCTCAAGACTACGAAGGTATCCTCCGGATATCCGACGCGTCGGGTAAAATCAACGGTCGGTAGTGCTCCCCTGCCAGGCTCAACGTCAACAACACGATCCTCTTGCCACGGGGTACCGCACCGGGTCCACCATGTACCCGAAACGGTTCCTCCACTCCTCGAACTCGGGTCTCGAAATCCATCAGCAAACTCATGGTGGACGACTCATACATCATGGGAAAACAGCGCTTTTTATTTAAAAAGAGAGAAGAAGTTTGTATAAGTTATGCGGTTTTCCCCCAAATCCAGAAAATCTCATGGAAATCCGAATCCAAAACCTCAATAGCACGTAAGATAGTGAATATATGCATGAGAATCCATAAATGCGGCATAACAGTGAATAATAACATGCATGAAGTAGCAGGTAATAACTACAATGTCTAAACTAGCATATAAGGCAAGTACACTAATATCATGTCTAAACTATGAGCTAACAGGCTATGTCAATGTAATAGTATTTTCTAAGTGTACGTTACATGGCAATTACCGATGAAGATGTGTGTGAGCCGGCAAGTAAGTGTACGTAGTACATACGCATCATCGGTAATGGTGATGGTGTCCTAACAGCATGATGTCAATAATGAAATATGAATTACTATAAGTATGCGATGCGGAGCAACAGCAATAATATGCGGGAGCTGAATACTAGACACAACGATAACTAAACTGCATTACCCTAATATAAGTCCTACAATAGTGCCTTTTAAAATAACACGAATCGCGGTGTTTTGAAAATAAGGGCTACGGTGTTTTTAAGAAAAGATACGTCTTTTGAAATATCCTTAGAATCCCTTGACCTGTCTATTAAAATACCCACGATTCGTTAGTTTTGAAATAGGTAGGAGTCTAATCTAATCTAACAACTACACTAAACTATACGGCTGAACTAACAAGCTGAACTACAGGTAAGGAAACCTCCTAACATCTGAGTCGATACGTATACATACCTGTATATATATTAGTCGATGATCCCGCCTCAATAATATCATATCCGATACCATATCTATAATCAGACATCCCAAGTCAAGAGTGCGGATCAATCATCAATATATAGCTCGTACGTAAATCCGTCGTACGTCATCCCCAAATCTGGGTACGGGTCAATATCATACTCATCACACTGTTCATCTGGTGTCCTCTTTATCAAGATCATCATCTCGGGTACTGACCTACGTCTAGTACATTACTAATATCATTATTCACATGGCATTGTCATCTAAAGACACGCTATAACATCAGGACGTATCTCAAGTACGAATCCTGCCATATCACCGATCTCACGGCCTCAACTCAAATCTCATCGACTCATCTCAATCCCAAGTATCATCCGCAAATCCAGTATATGAACACCTAATCCCGTACCCAGGTGAACACATAAACACATCTCCCCATATACGCACAGGTAATAACATAGATGTATGCATGTGTGTGCGTGCATGTGTGGGTGTAACAACTACTCTAGGGTTTCGCAACTAACACCAAACTAATCCATGAACACCTAGAATCTACCTTTATCATCAAGTCTCATATCAACATAATATAATTAAAATATATGTGTGTATACGCATTCGTATACATCACCACGAACTTCGGGGGTGCTATACGCCATCCACCCGACTTCTCCCCGTAGATATAAATCTACTCACCAGGTCCTCCCTCGTCGGTGCCGACGTCGCCACGCGCTTGCTTGTCGTCTCGAAGTCCACATGGGATACCTACATATCATAACGCACCGTATCTCATTAAAACCAAATTCGAAATCGAAACGGCGTACGAAAATCAAATCGGCACGCGTATCACGCATAAGTCAAAACCTATCGCCTATGCAGGCAAGAATAGCCAAACCAACCCTCGATGTCGATGTACAAACGTCAAACCATCGAGAAAAACCCAAACACTCTCATTTGCGCATTCACGAACACTAATTATAATATAAAATAGGTTAAAATTCACAAAAACCCTAAATTCACCTTAAAAGCCATTTTTACAAAAATCTAGCAAGCAAAAATTACCCGTTTTAGAACAAAACTCGACGTTTAAACAAATCTAGCGGCCATAATACTTATTAAATATCTTAAATAAGTCAAAAAATCAATTTCCATAATTTAATCTCATTAAATTCCATTAACCCCAAAATTTTAGTTTACAAAATACCCAATTTTAACAATTTTATAGCAAAAATACACAAACAACAATTTAGCTTGGATTTTCATGAACTAAAAGCATTAAACCACTCAATATAATATTTATAATGACATGAAACCTTAATTTGAATTTTATCTCACAAGAATATAATTATTTTTAAAACCTAGTTTACAATTTATATAAATATCACAATTTAAATCAAAAAAAAGCAAATTAGCAACTTAATTTGATTTAGCAAAATATTAATATGGCAAATACCTCCCACAACTATAGTCTCACAACACAAAACCCTAACTAGATTTTTCACAAACCCTAATCTAAACCTTCTCTTGCAAACCCACAACTTTCAATTAAACCGAAATTAAGCACCTAACAAGCTTCAATAAGGAATTTAAATCAAAAATGAACAATGGGTCAAAAGTTATAGCTCACAACCATGAATCAAACTACAAATCTAGACCTCCAATTTGGAATCCTTGCACCAAGATCCATGCTAAAGAAGATGAGGGGAAATGGGTAGGAATCGGATTTGGATTTTAGCTTGATTTTTGAGGTATTTTGATGAATTTTTTTGAGGGAAAATGAGGGGAGAAGAGGGGAAAGGGGGCTGCTGTTGGGGCCTTCAGAATTTCAGCCAGAAATGTGGGGAAGGATGAGGGAGGAGAGAGAGTGAGGTGGAGAAAGTGGGGGAAAGTCAAAGTCCACCATTTTACTTTTATCTTTATCTTTTCTTTTCTTCTCTTTTCTCTTGAAAGTGAGGTGATTGGAGAGAGAGAGAGGGAGGGGCTGTCAAGTGGAGTCGGCCACATGGGGAGAGGGAGAGAGGGTGAGGTGTGGGTGTGTAGGTTAGAGAAAAAGATAAATGTATTACCCCAATTCCCATTAACACTAATTTCACTAATTAAGCCCTTTTTCTTCAATATTTTCTAAACCGTTTTGGAAAACGATTTCGTTTCAGAAACAATAGGTTAAAATTTTGTTTAATGTATTATGATCCACAAAATTTGTTTCAACTCATTCCAGTTTGTAATTTTCCCTAATTAAATGTATTAGGGACGCCTTAAAATAATATTAAAATAATTAATTTCGGAAAATTTTTCAGAAAATTCGAAATTTCACCAGTGGCTCAATAAACACTAAATACTAGCAATTACATAGCTAGAATATGTATATTTAATTTTATAATAAAGATATTTGTATTTTGACTTTTTACGGAAACCCCCTTATTTTACCGTTTTTCCGAAATTTCACCGAAACGATTTTCAAAACGTTATATGATCACATCAAGAACCCACAAGCCGTCAGCGGTACTAACTAGACGTAACGGCTATCCGGGTATTGAGCGATCAGAAGATCAGCAAGAAAGCCCGCTCCAACTCCTGCAAAAGCCTGACGGTAACACTTGCCGTACAGTTCGGTCTCCTCGTATGATATGTCGCATATCACGTCTTGGGGTGGTAAACGTCAGACCCCAATAACCGATAAGTCATGCTGATGTGAGGCTCATAACGGGTCGAGAAATGACTGGTAACACTTACCAGTAAATCTCTAAATCAGCCCTGGCCAGGGACATCCCTGTTATGGCGAATCGAGCATAGCGCAACATCAACCCCCAATACCGGGAGAGACGAAACCCCTCCCATCGCTCATTTCCTCCATGTGACTCTGGACTATACCCAATAACCACCGTTTTGCATGGCCTCTTGGACGTGGTAAGGTGGAAATCAAAGCACAGTGGGAATCACACAAGACTCTATGGCGATCTCGGGTCTACAGACTAACCTGTATCAGTGTCACCAGAGAACTGCCATCTGACGTGAGGTATAATACCATCTGGGAGTTCTCGGCGAGTCCGTCCAGTGTACCCAGTCTCCACTGAGCACTCGTATACCATCTCTGATGTTAAACATTAATAGATATGGGATCATCCATCGCTCATCTCATGGGTCGAGAAGCGATACACTAGTCTACTCTGGAATATCGATGCCCCGTCTCGATACACCTACGACCAGGGACATTAAAAGGATGAACTTATGGACTACCATGGCCCCATTAGTATGATCCACATCATATTCCTAGTAGTCAAGTACACATCCTAATGGCTTTACCAACATGTAACCATAAGACAGTATCAAGAGACAAGTATACATGTAAAGATAAAGAGCAACCAGATAGCATACTATCATATCGAGCAAGAAAGTCCTCTCTATATATGTCCAAGCATCCAATATAATATACATCATATGTACAATACTGGTCTCTATGGCATACATATAACTAACAATCTGTAAGTCGACGTTAGACACCCCACATGATGCGGGGAGGCGGAATAGGTAAAACAATCATTTTGTTTAAGTTAACATCGACTAACTTTATGGATCTTTGCTAAACCCTAACTAACAACTATATAGAATTGATTAACTACTATGATAGATGATTATACCTATAAAATCAAGTCCTTCTTGCTCTTGTAGTTCACCTCCTCATCGGCCTCCTCGATGTGATAGAAGATCCACCCGAGAGTTCCTTTTCCAAGCTTTAACCTCTCACTTGAGGTAACTGGGTGACTATGAGTGCTAATCAAAGTAACGTAGAGGATATAGTAGAGGATTAGGGATCTGTTAGTCTTGCTAACCCTAGGATCTCAACACATGAGAGGATTAGGGTTAGGTCTTTGAAGAGAGAGAGCTTGAGGAGAGAGAATGTGAAAGTGAGAATGATATGAATTATGTCTCATTTCAATATATGATGAAGCATAAAGAATATCAAATAAATCATTATGTGATATTTACAACCATGCTTCATTTAATACAAACAATGAATCATCTCATGAGTCATTAAGCAATAAATGCTTCATTAACTCATTTGGATGATTCATCTCATGAGTCACTAATCCATTTAATGCAAATAACACCTAAGCTCTCCACCTCATCTATCTTCTAAAAGCTTCTTGACTAATTACGAGAATGCCCCTCCCATCCATGAAAACACGGAAATACTGAGACTGTATAAATCTAATAATCCAATACTATAATCTGGCTTAAACTAAAGCCGGCTAGTAAAAATTGTCCGAACATCGTACGTGCATAAATACACGTATGTGTTCGAACCTTATCGTACAACCATACGACCTCTATATCGTTTCTCCAGAAGCAGGGAAACTCTCTGTGTGGGACTCTAAAGACTCGACACTACGCTGGCAGTGGGTTTAACCACAGGCCGCAAGCGGTACTAGCTGTACGTAACGGTCCCCAGGTAGATGTCGATAAGAAGGCCGATGAGGAAACCCATCCGAACTCCTACTGAGCCTGATGTGACAATCTCCGTATAGTTCGGTCTGTTCGTCTAAGACTATCGCATATCTGGCCTAGGGGAGCGGCAAGCGTCAGTCCCCTAAAAGTGGTAAAAGTCGTGTCGGAGCGAAGCCCATTACACCTTGAGAAGCTACTGGAAAACCTACCAGTAAATCTCATTTGCCCTTGCTAGGGACTTTGCGTAATGGCTCTCCAAACACAACCGATATCAACTCCCAATACCGGGAGAGACAAATCCTATTTAATCGCCACTGCCTCCAAGTGCTTCGGGACTGCACCCAACTGCTACCTGTTTGCACGACTCCTTTAAGCCGTGGTAGGGTAGCAATCTAAGAACAGTGGGAACACACTCGAGACGAAGCAGCAGTGTCAAGTCTGCGGACAATGCTGTACTCATGTCACCTGGGAACTGTTAACTAACGATGGGTATATTACCAACCAACAGTTCCTTACGAGTCCTGTCCGGTGTACCCGTAAACCAACGAGCACTTGTATACTATCTCCAGCACAACGTTCTAATGGCTGTGGGACAGACCATTTCCCCTGCTGGGATGAGAAGCGTACACACTAGTCTACTCTGGAGTATCGATGCCCTGTCTCGATAATCCTACGACTAGGGACCTGAAAAAGGATGTGCTTGTTGACTACCCAGCCCCCACTAGTGTGACTGCCATCACAACGCTGGAAGTCAAGCAAGATCCTATGGGCTCTATCAATATGTATTCATGATATGTTAAAAGAAACATACACACATATTAAGATAGATATAAACAAGGTAGCATACTAGTATGTTGAGCGAGACTGTTAATATAACTGTCAATATCCCAAGCTTCCATTAAGTAATATACAAACTAGTATGATACAATAATGGCTCCTAGGGCATATACACTAACAATCTCCCACTTGCACTAGGGCCATATACTGGCGTATCGAAGACCTTTCATCTCGAGTAGCCTCTCAAACTGTATCTGAGGTAAGGCCTTTGTGAATGGATCTGCAGTGTTCTCCTCTGTAGCAACTCTCCGGACCCGATCTCCTGGCGATCTATGATCTCCCTGATCAGGTGATACCGCCTTAAGATGTGTCTGGACTTCTGATGGGACCTGGGTTCCTTTGCTAAAGCTATAGCCCCGTTGTTGTCACAATACAGAGGTATTGGATCAACAATGGATGGAACCACCTGAAGTTTTGTTAGGAACTTCTTTATCCAGACTGCTTCTTTTGCGGTATCGCAAGCAGCTATATACTCCGCTTCCATCGTCGAGTCAGTAACGGTGTCCTGCTTGGAACTCTTCCAGCATACCGCCCCTCCATTGAGGGTAAAGAAATAACCTGACATGGACTTGGAGTCATCCTTGTCACTCTGGAAGCTGGAGTCTTCAAAAGCCTCGATCTTGAGGTCTTTTCCGCCGTAAACCAAGAACATATCCTTAGTCCTTCTCAGGTACTTGAGAATGTTCTTTACTGCTATCCAGTGCTTCTCCCCTGGGTCTGACTGATACCGGCTCACTACGCTCAGTGCGTAAGCTACATCAGGTCTGGCGCACAACATCGCATACATTATAGAGCCTACAGCAGAAGCGTATGTTAGTTATATGTATGCCCTAGAGGCCATTACTATATATAGGATGTATATTATAGTGGATGCTTGGACATATATAGGGATGACTTTCTTGCTCGATATGATAATATGCTATCTGGTTACTCTTTACCTTAACATGCACACTGATTGTCTCTCTGTTACATGTTGGTAAATCCTTTAGGATGTGTACTTGACTACCTGGACTATGATGCGGATCATACTAGTGGGGACATAGTAGTCCATAAGTACATCCTTCAAAGTCCCTAGTCGTGGGTGTATCGAGACGGGGCATCGATATACCAGAGTAGACTAGCGTGTAGCTTCTCGACCCATATAGATGAGCGATGGATGATCTCATATCCATTGGTGTTTGACATCAGAGATGATATACGGGTGCTCAGTGGAGACTGGGTACACTGGACGGACTCGTCGAGAACTCCCAGATGGTATTATACCTTACGTCAGATGGCAGTTCTCTGGTGACACTGGTACAGGTTAGTCTGTATACCTGAGATCCTCATAGAGTCTTGTGTGATTCCTACTGTGCTTTGATTTCCACCTTACCACGTCCAAGAGGACATGCAAAACGGTGGTTTTTGGGTATAGTCCCGAATCACATGGAGGCAATGAGCGATAGGAGGGGTTTCGTCTCTGCCGGTATAGGGAGTTGATGTTGCACTGTGCTCGATTGGCTATAACAGGAAGTCCTTGGCCAAGGCTGTTTTAGGGATTTACTGGTAAGTGTTACCAGTAGTTTCTCGACCCGTTATGAGCCTCATATCGACACGACTTATCGAGTTATTGGGGTCTGACGTTTACCACCCCTAGGCGAGATATGCGACATATTAGACGAACAGACCGGACTGTACGGTAAGTGTTACTGGTTGGATTCACAGGAGTGTGAGCGGGCTTGCTCGTTGATCTTCTGATCGCTCAATACCCGGATGGCCGTTACGTTTAGCAGACCGCTTGCGGCTTGTGGGTGTTTGATATGATCATCACCTACTGCCGGCGTATTGACGAGTCTTTAGAGTCCTACACAGGGGTTTCCTGGCTCAAGCGAAACGAAATAGGAGCGCATATGAGATATGTGCGGGACCGAGAATAATACCAGTATGTGATACTGTATTCTATTCTCGCGATTTGTATCATCGGTCGGTTATATGTGATATAGTCGGGTTACCGAATCAAGTGTTGATTCGATACATTGATACACTTGATATTAGTCGGTTATATGCGATATGACCGGATCGTTAAATCAAGTGTTGATTTAATGATTTAATGTATAATTATATATTTGATATATTACTTTACATTAACTAGTATTGGTTCACTTAAGATTGATTTTCTCACTTGAATGTGCACATTGTTTATATGTGATATATGCAAGTGTACATGTTTGTATCATGCTTGATGATACAAACAAGTTAAGTGTATGAGACTTGAACCAAATCAAGGTTAAATTAGGGTTTACTATTTTCCTAACAAATAACAAAAGAGTGAGACTTTGGTCAAAGTTATCAAGCTTCATGAAGCTTGAAAAACATTGATAAAGTCAACTCTTTTGTCATTTGTTTAAAGATATTAGTTAACCCAACCTTTAACCTAATGCTTTGGTTAATTCTCTACATGAGTTAAGCATGAGGGCTTAACTCAACCATGGTGCCATTATTTATTGGATAAGTTTTCATTTGGAGACATAATTCTTTTCTTCCTCTTCTCCTTCATCAAGCTCACAAAAGCTTGCTAGCTCCAATGGTGCCATGAGAAAAAGGGTGAGAAATCCAATTCTAAAGTGAACCCACTTCTTATTTCTTCATCCTCTACTACTTGCCATGTAGTATAGGGTGTTCTCTTCACAAAGTTTTTGACCAAGTGAAGGAATAGCTTGAGTTTGAGTCTCCCCGACGTAGATCATCTTCGGCCTCGAAGTCAACGACCTAGCCCGATTATTTCTCCGACGAAACCATCACTTGAGTCCAGGATTCCGATGATCGCAGTGGAGGGACATCAACACGGAGCTAAAGAAGTGGAGGACCGGATCTACAAAGGTTGTAGTCACTTTCACTTGTAGTTAAGTCGTTAACTTGCATGTTCTTTCGCCTTACCTCTAGTAATCGATCTAGTTTAGGGTTTCTCGGCACCGGAAAATTTGAATTTGGCATGGTTGATGCCTTGTGGAACCTCTTGAGTGTGCCTAGTAACCCTACAGCGTAGGGTATAATCGACATGTGATTCCTTTCCAAATCAGTCTTGGGAGACATCTCTTTGGAGAGGGTGATTCCGTGACAAGCTGGTAAATTACCACGCTTAGAATCTTCCATACTGAATCTTTTCAGGATAGTGTTGATATACCTGGACTGCGAAAGTCCCAACATCCTCTTAGATCTATCACGACAGATTCGGATCCCCAGAATATAAGAGGCATCACCCAGGTCTTTCATGGAGAACCTGTGTGACAAGAATCCTTTGACAGATTGTAGCATAAGAATGTCATTTCCTATTAAGATAATGTCATCCACGTACAAGACGAGGAATACGACAGTTCATGCTACAATTTTACTATATATACATGGTTCATCTGGATTTTTGATAAAGTCATATTCTTTGACCGTTTCATCAAAACAGATGTTCCAACTCCGCGATGCCTGCTTTAGTCCATAAATGGACTTAAGCAACTTGCACACTTTCCCGCTGCTCCCACTCTGATTGAAACCTTCTGGCTGATCCATATAGACGCACTCTTCTAAATTACCATTTAGAAAGGCCGTCTTTACGTCCATCTGCCAGATCTCATAATCATGGAAGGCGGCAATGGAAAGAAGGATCTGAATGGATTTGAGCATAGTCACTGGAGAAAAAGTTTCGTCATAGTCCAAACCAGGTCTTTGACGAAAACCCTTTGCAACAAGTCTAGCCTTATAAGTTTCCACCTGTCCATCTACACCAATCTTTTTCTTTAAGATCCATTTGCATCCTATGGGTTTTACCCCATCTGGAGCAAAGTCCAAAGTCCATACTTTGTTGGTGTACATAGACTCCATCTCGGTCCGCATTGCATCCGGCCATCTTACCGAGTCGCCGCTCTGGATGGCCTGCCGGAAGCTAGTAGGTTCATCATTATCAATGACCCAATCCTCTCTATCCTCGTCTATGATAAAACCGTAGTATCTCTCAGGCGGATGAGACGGCCTACTACTCCTGCGGAGGGGTGCGGGAATGTCCTGTTCTTCTTGAACTTCTGGTTCTACCAAACTTTCACTAGTAGTTTGTGGTTCTGGAATTTCTTCCAGTTCTATTTCGCCCCCATTTGTTTCCTTTTCTAAAAACTGCTGTTCTAGAAAATGGGCATTACGAGAAACAAAAAACCTTTTGTTCCTATGCGTAATAGAAAAAATAAACCTTGGAATTCTTTGGATATCCCACAAACTTACACTTTACTGAGCGTGCCTCGAGTTTGTCCGCATGCTTCTTTTTAACAAAAGCTGGACATCCCCATATCTTCAAATACTGAAGATAGGGTTTCTTCCCACTCCACATCTAATATGGTGTGGTAGGCACAGTCTTGGTAGGAACCCTATTCAAAAGACATGCAGATGATTCTAGCGCATAACCCCATAAAGATCGCGGTAACTTAGCATTACTCATCATGGAATGCACCATATCTAATAGGGTTCGGTTTCGTCTTTCCGATACACTATTATGCTGTGGAGTGTATGGAGGAGTAAGCTGAGAGAGAATTCCTTTCTCTTTTAGGTAACCTAGGAACTCGGCACTTAAGTATTCACCACCTCGATCAGATCTCAGTGTCTTGATACTTTTGCCGGTTTGGTTTTCTACTTCATTCTTATATTCTTGGAATTTCTCAAAGGCCTCGGATTTATGTTTCATGAAGAAAATGAATCCATACCTAGAGAAATCATCCGTAAAAGTAATGAAATATGAAAAACCGCCTCTTGCATGTGTATACATTGGACCACATACATCACTGTGTATGAGTCCTAAGAGCTCACTCGCTCTTACTCCATGTCCAGTGAATAGAGTCTTTGCCATCTTTCCTTTGAGACATGATTGACAAGTTGCATAAGATTGATATTCGAACGGATCCAAATATCCTTCTCTATGTAACTTAGTTAACCTTGTCTCATTGATGTGACCTAGTCTACAATGCCATAAGAAAGCCTGATTTATATCTGGAGACTTTCTTTTTAGTGTGTTCTAGACATTGAAAATCTGTAATTGGTTTAACACGTATATACCGTTATCTAGTGTACCGGACCTAATCAAACCATGATTAAGGTGGATGTTAACAACATCGCTTACAAACATGAAATCATAACCTTCTTTTGATAACAACGATACTGATATGATATTACACGTTAAACTAGGTACACAAAAACAGTTGCGCAAAACCAAAATATGTCTACTCGTCAATCCTAGGTGATAATCCCCTACGGACACTGCACCCACGCTAGCTCCGTTAGCAACCTGGAGGGTCATATCACCAACCTTCAGCACTCTACGGTTTCTCAGTGCCTGCAATGAATTGCATATATGAGATCCTGATCCGGTATCCAATACCCAGGAAGTAGCGTTGATTGACAGACAATTTTCAATTACAAACATACCTGAAGTCGAAGCCACAGCTTGCTTTGGGTCCTGATTCTTGGCAATCCAAGCTTTGCAATCTTTCTTCCAATGGCCTTTCCTGCGACAGTGGAAGCACTCGTCCTTTGCCACTACTAGCACCACAACCTTTGCCTTTCCCTTGACTCCCACCTTACCAACACCACCTCTTGGTTTGGTAGCGGCCTTCTTCCTTCCATTGGCCCTTGCCTTGGACCTGGAAGAGGAAGCACCACAAACAAACATAGTGGGTGTTTCCCTTGCTTTCTGCAAGGTGCCTCTGCACTCCTCAACATGTTAAGGAGTTCTGGAAGCTCAACTTCCTTACCTTGAATGTTGAAATTCAAGATAAACTGGGCGTAGGTGGAAGGAAGGGACTGGAGAATCAAGTATGTATACAGCTCATTCTCTAATGTTGTCCCGAGGTCTGCGAGCTCTTCAATATAACCAATCATCTTAAGGACATGTTCCCCTACAGATAATCCAACGACCATTCTCGACAGAAACAAGTTCTTCGAGGTCTCGTATCTAGCTATACGAGATTGCTCTCCATGAAAATCCTTGGTGTGGAGAAATATAGATTCTAGATACATATTCTCGTGCCTCCTCTGATGTTCATTATTCATAAAGGAAAGCACGATACACTTGGCCTTCGTGCAGTCTAACTCCCAGGTCTTGCGGATTTTCATATCCGCGACACTGGATTCTGAACCAGGGACAGCAGGTGCCTTAGTAGTAAGGACATACCCCAATTTGTCATAGGTAATAACCATCTTAACATTCCGAAACCAATATTTATAGTTTGGCCCTGTCAAAATATTTTTATCTAATAGTAACTTAAGGCATGTCATGTTCTGGGTCGCTGCAATGAAAGAGAGAGATCACTTTAGCATGATGCTCTTGCAAGTTTAGAGTGGTTTTTAGTTTATCTAAACTGGATGGCTCCCACTGCTTCTCGAATCCCTCCTCAAACCAAAAAGGAAGAACTAGTCAGGACTATTCTCACTGTACAATACTTGCTTAACCGTTCAGCCAAGCCGGTGTCGGTACTTCGAGGGAGGTTTTACGACGCTTTCGCGAAGTTCCTTAATTAAATAACCACTTTTCTCTGAGGGCGTAGACCCGCTGAAACCTTTCTCGACACCTACTTGGTTTATAGCATTGATCGTTAAGTGACGAATCTCCTGATGAGTAGCGGATACTCACAGTAGGATCGGGATCCAAATATCATCGTGTGATAAAGCCGAAGGAATCCTTCTAAAATTATCACTCCAAATGGTATGCAACTCTTAGCGAATTTCAGTTTCTTTAGAAATTCCCGATATCAATTTTCTGCCCCATGCTCTTATGACCTTAGCGTTGGTCAAAATGTCATAAGTCACATGTCAAGTTCTACCCATCATTATCTTGTTAATTTGAACCTATCCGTACATACCCCTGACGTTGGCCAAATGATAATACGACTGTCCCAAACTAACTCATCTATTTATTCAAAAAATGAATACCCAGCAGCTACCAAACACTATGCTTTGGCGTTGGTCAAAATACATAGCTTGAATACTACTGAATACCCAAATGAAATGACGGAGGGCTACGAATGGTTTTGGCGAAACCGTGAACGTAGTGAACATGATATGATCGAAGGAACCTGATAGCTTTTAAAAGGAGTGGTTTAGGCTTCGCAATTAAAAAATTATCTTCTGTTTTAAAATAACCGAGTAATTTCTTTTAAACTGTTCCAACGATTCAAATTTGGTTTATTTTCTTTGCATTATAATAATGTGTTCCATAATTAGCATATCATTGCAGAAAACAACAAAAATACAACGTCCTATTATGCCATCCGCATTGGCCACTAGGCCCCGTCATTCACCCGTTAAGTTACTTAACTAACGACAGAGCGGGGGCTGGGCTAGCGCGGGTGTAAAACATAAGTGACGCCTAATAGATATCATACATAGATATTGTACATTCTTCAGACGCAATAATAGTCATTCCAGATCACAGATGAACATATTGGATTTTCTACGAATCCGCATTCCTTTTGAGCCTGCAAAGAAAGACGGATTACACAGTCGCGATGAATAGCCCAAACCCTACCCTAGACCCCTACGGGTACGGCAAACTACCCTCCTAGTACCCGAAGTGAAGCGGTCTCCCTCAACGACGTGAGTAGGCCACTAAACACTTCAAAGTAACCTGTAGTTTGTGCACCCCATCTTGGGTCTATCCTAGGAGCAGAAAACAGTAAATGAAATAATACAACGGTGGCTATAACCTCAACCCGGATATGCCCCGCAGAAGAATTTTACAACAAATTACAATTTACATTTGAATGAAAGAAACACTCGTCTCACATCCCCGGATATCCACTCATGACAATCCAACAAGTCCACATTCATAAACCAGTAAAAACCATTACAGAAATGTGCAACCCCCTGGTAACCGACATAGTAGCAGTCAGGGGAGGTTTACGAACACATTAAACACAACACAGATATAATCAAGTTAGCCAAACATCTTAGAATTTTGATCAAGCAAACACAAATGAATCTAATCCAAATAATTCTCTATGCACATGAAACCTGAACAGAAACAAAACATCCCAGAAAATACAACATCAACACAGAAGAATAACTGAGAAAATTTGGGTCGACTCGGAGGCGGATCGCTTGGAACGGCGGCGGTTCCGCGGTGGTATGGCCGATTCACAGTCCCAAATTTCTTCACAATTCTTAAAATTCCCTGCTTGTATTTTTAAGGGTCCATGAAAAATTTTTAGACCCATTTTAAAATCGGCAGAAACATGGTGAAAACATCGTATTTTCGGGTTCGTTTTGCGATCGAATTTCTAACGATTTTGCTAACATGTTAGTTATGGTTTAGCTAGGCTCTGATACCACTGTAAGTCGACGTTAGACACCCCACATTATGCGGGGAGGCGGAATAGGTAAAACAATCATTTTGTTTAAGTTAACATCAACTAACTTTACGGATCTTTGCTAAACTCTAACTAACAACTATATAGAAGTGATTAACTACTATGATAGATGATTATACCTAAAGAATCAAGTCCTTCTTGCTCTTGTAGTTCACCTCCTCGTCGGCCACCTCGATGTGATAGAAGATCCACCCGAGAGTTCCTTTTCCAAGCTTTAACCTCTCACTTAAGGTAACTAGGTGGTAATGAGTGCTAATCAAAGTAACCTAGAGGATATAGAAGAGGATTAGGGATCTCTTAGTTTTGCTAACCCTAGGATCTCAACACATGAGAGGATTAGGGTTAGGTCTTTGAAGAGAGAGGGCTTGAGGAGAGAGAATGTGAAAGTGAGAATGATATGAATTATGTCTCATTTCAATATATGATGAAGCATAAAGAATATCAAATAAATCATTATGTGATATTTACAACCATGCATCATTTAATGCAAACAATGAATCATCTCATGAGTCATTAAGCAATAAATGCTTCATTAACTCATTTGCATGATTCATCTCATGAGTCACTAATCCATTTAATGCAAATAACACCAAAGCTCTCCACCTCATCTATCTTCTAGAAGCTTCTTGACTAATTACGAGAATGCCCCTCCCATCCGTGAAAACACGGAAATACTGAGACTGTATAAATCCAATAATCCAATACTAGAATCTGGCTTAAACTAAAGCCGGCTAGTAAAAACTGTCCGAACATCGTACGTGCATAAATACATGTATGTGTCCGAACCCTGTCGTAAAACCATACGACCTCTATATCATTTCGCCTGAAGCAGGGAAACTCTCTGTGTAGGACTCTAAAGACTCGACACTACGCTGGCAGTGGGTTTAACCACAGGCCGCTAGCGGTACTAGCTGTACGTAACGGTCCTAGGTAGATGTCGATAAGAAGGCCGGTGAGGAAACCCATCCGAACTCCTACTGAGCCTGATGTGACAATCTCCGTACAGTCCGGTCTGTTCGTCTAAGACTATCGCATATCGGGCCTAGGGGCAGCAAGCGTCAGTCCTCTAAACGCGGTATAAGTCGTGTCGGAGCGAAGCCCATTACACCTTGAGAAGCTACTAGAAACCTACCAGTAAATCTCGTTTGCCCTGGCCAGGGAATTTGCGTAATGGCTCTCCAAACACAGCGCGATATCAACTCCCAATACCCGGAGAGACGAATCATATCTAACCGCCACTGCCTCTAAGTGCTTGGGACTGCACCCAACTGCTACCTGTTTGCACGACTCCTTTGAGCCGTGGTAGGGTAGCAATATAAGAACAGTGGGAACACACTCGAGACGAAGCAGTAGTGTCAAGTCTGCGGACTATGCTGTATTCATGTCACCTGGGAACTATTAACTGATGACTGGTATAATATCAACCAACGGTTCCCTACGAGTCCTTTCCGGTATACCCGTAACCCAACGAGCACCTGTATACTATCTCCAGCACAATGTACTAATGGCTGTGGGACAGACCATTTCCCCTGCTGGGATGAGAAGTGTACACACTAGTGTACTCTGGAGTATCGATGCCCTGTCTCGATAATCCTACAACTAGGGACCTGAAAAAGGATGTGCTTGTAGACTACCCAGCCCCCACTAGTGTGACTGCCATCACAACGCTGGTAGTCAAGCAAGATCCTATGGGCTCTATCAATATGTATTCGTGATATGTTAAAAGAAACATATACACATATTAAGATAGATATAAACCAAGTAGCATACTACTATGTTGAGCGAGACTGTTAATATAACTGTGAATATCCCAAGCTTCCATTAAGTAATATACAAACTAGTATGATACAATAATGGCTCCTAGGGCATATACACTAACACAATCATCCTCAACCCGGAAGTTCCCCAACAAAAGAATATTACATACAATGACTTTTACATGAATGAAAATGAAAAACTCTCATCTCACATAAAACCCCCGGCTATTCAAAACACGACGATCCAATATAACATATCACAGCAACACATAACATCACATGTCATCAACGTAAGTAAGTATGCGTATCCCAATTGTCGTTGACATATAGCACCGAAACCGGCGATACACCACATATTACACTTACGGTCGCAGAAAACAAAGTGAAAAACTACAACAGTTGGAATCCGCAACCACCTTAGACATCACATGCCTAACTAAATGAATTCTATAGACATCGCATGCCTAAAAATTATAAACCCCACATTTTAGTCTCGATCTCAAAAAAACTTTTCTATACCAAGTCGGGAAATTCAACAAGATTCCCAACACCCTGATCGAATGCTCGTCGGAAACTTTAGTAGACGGCCGCACCCCCGATGCCGTCGACGAAGTACACTAAGGTGGAACACCGCTGCCGCGAGCACCCGAACGGATGCTTTTGGCGACGGGGTTCTCCTACAGTCACTTGGTCGGGGCTATAGGGCGTGGCTGTCTAATAATGTTACCCGGCGAGTATCCGCGTACTCTACGTGATTGCAACGGACTTTTGATCACATCAAAATCCCGTGGCAACCGATCAAATGAGACTAAATTGCTAGATTTATAACATTCAAATTAGTTATCTTATAACTACTTGTGGATTCCAAATATTGTATCCCATCACATGTTACCTGGACGATGTTAAACTTTTCGATCGATTTATCAAAGTCCCACAATTTTCCGACAGCTCAACACTTAAGCACAGTTTTAATAATACCCAGAATATGCCACAGTACCTATAAACCAGCCATAGAAGGGCAAACCCAAGCCTCACTCATGTTGCCATGGAACTACGTCAAACCCTAGGGTTTGACCGCGATTCCACGATCAAAAAGTCGAGTTAGGGTTTCATTCTTCTAGAGGGTTCATAGAATCACTTGCATGTTTTTCCGAATAAGTTAAACTTGGAAAAATGGGTTTTTGACATTCGATCGAACTTTTTAACTTCACCTAGACAACATGCGAATATCCCGAAACAATGTTAAAACTATGAATATGAAACACTCTGAATTGTTTATAGTGTAAGATTACATCACATGCAAAATTAGCAAAAACAAACAACACCTGAAACACCAAATCCAAATACCTGGAACACACCCAAAAATTTAACCCATTCCTCCACAAAAAATCCGATGTTGCCGGAAAAAGTGTGAATGTCGCCAGCCTTTATCCGAGGGAGGGGATTAAATTTCTTGTGTGTTCATGTTGCATCTCATACAATATTCTGCAATTGTTTAAATAATTTTCTGAAAGCTTTTTAAAATTGAAAGAAACTAGTGTTTCGCGTTGCAAGTTTCGAAGTTGTTTCCGTTTCGTAATTCTAACAAAATCAGTCTAAATTTCTAATATGGCTCTGATACCACTGCAGGGTTACCTAAGACGACAACAAGGTTTCGGGAGGAATCGTCCATAATAAATTCAAATTTTTGCCGTTTTAGCTAACCCTAACTTAAAATCGTTAACTAGAAATTGACGGAAATATAATTGCAAACACTTTGTAAGTCTAGTGAGCAAGGAATGCAACCTTTGTAGACCGGTCCTTCACTTCAATAGCTTCGTGTAGTAGTCCCTTCACTGCGATCGTGAACTCCGGACTCTAGAGAGTCTCCCATGAAGAAAAGAACATGCTTGCTTTGAAGACTTCGAGGCCGAAGACAATCTACGTCGAGAAGACACTAATCCAAGCTATCTGTTCACTAATCATGGAATTACCGAAGCAAACATCCTATACTAAAGGGCAAGTAGTAGAGAATGATGAAGTAGGAAGTTTGCTCACATTAGAAATCATTTTCTCACTCAAAATCATCACCTTTGAAAAAGCTAGAAAGCTTTTGTCAAGAAGAAGAAGAACAACAAGTTGTGATGAAAATGAATTATTGTTGAGCTTAGAAATGCAACAAAGGGTTAAGCATGTCAAGCTTAACCCTTGTAGAGAGTTAACCATAAGCAAGGGTTAAAGGTTAGGTCATAAAATATCTTAAACTAGACAAAGAAAATGGACAAAGTCAAAGATGCTTACAAGCTTCTACAAGCTTTCAACAAATATCAACCATGACAATTATCCATAATATTTGAATTACTTAATGATAAAATTTAAACCCTAATCTTAACCCTAGCATGGTATAACCATCATTAACCCTAGTTGCATTTGTAACCTAGCATGATACATTTAACATATATCACATATATATCAATGTATCCAAAGTGAGAAAAGAAATCTTAAGTTAGCTAATATTAGTTAATGTAATGTAATATATCAAATATATAATTATACATTAAATTATTAAATCAACACTTGATTTAATAATCTGGCTATATCACATATAACCGACTAATATCATAATGTAACATCTTATCGAATCAACACTTGATCCGATAACCCGGCTATATCACATATAACCTATCATGTAACACTTTGCGAGAATAGAATGTGGTATCTCATATCGTATCAATCTCGGTTCCGCACATATCGCATATGTGCTCCTACTCCGTTTCGCTTGAGCTAGGAAACCCCTGTGTAGGACTCTGAAAACTCGTCAATACGCCGGCAGTTGGTAATGATCATATGAAACACCCACAAGCCGCAAGCGGTCTGCTAAACGTAACGGCAACCCGTGTATTGAGCGATCAGAAGATCAACAAGCAAGCCTGCTCACACTCCTGCGAATCCAATCAGTAACACTACCTTACAGTCCGGTCTCTTCGTCTGATATGTCGCATATCTCGTCTAAGGGTGGTAAACGTCAAAACCCAGTAACTCGATAAGTCATGTCGATATGAGGCTCATAACGGGTCGAGAAACTACTGATAACACTTACCGGTATATCTCTGAAGCAGCCTTGGCCAAGCACTTCCTGTTACAGCCAATCGAGCACAACGCAACATCAACTCCCAATACCGGGAGTGACGAAACCCCTCCTATCGCTCATTGCCTCCATGTGACTCGGGACTGTACCCAAAACCCACCATTTTGCATGTTATCTTGAACGCGGTAAGGTGGAAATCAAAGCACAGGGGGAATCACACAAGACTCTATGACGATCTCGGGTCTACAGACTAACCTGTATCAGTGTCACCAGAGAACTGCCATCTGACGTGAGGTATAATACCATCTGGGAGTTCCCGGCGAATCCGTCCAGTGTACCCAGTCTCCACTGAGCACCCGTATACTGTCTCTGATGTCAAACACCAATGGATATGGGATCATCCATCGCCCATCTACATGGGTCGAGAAGCCATACGCTAGTCTACTCTGGTATATGATGCCCTGTCTCGATACACCCACGACTAAGAACATTTGAAGGATGTACTTATCGACTACACTGTCCCCACTAATATGATCTACATCATAATCCTGGTAGTCAAGTAATCATCCTAAGGGCTTTATCAACATGTAACATAAAGTCAATCATCGTACATGTTAAGATAAAGAGCAACCAGATAGCATACTATCATGTCGAGCAAGAAAGTCCTTCATATATATGTCCAAGCATCTACTACAATATACATCTTATGTACAGTAATGTCCTCTAGGGCATACATATCACTAACACACTCGGTGTAGTTTTCATACGCATTTGAGTTAGTGATGAGTTTTCGTGCATTTGTTGCACTAGATTGGTATTTCGTGCACTGGATCCACCCGATTTGTATTTTGTGCATTTGTTGCACCATATTCGTATTTCATGCATTTGTTATACTAGATTTTGCATTTCCTGTATTTGCTGCACCAGGTGGGTATTTCGTGCATTGGTTGCACTAGACTTATACTCCGTACATTGGTTACACCCAATTTATGTTTTTGAGCATTCGTTTTACCATATTTGTGTTTTCGTGCGCATGTGTACTGGATGTTCGTTTTCGTGCATGCTACTGCACTAGGTGTTTTAAACGAACCTGACGCGCTTGGGTTGGATTTTGCGCATATTAGGCGTTTGGTATTGGATTCCGTGCGCATCGGATGCGCTTGATTGAGATTTTATTCGTGCATATTGGATGCACTTGACTTAGATATTATTCGTGCATGTCGGATGCACTTGATTTGGATTTTCACGCACGTTGGGCGCATAATATGAGATATGTTTTTGTGCACACCTGATACACACGATTTGGATTTTCTTTCGTGCATGCTAGTTGCACTGGATCGAGATTTTCGTGCACTATAGATGCACTAGATGTAGTTGTCGTGCACATCCATTGCACTGGACAGATTCTTTCGTGCACACTCGTTGCACTTAGTTTTGCTTTTGTGCACATTAGTAGCACTTGTATTGGATTTGGTTTTTCCATGCACACCAAACGTATGTGATGTTGGATACGCCTTTTGAGACTGATTTCACTTTTGGGCGCTTTGTTTTCATAATGGGCATTATATTATGTAGTAGCCAAACGGGACTGATCCGAGGACAGTACCTGAGTACTTTGTATGCATTACAAGTTTACAAGATGTTTTCAAAATGGAGCTATAGTCTCGCTATTTCTTACGTGTCCACGAGCGACACGAACGTTTACAAAGGAAAACCTTTTGGGATATTTTAAAAAGGGCGGAACGTATATTTTGGCAAAACATATATGAACATACATTTATTACTTCATAAATGAGCGTCCGTCACTTGTGCCGTGAGTTACGCATCACACGGCGATTCAGGAAAGATTTTGCATATGTTTTATTCAGTTTTAAGGCTTTTTCAAGGATGCGTACTATATGTATTATAGTATTTGATTAGTGCATATGGGATTTCGGTAGTGGATTTCGAGATCTGTATCTCCATTGTGACTCTGATGATATGCGTGCAAGTCCGATGATTTGTGTGACGCTTGACAGAGTTTGGTTTTGAGTTTTCGTACTCATTTTCCGGTGCACAGGATGCGTTGTGGTATTTCTGTATCTTCCGTGATTTCGGAGCCCCGTTGATTTGAGCTGATCATTGAAATGTTTTAGTATTTAGGGGTTTAAATTTAAATTTGGGGACCGAATTTCTTTAAGGGGAAGATTGTAATGTTTCAGAAATTGTTTAGGCGAATTTTTCCGTTAATTGGTAAATAATTTGGGGTTTTCCGTAAAAAAAAACCAAGTTGCGATCATTTTTCAATATAGACTTGGATGCACCTAGTTTAACTAGGAAATTGCTATTTTGCGGTATTTAGTGGTCACTTGAAAATTTTAGTTCACTTAAATATTTTTCCTTAATTAAAATATTATTATAAGCTTTTAATTATGCACTTAATTAGTGCTAATTACTTTTTGGATTGGGTTAATTATGCTAATGTGAATCCATGCCAACTTAATCACAAGATTAAGCATCTTTGACTTCTTGCAAAATATCTTGGAAAATATCTAGATATTTTGAAGGTTTAAAGAAAATTTTAATTAAAAGGTTAAGAGGTGGCATAAAGTAAAGTATATTAATTAAGTTTTAATGTGTTTTAACCTAGAATTTCTTCCACACAAACCCCATTTCTCCCACTTTGGCTGACCCCTCCCCCTTGCTGCCCATTCTTTTTCTTCACCCCATTTCCACTTCTTCAAGCTTCAAAAATTCATCAAAAATCATCAAATAATCCCACAAACTCCAAATTAAATCTCTACCCATTATTATTTAGCCTTAATCAAGCTTGGATCTTCATCAAAGTTAGCATTTTGGAGGCTATTTTGGAAGTGTATTTGCAAGTTTGAGAATCAAGTTTGTGAGGTATAAATCCTAACCCTAAGGTTTAGTTGTTGTTTAAATACTTTAATTTAGCTTATGGGATGTTTAAATATGGTGTTAATTAGCATGTTTTGATATTCAAGAGAGAGTTGTGATTAATTAGTTATAGTTTATGTGTAGGTTAACATGTTTAGACATGAAAAATCTAACCTAGTTGTGAAATTGTAATTTGTTATTTTCTAATTGTCTAAACTAAGCTTGATTTGGAAACTAACTTTTACTAAATCTAATATGGGTGAGATTAAAAAGTTAGTGAGGGTTTGGGTGGCTAAATTAAGCTATTATGTGATGATTGTGGCCACTAGATTTGTTCAAACATGTAGATTTGTGCTAAAATGTTTAAAAGATGCTTACTAGGTTTTCGGTAAAATTTGACGTGAGTTTTAAATTGACGTGGTGATGATATATATATTATTTTCTATGATATATATTGTGTTGTGAATTAGTATTGGTACGATTGTGTTTTAGGCTTGGCGGTTTTCACGAATAGCGACCCTGGTTATGGTTTTGGCTATGTTTTCCGGTATTGAGGTTTCTTGGTTTTGAGATTTGATATTTTATTTGGTCGTTGGATGTTTGTACGTCAACGACAAGGGTTTTTTGGTTGTTCTTGCATGCGTAGGATATAGATTTTAACCTATGAGCGCACCGCGTGCCGTATTTGGATTTCAGAACTTGATGTTAATAGCTTTGCGAATTTATATTGATTGTAGGTACATTCGCGTGGATTCCGAGACGACGAAGCGCATCGACTACGGCTAAGCGAAGAGTTTAGCAGGTGAGTAGATTTATATTTACGGGGGAAGTCGGGTGGATGGCGTATAGCATCCGCGCAAACATTGATATGGAAGATCGTTTGATTATTATATCCTGATAAATGATATGCGACGGACATGATTATAGGATTTACAAATGATAATATGATAGAAATTGACACTAATGAACATATTGACATATGAGAATATGAAATGAGAAGTGAATTATGATAGATACGAATTGAAAGAGAACAAGTATGACGTTTATATAATGTGATGCGAGATATTAATGTGATGAACGAGTATACGATGTGATATGATGACTTAGTGTGATATGTCATTATATGGATGCGAGTCGATATGAGAATGTTGATACCTTTGTCGGTCCCCTGATACGAGATTGATACGGACGTGACCTGAGAGATAGGTATATATATATGGATAATGATGTGCATAATGAGTAGTATGTCGTACGAGACTTAGATCCATACCCCCGTTGTTGTATAGGTTGATAGAATCCTAATTGTTTAATGACGCCGTACGATGAATTACCGTATGCGATGAGTTTTGCCTGTTGATTGATCCATATCCTTGATTAGAGGATGCCGTACGATAGCTTTTACCGTATGTGATGTTGTGAGGATGGATGCCGATTGATAGATTCACCGACTCGGATATGTGGTAGATACATATACCTTTTATCATTTTCGCTTATGATGTACCTTATGCTACATTCATGTCATCCTCATTGCATTACATATACTTGTGCTAGTACACCTACACCATTATCAATGATGCGTATGTTATACATACACAGATTTGCCGGCTCACACACTTTCTTCATCGATAATTGCTATGTTACTTACACAGTAGAGTTGCTACATCATGCTATGATATACTTGCTATAGCTACATGTACATCATACATGCATACTTACATGTACACCCACATACCTTGCTACAGTTACATGTAAATCATGCATACATACTTACATGTACACTCACATACATTGCTATAGCTACGTATACCTCTAAGTGGTATTGTATTGTCATTTGACATTGAGACGTTGATTATTGTTCTATTGTACTTATGAAATGCATCATACATACCTACTTACATGTAGATACACATACCTCGCTATAGTTACATGTACACCTTATATGATGCTGCACTTGATTTCAGAGGAATTGGGAACCGCATGATATATTTTAAAACAGGATTCATTTAAAAGAGCGGTTTTTCCTTAATATGCTCATATTGTTGTTTTATGTTGCATATATTATATTTCATGGATTTACGCATTGAGATATGGATTTCATGTGATTTTATTGATTTGAGGACCGTGGTATTTCAAGAAAGTATGCATTGTTTTGAAAACCCGGTTTCTCCTGATATCATATTTCGAGATGCCCACCATGTGTTTTCTCGGTTCTGAGATTGGCATGGTGGACCCGGTGAGGTACCTCAGGGCAAGAAGACTCGTATTGTTAGGCGGTGAGCCTGGCAGGAGAGCATTACCTACCGGTGATAGTATTTGGACTCGGCGGATATCTGGAGGATACTGACCGGAGTCGTAAGATGATACGGGCCGATCCGGACTGACGGAGCCCGTGGGTCGATCCGGACTGACGGAGCCCGAGATATTGATATGGGCCGATCCAGACTGACGGAGCCCGAGGTCCGATCCGGACTGACGAAGCCCGAGATATGAGAATTTACGTATTGATGCTGGACACAGGTTTCATGATGTTTCGAGTGTCGATGTTGAACACTCAGGCCATGATTTTTTTGTGTCATTGATGGACACACGTTGATTTATATCCTCATATTTTCATGCATATGCTTTCATGATATTTACATGCATGATGTTGTTGTATCATTGATGACACGTAGGATGTTATCCATATGCAGATAGGCATTGATTATATTGTTGGTACATATGCAGATACGGTCACGCTAGATATCATAGTATTACCTTTATGATATAGTTGACCTAGGAATCGTTGTTTATTTTGATTTCTACCTGATGATGTTTTCTACTCACGAGTTGGCAACTCACCCCCGTTGTGCCACAGTTCTTGCAGGTTGACCGCATGGATCAGTAGCGGCATCGCTAGAACACAGCTTGCATTCGGGTGATTTGCTTTGGTAGGTGGTACATGTTGGATTGTGCCGCTCTTGTATTATTATTCTTATTGTGTCTAGTCAACTCCATCAATCAGAAGCTAGTATTTGTATAAGCTGTAAGACTTAGCAAGACTTGTAGTTGCGAGGCTTGAGCGATGGGTTATATGTTCGCTTGGTGGGTTTGGTGTCTTGCTTTACTTTTCCTTGTGTTGATCTTCGACGTTGAGCGTCGTATACATATATATACTTGTGGTAGTTGTTTCCGCCGTTGGGCGTGATTTGCTCCCGTTTGGGGATGCTTTCTTTATATTCTATGTTGTACCCGTTTTGGGGCTAGTTTTTACAAAGGAGGTACTGCTGAAATTTTAAAAAAAAGAGATTTAAAGACTTTAACTTAAGGTTTCCAAATGTTGTATCAATGTTTTCATTACTTATTTCTTTTGAAAGGTTTAGATTTCTGGGTTTTGGCATACTTAAGTTGTGTTACGCCTGTAGACGTTGTGTGATTTAAGTGCCGTTCACGAGCTAGTATTTTAGGGTCGTGACAGTATAGAGCAGACACCCATTCATTTGTGCTTTCAACCGTTTCGAGTAAATTTCAGCAGCACCTCCCCGTTGTTCTCCGAGTACACTATAATAGAATAGATAATCATTTCAAAGATGTGAAACAACGTTGAAATGAACATGTAATCTATCTTTGTACACGAAGAACCAGCGGAAAAGTACCGATGAAATAACCCGAAATGGATGAAAAGACAAGTGAATGCAAGTGTTTTCTTTATACATTCCTAACTTGTCCACACTGGACAAATCTATCGGTTATCATACGATTGAATCTTCTCGTCACATAGACTATACGACGGTTGTTAGTACCGAACTATACCATCCGATATTTAACAACTTTCGTACAGTTCTATGTCACGACGAACATCGAACGTATGTTAACCGATAAACGGGGACTAAGTCACGCTTTGATTTTCATATATCAGTATCGATGAGAATATGAAAGTTTCATATTATCTCGAGTGTCATATATTGGTTTTAACTTGAACATTTAACTTGAATAGGTTATACATTTACGTTTCGTTATTAAGGGGTCGAAGTTTTTAGTTTAGGGTAAATTTTTCTTGTGTTTACGGTAAAGTTGTACGTTTACATTATCATCGAGTATCCTACTGAATGAACTAGTGCACCCTAAACTCTAACCCTAAATGACCCAAATTAACCTAATTAACCACAATTAACCATAATCGTTACCCTAGCACAAATTATCCCTAATTAACCCAAACTTAACCCAATTTACCCAAATTAACCTAATTAACCCTTATCAACCCAAACTTAATCCAATTTACCCAAATTAACCTAATTAACCCTAATCAACACCCTAATCCTTTCAAATTATTAATAATTAACCCAAATTAACCCTAGCCTCTAATTAACCCTAGCCTCTAACCCTAAACCTGAACCAAACCCTTACCCTAACCATACAATAAACCCTAACCCTAACCCTAGCCCAAGACTTACCCTGACCCTAACCCTACCCTCAACTGAACCCTAACCAACCTTACCCTCAACTGAACCCTACCCTCAACTTAACCCTAACCCTCCCCCTAACCGAACCCTGAACCATAACCCTAGCAACCCAATAATCAGCAAAAACAGAAATAAAAGGATAATTAGAAGTAAAACTATGAAATTTACTAACCTGTAGCTTGGCCGGCAATGGAGGAGACCGGAGATGATTGATGACGCAATCGGCGATGAGTCGTGGGCGGTGGCGACGAGGAAGTCGACGGTGATGTCAGGGACGACGAGCTACATGTGGGAGGGCGGTGGCGACGAGGCGCAGGCGGTAGAGACGAAAGGCGCACGCGGGAGATTGAGTGATGAGAAAGAGTATTTTTTTAGGATCGAGGACTATTCTGTGTTTATTTTCTTATTAATAACCCATATACATACCCCTACGGATTAAACCATAGGTCCTTCTTTTGCGGCTCCGTAGGGCCAAATGACAAATTACGTTTTAATATTTTTAAATTAATTCCTATGGCACCGTAGGGACAACCATGGGGACCTACGGATTAATCCGTAGGGGCAACCTTTTATTGCCCCCACGGATAACTATATCCGTAGTGGAAACTCCTTATTGTAGTAGTGTATGTATAATTTTCCTTTTTAAATCATGTTTTGAGGTGCATTCTTTTTTTCTTAATTTTCTTACTGCATTAAATCAAATAAATATAATTAGCAAACAAGCCTCTATTGATAGATGCGCTATCATTAAAGGAAGGGCCGAACATGTTTTCTATGAGTTCGTCTCTGTAAATTACAAGAATAGCGCACACGATAAAAAAAAATAAGGAAACAATTTTATTTAACAAATCTACTATTAATACGATAAAAATTCTTTCTTTGACACTTTGTTGATCGTCAACAAAGACCCGATCTAAAGACCGTATACAAACGTAGGGTGGACATCTGGATTGCTTATAGCACGAGCCGTAAACCAAGTCAGGTTCTTGCTCGGTCTGATCTTACTATTCAAGCACAGGACCGGACATCTGGATCACTTAGTTTAACGAACCCAGACTGGACGGGGCCTGCTACCTTACCTTGACCGAGATCGGATCTAAACCTGCCATGATACGAACGCAGAGCTGGATATCTGGATCATTCATACTGGCGATCTTAAACCAAATCCGGTCAGAGGCATTCTCGGTCTTTTTCTTATTGGCACTTTGAGACATTGAACTAGCGTGCACCGATGGTGAGGCCGAGGATCATCTCCTCATCTAATTTTTTGTTATCTTGATTGGAGAAGACAACTGAAACATATCTGTTTAAGGAGGGCTGGACGTCTCAATCTCGACATGACCTTGAAGGTTGCTGACGATAATGCAGGACTCCTAAGTTATCATAAATTAGACTATAACTGCTCTAAGATCCAAGGTAATAATTTAATAGCTGATTTCGAGACAGTGATCATTTCTTGGTTCTTGAGTTCATCTTTTATAGGGTTTAGAGTTTATGAAAACTCGATCAAAACCCTAGATTATCATCAATAAAGATCAATTACGGGCTTACTTAATGCTTAAGTCATGTAATTCTTGATTTCTTTGCTTATCGGCTATTAACAAAAAATATTTCTAAATATATGGTTACATCCTTTTCAGGTTGGGGATATATAATCGGATATATGATTACATCCTTTTGGGCCGAATCTTAGGGATATCCATTAATCTTATATTCGGCGGGGCCGGATTTATTTTTGCACATACAAGTGCACACAAGTATTTCCAAAAGTTTTCATTTGGGAATCTACAAGCCATATATAATAACTCAATAATTCGCATTTTCCGCAGGATCTATATAATAGCCATGCTCGTTCAATGTCATGCCTACTTCCTAAAAATACATAAATACAGGACATGACTCGGCCAGCCATGCTACCTACGGTAAGGAAAAATCTTTCCTTAATCACATTAAGGCAGTCATATAGTAAACAAGCACAATATAATATATAACTAACTATCACATGTACAATATGCAACGATAAAAATAACAATAATCAATAATCAAGAGTCAAAAGAATCAATAGCAGAAGCAATAATAATAAATGATCAAGTATCAAGATCCAAGGAAAAAATAAGAACAATAAATAATTGACCCTTACGGGCTCACAATAGATCTAATAAAACGATTCAATACGATAAATAAACTTTAAACATAATAACTAGATCAATAGTAATATCCTTCACTGCTCAGCAAGCATCTCGAAGTACTCCTTATTTGCTTGTTCTAAATCCAAAATATCCGGGCCATGCAAAACCCAGACGTCAAAGCGTCGAACATAATATCGTGATGAATATAGCCGGAAACAATGTCAAGTGAGCATAGAAATAAATGATAGCAATAACAATAACATCATAACTATGTTGAATAGGGCAATCGTGTCAATGCGTTTCCTAAAGGTCAATGTCGCTAAGTTATCTATTCTATATATATATATCTTAAACTAATCGATGCAATCCTCATTGTAACTCAGTAGTTTATCCCGTACACCCCCTGGAAAACGGCACAATAGTATATCCCGTACACCCCCTGGAAAACGGCACAATACGTACTCTTGAGTTACAATTCGATTTCATTCTTGATTTCTCTTTTCCCCAGGTTTCATATTCATGTCAAATACCAATAATGCAACATTTTGGAAAATTATAAATATTAATTTATAATTTTAAATATAAAAATAATGAGTTTATAAAAGTGATATCACATACAACTTTTGGTCTCGGAATTTTATCCGTAAAAATGTAGTTATTTCGGTAAATGTGAATAAAAGTGTGTGATGTCATGGAAATGATATTTTAATTATTTTAACATGACATTGTATTTTTCATTTAGCTAATGACATTTAAGTGATAGATTATTCATTTCATATCTTTTATGTTACATGGATTTAAATTGTAAAATGGATTTAGTTTGTGACATTAAAGGTTTTGAGATTTGATAATTCTTTTAATGGTTGTTATATTATAACCTAAATGTTAACCCTCACATACAACATATCCTCACCCATGCTCAACACCCTACACCTTCTTCTTCTTAACTTTACACCTCCTTCTTCAAGTTTGACACCTCCTCTTTGCATGACCACACCACTCCACTTATGGTGACACATCCTACTCCTTTCATGCCACCTCCACCTCTCAATCTCCACCTCATGCTTTTTTTACACAACACAACACACACATAGGAACTCCTTAGCATCCTCAAACTAAACTCTTATCAAACTCCAACAATGAAATTCTATGTGTTCCTAATATTAAAAGAGAGAGCAATGATTTCTTTCATTTAGTGTGCACTTCTTCAAGCTTAAGATACTACAAACCATAGATGCTCCCACACACAATTCTTGAGCTGGTGTTTCATTGTACACAATCTCGATAGGTATAATTCCTTTCTTCTTTGCAGGTTCAGTATCTTTCATATCTGTTTTTAGTGTACAGTGTTAGAAAACTAGGAAATTATGATATTTAGCCTACTGTAAATGAATCTGGAACTAATAGGTATAACCACTAGAAAAACTAGCAAGACCAAAACTATAATGAGACCACTAGTAAACTTTACTCAAAGCCCGAGCCCCTAATTAAATGATTGGTCCGGCGACATTCCCAGAAATTCCGGCGACGCCGGCCCCCCTAGGCTTTTGGTGTTGATTTTTCTTCTGTGGCTTCTTTTGGATATTTTATGATCTGTAGTATTGTTTGATTTGTTTCAATATGTATACAGTAAAATCTGGGAATGATTGGTAAAGGTTTTATCAGATTCCGATATTACGATACGGGTTTTCGTATTTTGAAATGCAACTAAACCGTTAACGTTTATACGTTAACAACATGATTGTATTGTCGTTTATGGGTTAAGTATATTGTAGGTTCTAACCTTTGGATGCTTAACTCGTTGTTTTGATTTGGGTATGATATTTATGCCAATACTTTATAAATACGATTATAGGTACGATCGCGAAGGTTTTCGAGACGGAGATTGGCGGACATAGCAGCGTGGATTTCAGCAAGCTCATCAAGTTGGTGAGTAGATTTACATCTATGGGGGAATTCGGGTGGATGGAGTATAGCACCCCCGCAACCTTATATATATATGATACTATGATATATAGTTAGTTCTTTTTGAATGATTACTAGGCACACTAACAAGGCTCTACAAGGCATCGACCATGCCAAAATTAAATTTTTAAGTGCCGAATAACACTAAGCAAGATCGTATACTAGAGTTTAGGCGAAACTAAAAGCAAGTAAAAAACTTTACTCTAAAGGGAATTCGAAATACAACCTTTGTAGATCGGTCCTTCACTTCTTTAGCTCCTTGATGAAGTCCCTTCGCTGCGATCGTGGTTCTCCCGGACCTTTGCATGGCTTCACGAGGCGAAAGGTGCGACCTTGCTTGAAGTCTCCGAGGCCGAAGATGATCTACGTCGAGGGAATTCCGACTCAAGCTCCTACTTCATAACTAGAGAATTAGTGAAGTAAACACCCTAAACTAAAGTGCTAGTCTAGTAGAGGATGGAGAAATAGGAAGTGGGTTCTCTTTAGAATTTTATTTCTCACAAGCTTTCTCACTTTTTTCAAAACCCTGGCAAGCTTTTTCTCTTGCTCAATGAAGAAGAAGATGATGAACAAAAGAAAAGAAAATGAGGATAATGATTAAGTGAGAAGGCTAACCATGGTGAGTGAGTATCATATACCAACTCTTGTAGAGCCATAACCATAGCTAAGTGTGTGATGGTTAGGTTAAAGTCCAAAGTAAAAACAAATCTAGTGGACTTTAGTCAATGCATCCACAAGCTTCTACAAGCTTCATGCATTTTCTAATTTTCCACTAATTTTGTAATTACTTTTAAACATTAAACCCAATCATAACAAATACGATGGTGTATGTCTCATACACACATGAATGTTGTATCATCAACCATGATACAATATGATAACACATTTTAACATATATCATATATATGTTAAAGTAGTGTACATGTGAGAAAAAACCCTAAGTGAAGTGTGTTAGCAAGTATAAATTAGTATATCTAATATACAATTATACAATTAATTATTAAATCAACACTTGACTTAATAATCCGGTCATATATCATATAACCGGCTAGCATCCATTGTATCGACTTATCGAATCAACACTTGATTCGATAACCCTGTCATATCATATATAACCGACCGATACAAAAAGTCGCGAGAATAGAATACGGTATCACATACACGCATTTATTCTCGGTCTTGCACATATCACATATGTGCTCCTATTTCGTTTTTCCCGAGCCAGTAAAACCTCTATGTAGGACTCTAAAGACTCGTCAATATGCCGGCAGTAGGTGATGATCACATAAGGCACCCACAAGCTGTCAGCGGTACTAGCTGGACGTAACGGCTACCCGGGTATTGAGCGATCAGAAGATCAGCAAGCAAGCCCGCTCCAACTCCTGTAAAAGCCTGCCGGTAACACTTTCCGTACAGTCCGGTCTCCTCATCTGATATGTCGCATATCAAGTCTAGGGGTGGTAAACGTCAGACCCCAATAACCGATAAGTCGTGCCGATGTGAGGCTCATAACGGGTCGAGAAACTACTGGTAACACTTACCAGTAAATCTCTAAATCAGCCCTGGCCAAGGACTTCCCTGTTACGGCCAATCGAGCACTGCGCAATATCAACCCCCAATACCGGGTGAGACGAAACCCCTCCTATCGCTCATTGCCTCCATGTGACTCGGGACTGTACCCAAAAACCACCGTTTTGCACGCCCTCATGGATGTGGTAAGGTGGAAATCAAAGCACAGTGGGAATCACACAAGACTCTATGACAATCTCGGGTCTACAGACTAACATGCACAAGGGTCACCAGAGAACTGCCATCTGACGTGAGGTATAATACCATCTGGGAGTTCTCGGCGAGTCCGTCCAGTGTACCCAGTCTCCACTGAGCACCCATATACCATCTCTGATGTCAAACACCAATGGATATGGGATCATCCATCGCCGATCTCATGGGTCGAGAAACGTATACGCTAGTCTACTCTGGTATATCGATGCCCCATCTCGATACACCCACAACTAGGGACCTTGAAGGATGTACTTATGGACTACCATGTCCCCACTAGTATGATCCGCATCATAGCCTAGGTAGAGTACACATCCTAAGGGCTTTACCAATATGTAACTATAAGACAGTATAAAGAGACAAGTATACATGTTAAGATAAAGAGCAACCAGATAGCATACTATCATATAGAGCAAGAAAGTCCTCTCTATATATGTCCAAGCATCCAATATAATATACATCATCTGTACAATACTGGCCTCTAGGGCATACATACAACTAACAATCTCCCACTTGCACTAGGGCCAGCTGCTGTAGTATCGCATACCGAGCATACCGAAGAGTCTCTCAAACTGTATCTGGGGAATGGCCTTCGTTAGTGGATCCGCTGTGTTATTCTTCGTGTCAACCCTCCTGACCTCGATCTCCCGGCGATCAACTATCTCCCGTATCAGGTGATACCGCCTCAGAATATACCCGGATCGCTGATGGGACCTGGGTTCCTTGGCCAAAGCCACCACTCCATTGTTATCGCAATACAAAGGTATTGGATGTTCAATGGATGGAACCACTCCAAGTTCAGTAATGAACTTCTTGATCCAGACAGCCTTTTTGGCAGCATCGTTGGAAGCGATGTATTCAGCCTCCATCGTTGAGTCTGCCACGGTTTCCTGCTTGGAACTCTTCCAGCTAACTGCCCCTCCGTAAAGGGTAAAGACAAATCCCGACTGCGACTTAGAGTCGTCCTTATCACTCTGGAAGCTTGAATCGGTAAAGGACTCCACTTGGAGTTCTCCATTACCATACACCAAGAGCATCTCTTTAGTTCTTCGTAAGTACTTGAGAATGCTCTTCACAGCTGTCCGGTGACTCTCTCCAGGATCATCTTGATACCTACTCACTAAACTTAGTGAGTATGCTACATCGGGTCTGGTACATAGCATCGCGTACATGATAGAGCCTACTGCCGAAGCATAGGGTATCCCTTCCATGCGAGCTCTCTCCAAATCAGTCTTTGGAGACATCTCTTTGGAGAGAGTGAGCCCTGAGATCGTGGGTAAAAACCCACGTTTGGACTCTTCCATACTAAAGCTCTTTAGTATGGTGTCAATGTACCTGGATTGGGACAATCCCAATATCCTTTTAGATCTATCTTTATAGATCATAATTCCCAATATGCAGGAGGCATCACCAAGATCTTTCATTGAGAATCTTTGTGATAAGAAGAGCTTGACCGATTGCAGCATAGGAATGTCATTTCCTATCAAGAGTATGTCGTCCATGTACAATACGAGGAAGACAACCTTACTCTCTGCCACCTTCTTGTAGATACAAGGTTCATCTATGTTTTTGACGAAATCAAACTCTTTGATAATGACATCAAAGCAGATGTTCCAACTCCACGATGCTTGCTTTAATCCATAAATGGATTTAAGCAGCTTGCACACTTTCCCGCTGCTCCCACTATCTACGAAGCCCTCTGGCTGAGTCATGTACACGCACTCTTCTAAATCACCGTTTAGAAAGGCGGTTTTAACATCCATCTGCCAGATTTCATAGTCATGATATGCAGCGATGGCAAGCATGATCCGGATGGATTTAAGCATAGCTACTGGAGAAAAGGTTTCGTCATAGTCTACACCCGGTCTTTGACGAAAACCTTTTGCAACAAGTCTATCTTTGAAAGTCTCCACTTTCCCATCTACACCAAGCTTTTTCTTGAAGATCCACTTGCTCCCAATGGGTTTTACCCCTTCAGGAGCAACATCCAAAGTCCACACTTTGTTGGTGTACATGGATTCCATCTCGGACCGCATTGCATCCAGCCATTTCACTGAGTCCCCACTCGTGATGGCCTGCTTAAAGCTAGTTGAGTCATCATCAACCATGATGCAATCCTCGCTCCCACCATCCATGAGAAAACCGTAGTATCTCTCAGGTGGGTGAGGAACCCTACTAGATCTGCGGAGTGGCTGGGGTTCATCGGGAACTACCGAATCCTCTGGTTCCACCAAATCTTCTGTTGCAGCTTCTGTAGCTAGAACCTCTTCCAGTTCTACCTCATGACCACTAATCTCTTTTGCAAGAAATTCCTTTTCTAAAAAGGTGGCATGCCGAGAAACAAACACCCTTTGTTCCTCAGTGTGGTAGAAGATATACCCTTGAGAATTCTTGGGATATCCTACAAATTTGCATAGAATAGACCATGCCTCGAGTTTGTCCGTATTTTGTCGTTTGACATAGGCTGGACAACCCCATATCTTTACATAGTTAAGACATGGTCTCTTCCGTTTCCATATCTCATATGGAGTGGTAGGCACAGATTTGGTGGGGGCCATATTCAATAGATGTATGGCTGTCTCTAGCGCATACCCCCAGAAGGAAATAGGTAACTCAGCTGTGCTCATCATAGAGCGCACCATATCTAATAGGGTGCGGTTTCTCCGTTCAGATACACCATTGTGCTGTGGTGTATATGGAGGAGTCAGCTGAGAGAGAATCCCATTCTCTTTTAGGAAGTCCAGGAATTAATTGCTCAAGTATTCACCTCCTCGATCAGATCGAAGGATTTTAATACTTTTCCCGGTTTGGTTCTCGACTTCTTGTTTATATTCTCTAAATTTCTCAAAAGCTTCAGACTTGTGTCTTATCAAGAACACATGTCCGTATCTTGAGAGATCGTCAGTGAATGTAATGAAGTACGAAGAACCATCCCTGGCATGTGTAGACATGGGACCGCATACATCACTATGTATCAGTCCCAAGAGTTCAGTAACTCTTTCTCCGTGTCCCGTAAACGGAGTTTTGGTCATCTTGCCTTTGAGACATGACTGGCAAGTGTCATAAGATGAAAATTCGAATGGTTTCAAATATCCATCTTTATGCAACTTATGTTAGTTATATGTATGCCCTAGAGGCCATTACTGTACATTGGATGTATATTGTAGTTGATGCTGGGACATATATAGGTAGGACTTTCTTGCTCGACATGATAGTACGCTATCTGGTTGCTCTTTATCTTAACATGTATACTTTCTGTCTCTCTGATTACATGTTGATAAAGCCCTTAGGATGTGTACTCGACTTCCAGGACTATGATGAAGATCATACTAGTGGGGCCTGGGTAGTCAATGAGTACATCCTTCATTGTTCCTAGTCGAGGGAATATCGAGACGGGGCATCGATATTCCAGAGTAGACTAGCGTATATCTTCTGGACCCATGCGATGGGCGATGGATGATCCCATATCCATTGGTGTTTGACATCGAAGATGGTATACGGGTGCTCAGTGAAGACTGGGTACACTGAACGGACTCGCCGAGAACTCCCAGATGGTATTATACCACACGTCAGATGGCAGTTCTCTGGTGACACTGGTACAGCTTAGTCTGTTGACCCGAGATCGTCATAGAGTTTTGTGTGTCTCCCACTGTGCTTTGATTTCCACCCTACCACGGCTCTACTGAGTTGTACAAACAGGTGGTTATTGGGTACAGTCCCGATTCAAATGGAGGCAATGAGCGATAGGAGGGGATTCGTCTCTCCCGGTATTGGGGGTTGATGTTGCGCTATGCTCGACTGGCCATAACAGGAAATCCCTGGCCAGGGTTGCAGTGATCTACTGGTAAGTGTTATCAGTAGTTTCACACATTTCATGGACTTCAAGTCGGCATGACTTATCAAGCTATTGGGGTCTGACGTTTACCACCCATAGGCGAGATATGCGACATATCAGACGAACAGGCCGGACTGTACGGTAAGTGTTACTGGTTGGATTCACAGGAGTATGAGCGGGCTTGCTCGTCGATCTTCTGATCGCTCAATACCCGGGTGGCCGTTACGTTTTGCAGACCGCTTGCGGCTTGTGGGTGCTTGATATGATCATCATCTGCTACTGGCGTATTGACGCGTCTTTAGAGTCCTACACAGAGGTTTCCTGGCTCAAGCGAAACGAAATAGGAGCGCATATGAGATATGTGCGGGACCGAGAATAATTTGTGTATGTGATACCGTATTCCATTCTCGCGATGAATGTATCGATTAGTTATATGCGATATAACCTAGTTATCGAATCAAGGATCGATTCGATAAGCCGATACATTGGATACTAGCCGGTTATATGCGATATGACCGGATCGTTAAATCAAGTATTGATTTAATGATTTAATGCATAATTATATATTTGATATATTACTTTACATTAACTAGTATTGGTTCACTTTATGAGGATATTCTCACTTGATGATGCACATTGTATATGTGATATATTCTTGTGCGCTTGTTTGTATCATGTTTGATGATACATGCAACCTTGGGTTTGTGTAAAGACTTAAACCATGATTAGTGAATGGTTAGGGTTTCTTTTCTTTTAATTCTTTATCCATTTATTTATTTATTCATTCTTTTTGGCAAAAGAAAAGGATGGTGGCTTTCTTTGTTTTACATTGAAGCTTTGAATAAGTCCACCATTCTTGTCTCATGTCTAACCCTAACCACTCATCTAACCCTAGTTAAATCTCTACACTAAACCATGGTTGTTGACATGATAAGTATCATATGGTTTTTTATTTTAAATAATAACTTATCATATATCATCTTCTTCTTCAAGAAGAAAGATGTTGATAGCTTCAATGGCAACTAGCCAAATCAAGTGAGAAATCCAAATCTAAAATCTACCCACTTCCTATTTCTTCATCCTCTACTACTTGCCATGTTGTAGAGTGTGTTGTCTTCACATGTTTCTTGACTTGGCGAAGGCGGAGCTCGTTCTTGTGATGCCTCGACGTAGATCATCTTCGGCATCGAACCGACGATCAAGCCCGCCCATTTCTTCGACGAAGCCGATGCTATAGTTCGGGATTCGATTTGGACAGTGGAGGGAGATCATCGCGGAGCTTAGGAAGTGGTGGACCGGATCTAAAAAGGTTGTAGCCCCTTTCCTTTAGCTATATTTCCGTTTACATGCTTGCTTCGCCTATTTATCTAGTTAACGATCCGTATTAGGGTTTGTAGGCACAAGGAATTTTTTGATTTGTGCATGTTTGATCACTTGTGAGACTCCATTAGAGTGCCTAGGAACCCTACAGTGGTATCAGAGCCTAGCTAGAGCCTTAGGCGAAGTCTAGACGGAATTAGAAGTCCGATCGACTCGAAACCCCGATTTTAACATGCTCTCTGGACTTTTTTGTAATTCGTGGATTTTTGTGAATTAAAAATATGCAGAAAACTCAGCAGGTATTCCTAAGAATTACTGTGAAATTCGAGAGCACTATTCCTCTAAAGCGCGGCAGAACCGCGGCACGAGCATGGCTCGTGCGGCAGTTCCGCGGCCCACTAGTCACATCAGCATTTTTCGTTTTCACAGTAACTCCTAGTTTTTAGTGCTGGGTTTCCTGGGAATTTTTTAATATTTATTCCAGAGTTTTATTTTCTGGGTTGTATTGGGAACTCAGTGTATCGATCGGATTGTCTAATTTTGTCAGTGTGTTTTTCCGGGTATTTTAGAATATGTTAAAAAGTTCGACCGGATATAAATACCCACTTTTTCCCCTGCCGGGAAATTTCCAATTGTTGGATTTTTCCGTAGTTTAACGACGTTCTAAGTAGTGCAAGTAACGCGATGGACCCTCTAAAAGACAACAAACCTTAACTCGATTATGTGACCGTCTTGAACTGCCCTTTGAATCTTAGGGTTTGGGGCAGTACGGCGTGCCACATATGAGGCGTTGGCTTGACCCTTCTACGGCTGGACCGTTGGTACTGAGGCACGAACTGAATGTTGTTATACTTGTTTCATGTGTTGAGCTGTATCAGGAAAACTTGGGTGTTCGATTGTTCGATCGGAAAGTTTAACATTTTCTATTTATCCGGAAAATGATACAATAATTGGAATTCATAAATAGTAATGAGATAACGGAATGAATATTATAAACATAGCAGTTTAGTCTCACTAGATCGGTTGTCACGGAATTTTGATGTGATCAAAAGTCCGTCGCAATCACGTAGCGTACGCGGATACTCGCCGGGTAAACTTAATAGACAGCCTCACTCCATAGCCCCGACCAAGTGACTGTAGGAGAACCCCGTCGCCGAAAGCATCCGTTCGGGTGCTCGCGGTAGCGGTGTTCCGCCTTGGTGCACTTTGTCGACGGCATCGGGGGTGCGGCCGTCAACTGAAGTTTGCAACGAGCATTCGATCAGAATGTCGGGAATCCTGTTGAATTGCCCGACTTGATATTGAAAAGAGTTTTCGATAATGAGACTAAAATGAGGGGTTTATAATTGTTAGGCATGCGATGTCTAAAGAATTCATTTGATTGGGCATGTGATGTCTAAAGGAGTTGCGGATTCCAACTGTTGTAGTTTTACACTTTCTTTTCTGTGACCGTAAGTGTAATATGTGATATCGCCGGTTTCGTTGCTATATGTCAACGACAATTGGGATGGACATATTTACTTACGTTGATGACATGTGATGTTATGTGTTGCTGGATATGTTATATTGGATAGTCGTGTTTGAATAGCCGGGGTTTTTTTATGTGAGATGAGTGTTTTTTCATTTCATTCATGTAAAAACTTGTATGTAATATTCTTTTATTGGGGCACTTCCAGGTTGCGGAAGTTTTCACCGTTGATGTATATTATTTACTTTTCTGCACTAGGATAGACCCAAGGAGGGGAGCACAAGTAACCGGGTTCTGGGGTCCAGTGGGAAACCAACTCGAGGAGTCGAGTCCGGGTCTCCTAACCCTAGAATTGGTAGGGTTGCTTGCCGCTCTCGTAGGGGTCTAGGGGTGTGGGATTGGCTATTCATCACGACCGTGGAATCCGTGTTTTATACTGGCTCGTATTGAAAACACGGACGTCCTAGTATATCCAATATTTCATATGATTCTTTCTGCTGCGTTATCTGTGATGTGATCATGCGATGTTCTGTGCTCTGTTCAGATAGATGTAGTATATAGTATATATGATATATTATATAGACTTTGCTTATGTTTTACACCCGCGCTAGCCCTGCCT